>OX387340.1:27439589-28039589 GCA_947562085.1 Eudonia lacustrata | reverse complement strand
AAACTATCTGTATGCCGAATTTCATCCAAATCCATCCATCCGTTGCAGCCTGAATAAGGAACAAATATATAGACATACATACACACAAACTTTCGGATTTATAATATTAGTGTGATTGAAGAAGGTTGGTTATATTTGAAAAAAAAAAGACAAATTGTTAAAAAAATCCACGAGCGGTATTAGAACTAGGCTATAGTTAAACACTAGGGCTTTGTTTCCTCAGTACACCTATAGTAGTATAGAGTATAGGAGTATAGTAGCGATGTCTTGATTTCAATGATAAAAGCCTTTGCCAAGTTTATGGGTCAATATGTAGACTAATTAACTACTAAACTTGTTTTTTTAGAAGAAGAAGGGTAGTTAGTTACTAGGTAGTTACTTCCTATAAGTCAATCACTTATTTTCATAAATTAAAAAAACATGAAAAACAACTTACGTACATTTAGAAAAAAGACGAAGTGTTGAAAAAATCCACAAGCGCGATTCGAACCCGCACCCCATGAATGACATGTCGGGTCAGGTGCACTACCAACTATGCTATCGTATCATGATTGATCTTTTGGCTGACAGAGTAAGTAATAATTATAAAATCTTTTAGTGGAAAAAACATAGGTCTTCCAGGGGTGCGATCTTTTGATATATACAGGGTGTCCCAGAACTCAACGTCAAGCCGAAACGATGTGACTCCCGTGATACAAAAGAACAACTCTTACTATTGGACCAACACTCTAACTCGAAAATAAAATTCAGCTGTTCCATACAAAACATCAATATTCATTCGACTAAAATGTATGAACAGCTTGCTTATTTTTTCTAGTTAGGGAGTTGGTCCAATAGGAAGAGTTCATCGTTTGTATCACGGGAGTCACCCCGTTTCAGCTTGACGTTGAGTTCTGGGACACCCTGTATATGATATTTTGACGACCTCCTTGGTCGAGTGGCTTGCACACCGGCATTTACTTAATTGCTATGCCCTTGCAGGGCGTCACATATATGACATAACATTTTTTTAAGACCTAAGTACTTGTACTGTGTAACTTTTGTGGCATGCAATAAAGATTCTGATTCCGATTCTGATTCTAATCTAATTCTCACACTATGATATGAATTACGAGTGCTCCCTCTTGTATTGGAAGTTACCGGTAACTATAATACCACCAACCATTTCTGGACGTAATATACAATTAAATATGTAAATATGTAAGTACTAATCTGTAAAACTAGCTATTAGAACAAGTTTTGTGTAAGAAAATAAAATAAAAAAAATAAAAAATAATTATTTTATACAATAAAAACCAATTGTAAATAATGGAAAACTAATTACACTTCACAGTGTATATTATCTTGTTATTCATAGATTCAAGATTACCGGTGAGATTAAACAATCACACCCCAGACTATTAGCCTATTTGTTTTGTTGCTGTAGTAATCTGTGGTAATCAAAACGAGCCATTAAGTCTGAGTCTCAATCCAAAAGATAAAAAACAATAGCGAAACAAAAGATAAGTTAAAACGGCGAGTGTGCATAATGGTACTTACTGACAAGCCTATAGTACTAACCACGTCAAAGAACTGTCAATACCTTATAATCCTGTGTTATAGCTTAACTATTTAAGTAGATATTTGTATTCAACGATGTCCGTATACATACATGTGTTACGTACTATATTTGGACGTATCAGTGCCTATTAAGCCGGCCACGAGCACAAAAGCCAGGATATCAGCTGTTGGCCCATTGTCTGGCCGCGGGGCTATTGTGCCACATTGTGTAGTGCAGGAGCTACTTCGATGACGTCACGACACAATGTAGGGACGTGCTGGCTGAAACGGAGAAGTGGATTAGAAATATCAATGATACATTGATGTTTTGACCGGATCACTGTTGTGAGAGATGTTCCTGTGATGTAGGAAAAATACATAGATAGATGTAGATGCACATTGATAAACAAAATTGGACAGACTCTTGTCCACACCTACAAGTAATAACCATGTACCAATAACACACCAGAGTAGCTTGTAAAATCGAAATATTGGCCTACCTATACATTGCGGCAAGACACTGTTATAGCGCGATTCAGTCAGAGTATAGGAAGCTCCATCTCTGTTTAAACAGACAAATTAATTATAGATAATTATTAGAAACTAAAGAACAACCATGTTTTCACAAAACTAAACGTTAGAAAAAACCCCACGTTGGGCGCCAAAATCGAAGTGTTTATGAATCGAGGTTAACCGCAACCGGTCCTTCTGATAGTGTGTAGACAACCTCTTCGGATTAAAGAAACACAGTTATTGGATCAGGATGAAGAATTTAGGGCACAAAATTAGACGCTTTGCTAGATAGTGTAAACTTTTCAACCGGAAAAACTTTTTTTTAGGGAACGCTCATTGTGACAGACGGCATTTTCAGCGTCATCTGATCTGAATCTTTAGAGATTGGTAGCGGAGCTAGCGGAGCGTGGTCAGGACTCAGGAGCAAGCGAGCGGAGAAAAAGCGCAATTGCCCTGTATACTACATATGTTACTTAGAATATATTAGAATTCATGATATAGTATTACAAAATATGGAGACTGTAGAAAGTTAGTTTCATACAAACGCGCTCGAGCGACGCACACATGGACCATAGACCACCTCTCACGGACACTGAATTTTTGATTCCTTCGCCTCGAGTCGAGCGCTTGGTTTCTACTGATTTTCGTTCGACATTTGACTTTCCATATTTTTGAATCGCTCGACCGCAACGAGTGCCCTCACCCACTCGTTGCAGTCGAGCGACACAAAGCGATTGATAAAATAACCGTCAAAATCAATGCGTTGTGTCTATGTCATGTCACTCGTTTGTTTGTGTCATTGAAAATTTTAAACTGCCAAAATAAGTAAATACAAGCAAATAAGGTTTTCGTTTTTTTGTTTAACAGCAAAAGACGTTTTTACATTTTTTCTTGTGTTGTGACATTGATAGTCTTTTCTATTAAAAAGCAAAGGTTTTTTTTAACAGATAATATAAACATGGATATTACGTTCCGTTTTCATTGCGTTTGTTACCGGTTTTCTCTAAATTCTGCGTGGAACGGATAACATCCTACATTTCGTATTATGTTGACAGCACCGGAAACGAACGATTCAAAAATACGGAAAATCGGCGTCACGTGACTTGTAGTGTGACTTAAGTCGCATGCGACAACACAATGTCATAAGTGCGATTCAAAAATAGATCCCCAGCACTGCGCTCGGAATGTTCCGAGATGTTCTAAAATCTGTATCCGTGCGAGGGTCCGTCCTTTCCTTATTATGTGATAGTATTGTAGTAAGTGTGCTTGTCTGCAAACTAGCAGTACCTAATACTAGGCTCCACAAAGTTAATAATTCATTTAGAGGCCTGTGTGTACCTTTTTACAATAAAGTTCCAAGTAATAATCAAAAACTTAATATTAAATAAATTTAAAATCACCATTAAAGAAAAGCTTTATAAAAAAGCATATTAGTGTCTGATTACATTGAAAACAAAACAGCGTGGGTTTAAAATGCTCCAATCACCCCAACAGGTATTTCTAATATAATATATTGTTAAGTTATTTTAAACTTGTATGACTTGGTAACGGCATATAATTTTGTAAATGTCGTTACTCATATTAAAGCTGTGGAGTTTCTTGCGCCCATTTTTCTCCACAGCTTAAAATAGACGTCCTGAATGGGTAGTAGGTAAAAAAATTTTTGGACGATTCAAAAACACTTTTCTAAAGTTTATTTAAATAAAAAATATTTTGCTTTGACTGCCTAATTGTGCCCATTATTTACGATAAATCATGTAAAAATGTAGACTATTCATGTTTTTTAACGAGTTGACTAAACAACAATACTGTGCGGTCCGTCGAAATACATTTGAATTGCAAATCAGTTTCTAAACAATTTCAAGAATACAGTTTTTAGGCAAAGATATTGCTTTACGCAAATCCATTTTTGTTTACGTACACACTTTGCTGATTTAGCACAACTCTTTTAGTACATAACAAAACAAAAGTTACGCAGACAAGTGGACTATTATTGATGTTTATTAGGGAATTGTGACTTTATATTCTAGCTGCTTTTGTTAGCTTAAAATTATATTATTATTTATTTTATGAAATAAAATAAAATAATTAATAAATGTACTTTTTGATACATTGCGTTCCGTCTTCGGCCTTTATTTCGTAGGTAAGTAGCGGTTATAGCTAGCCAGGCTAACTTACGGTCCCATTATGTCAAATTGTACATTCTTTCTTGTATCTTTTAATAAGTTGAGCGGAAACTGCGTGTAAACGACGCCAGCCACTGGCTTTGTAGGAGGACATATTAAGCGGCCCCCCCGCTGGTAACCCGCCGCCGCCGTGTCCCAACGAGATGTTTCCATCAGAGGCGTGATTCAATGCTCCTTTGAATCAGCAATCGGAAACGCCCACAGCACTCGTCTGCTCAGAGCCATAGGGAACATGCAAACAGTATGCTGACTTAGGGTATATACCAATCTTAATACTTACCAATATTATTTTAAATAACGAACGATAGTAATAGCAATGTTTTTTTACCTATTAGTTACATGTTTTTGGTCTAACTTACTACTTACTTATTTAGACCATACCTTTTATGATTTTAGTTTTTCATTAGTAGTTATATAAAAGTTAAATGAAAAACTAAAATAATTACCGTTGTTGTAGAAGCATGGAAAACGTTTGCTTCTTATTAATACTGAATTAAGTATATTCTTTTGCCTAGACATGCGTCTTGTCCTAATAGAAAAGAATGTTTTGCGAAGCAGGTTTTTAAGAATTGCAACAAGTTGATACTCATCTGTCTGTACCTAACCCTTATGTTCGGATCAAGAAGTGTCTAGAGCGTCCAAATATCTGTATACAACATACAAACACAATAACATGCTGGTTTGTTTGCTACACTGTGGCAGGCTGGGCACGCGCATTAAATCTTGATTTAACTACTCACTGTCAAACATTTATTAGGCTCGTTCCGGTACTAGCTCAAACGTTTGAGGAAATAGAGACATTGGATAAACGCAGGTCTTAATCATAGATATGTTACTAAAGCATTAATGCTGAATGATAGATGTAGGTTGTTTATTTTTAAGAAGACACACTTACATTTGATAGGTTTTAAATTCTATAGCTTTGCATTGTTTCCTAAAGTAGATACGAACACTACAAATTGAAATCAAACAATTTTTACTAATTTTTACAAAATCAATGTAAACTAAAAACGAGTAGATCCCTAAATGTTGTTTCTATAACTATATAACTCAAGCGTTAGTGTTATTTAATAAACGTGGGTTTTGTTATCTGTATTCATAATTTCATGTAATTCCACTGACGCGCCGGCATCGCATATACGAGTAAATAATAATTATGATGTGGCATCCGCACTATTTGTTCAACTGAATTGTTCGGTTTACATAATGTATGTCATTATAAAATATTATTTCGTTGACGCAAGGTAATTTAGTACATCTTTTTACAAAACTTCTAACACTTCTAAACTCAAAATATTTATATTGTATTTATTGTATTATTCATTTGGGCTGTACCATTATCTTATCTAAGTCTATCGCCAATACAGGAGTTGAGGATTCCGGGATTTTTCTTCACTATCTAGTGAAATGAATGCCAAATGTTTCCCGTAGTGTAATAACAAAACGCCTCAATCAATTTCAAACAATAAAATTGACAAAAATACAATATTAGTTTATCTAAGATTCATAGTAATAGATAGTAGTATTTAGTGAGTGTTAAGGCAGCCTCGGGAGTTATAAAGGTTGAGTAATTCGTCAACACGTCTCACATGCGTACGGCCCGTTTGGGACGAGTTGAAGTTAAAATAATGTAGTAGGTGTTTTTTTTTCTGAATATCTTTCAGGCAACGACTAGCGGCTGACCTCAATGGGGGTTGTCGTGTCGTCGCACTACATGCATTAATATTATATTGTTCTTCGGTCGTTTGCTTCAGCTGGAAACATTGAACTTGTACAAAACTGTTCTTATTCGTTTCGTGAGTAAACATGTAACCATTACTTGGTGTCTTACTTATTTGGATTGAGCGCTGAGTTGAGTTTTCTTCGCCATCCAAACTGTCTTGGTATGGACATTTATTGAGGAGAGATGATCAGCATGTAACGATAAGGGTGATAAACGTAAAAGGAAGACCGAAGAAAAGATGCGAGCGTCAATGTTAAAAACATGCTTTTGCAGATGGACTCTTTATTGACTTACTTACTTATCATCAAAAATATACCTATACAAAAATATTTATTCTTCTTATTATTATTAATAAATTAATGTGTAAAATAACCGAGAATAGACCTGTAAAATTGGTTTCATTTCAATGTGTAGAGTTCGCGTAAACTTCAGAAAACAATCCTATTAATATTATGAACGCGAGAGTTTGTTTGGATGTTTGTTACTCTTTCACGTAAAAACTACTGAATGGATTTGGATGAAATTCGGCATACAGATAGTTTATAACCGGGAATAACACATAGGATACTTTTTATCCCGATACTCCCACGGGAACGGGAACCACGCGGGTGAAACCGAGAACCACGCGGGTGAAACCGCGAGTGGCCAGTGGTATAGAATAAACATACCAAACAGATTTCTAGGGCCTTTTTTAGATATAAGGAGTAACTGTACCAAAAGACCCCACTCTTCCATAGCCATAAACAAACTATCCAGTTTATTGACTTATCAAAAATACTCTTTTCTCTCCAGTCAGGCCCAGGGGAGGATTTGGACGCTCCGGACGGCGCGGCTGCCGCCAAGGACCGGACGCTGGAGTGCGGCTGGGGCGTATTTCGTCCGAAATGGCTGCAGCGGTTCCGGACGGCCAAGTGGGCCTTGTTCTGGCTGTGCTGGGCCGGCGCGATACAGGGTGAGTCAGTTATTATATTTAAAAAAAATCATTTAAAAAACTTTTGGGTACCGATGCACTGTGTTTGAAAAGCTCAGAAAAATACGAGCTGTCAAATAGACTAGAGAGTGGAATAGAATTTAATTTAATGTCTTTAAAAAAATGGTTACAATAGGTTAAATTAATAATAAAATTAATTAATAGGTATTTTACTAGAATATAGCTTGCAAAATTTTGTTCCACCACTGTAAATCCTAACTATAAACGAGCAAATAACAAATACAGAACACAAATGTGTTCCAAGTGTGTGCCATGCCATAAAGGTATATAAAGTTAAAGAAAACGCTCTTAGAACAATAATAATTAATGCAGTTTTCTATCGAGAAAACCAAAGCAAGAATCTCAAAATTTTGCTCTCTCTCTCTCTCTTTATACAAAGAAAACTGTATGATTGTGAAAAATATTAATTCACTAGTAAGTAACCTTATTGTTTATTTCTTTTTTCCAAATATCTACCAGTATCTAAGATATGTGTCACCAGATCGAACGTGTCAGTAATTGTCTGTAGCTCGCCGCTCGCGATCGGTTTCACTCGCGCATTGCTGAGCGCGGCGCGGCGCGAGCGTGCGCGTACGCAAATATGACTTCTTCTCTAATCAACACATGGCGGTGGAGTATGCTAATTATGTCTTTTAATTTGTTCACTCTAACGTGAAAGTCGTATGGAAACAGGTGCATTCTTGGCAAAATTTTAAATAATCAATGTTATTTTTTTTTACTCTCTTGAAGTTAAAAATTACAAAAATACACTATGCAATATAGTTATAGCTCGATTAAGTATTTACATACTTAGGCAAAATGTGTCAAAATAAGCACTCTTAATTTATAGGACATCGTGTGAATTTGATCATCGGTTCAATAATCATTGTGCTTCACCAACATTATGGACTAATCAACATTAACTAACTATTCTCAAAATAACAAAAACTTTGTTTTCAATATAAAATAACAATCTACGAGTAGGTATTTGATCTGTTTCAGGTTAAATATTTTTATTTAAAAGTAATTAACCCATAATATTATTAAAAGACAAACACAGTTAAAGAATCAATACATTATGGTATTAATTATGAAGTCAACCACAATCATAATTAACATTACACAACATATAAAAATACTTACAGCGTAATTGCTCTTTTCCGACGCTTCCGCAAACTCCTAAGGTCATCTTTTCCCGCCCTTTGCTCCCGAAGCCTTCATTAACGCCTGTACAAACGCCCCGAAAGGCTTAATGAAATAATAAAATACAGTAATTAATATAAAAAACACAAACTAGAGTTTCCGCAGGGAGCTAACTAGATTTACACGGCGATTTGCTCACAAAATTAACTCTGCGGTCCGAGTTAATAGCGACGAGAGGAAATGCGATGAAAACAAATGAAAATGGTTTATATGAACGTCGATGAAGTACATGGCATTAATAAACAAAAGAACATCGTACTTTCTGCACTCTCAAGTTTAGTACGGGTTGGTGATAAAAACACATTTTTGCCTGACCTATGGGCATGGAACCATAGATCTCCAGTATCGAACCGATCGCATTGCCATTGTGGCGAGTAGGAGGCGTGATCACCACGCACTTTGCGAGCGTGGCGAATTAAGCCGATACCCACCGATTGTGACATGATTTCATTTGAGGTCTTTGCTCAGCAGTGGAACTACACTACATACAGGTATGCACGTGAAATTCTTATTCTTTTTTGCCCAGAAATAGTTAAAGATACAGTTAGTTAATTTACTTTTCATCACAGCCTATCACAAATATGGCACAAGGACTTTTTCGATCGATTCTAATTACAAAACGGGCGATGCACCGCGGTAAATGGATTCGATCAAAAACTCCTTGTGATGAAATCTTCTTTACTACATTTTAGCCGCGAAATCCTGTCCGTTGGGCCACAATGCAATTGTGCGAGGGCTGTGGTGTTATTTTGTGAAGCAAGAAGCTAATAAACTGACGAAATTAACACTGGAACTCCATTAATTCGGTTTGTGTGTGAAAGTTCTGTTCATTTGTGCATTACACCACGGACGGGGCAGTCATGACCAGGTCTGGTGGGAAACAAGTAGAGGTTATATGACCTTTTACGAAGAGAGTGCATATTATTATACGTATATTCGGATGGTATAATGTTGCGTTTATAGCGTATAGGCACCTAAGCTTCTCATGTTAAAAACTTTAGGATAATTGAACTCTTCTTATGATACTTAGCATGTATATGTAAGTAAGTAATCAGATCGAGCGGAGACTTGTATAAATATTTTTTTCGATAAAAGAAAACATTGAAATTTGGCATTAAGAATGTATCGAAAACTTCAGCTGCAGTTTACAGCTACAAGCTGGCAAAATAGTACTAATAATAATAGTATCCATTTTTTTAATGTCTCTCGACAAACTTCGTGATTCGGCTGTCGTCGGATTTCTATCATTTGCAGATTATATTATTAATATGTGTAGAGTTGCTACTACCTACCTTTTGCTTATTTTTAATTTATTTTACCAATGCGATACGTAATAGATTAACGATATTTCATAGTTTTACTGCTCTATACATTTTTTTATATACCTAGCACGGCAAATGACTCCACACCACCTGATGTTAAGTGGAAATGGAGTCACCTAGTTGACACGAAAAATCCAAACAAAACAACAATAAAGTACGGTGTTCTGAATTCAATTGTTTATTTATTTATTAAACATAATTAAACGGGTAAAAAACCCAATGACATAATTATCTTAAGCCTAGGTACATAAATTGCACTTATAAAAACTAAAAAGAGATACAATTTGGTAGCTAAATTCGACTTATTATCCTTTTTGGATTATCAAAAAATATATCAATTTCTGGAAAAGTTACCAGGAGCGCGTTTAGTGCTTCATGCATACGACACAATGGAGACTTTTTATTTATACATCATCATGACAAATCTAATAATTAATGGACATGGAAATTAAGACGCGATTGCAATACGATGATTACCGAGAGACATTAAGAAAATGGAAGCACTGTATACACCAACGTGCTTAGCACTACGAGCATAAAGTTTAAACTTAGGTAACGAATATCAGTGTTTAATTTGCTTAACCATCGTAAAATGTAAGTTCAGTACATTCTAGTAAGGTGCGACCTTAATAGAGTGTAGTTTATAATTTCCCGCGGGACCCAACTACGGAATCCCGGGGCCCCGTGATGCCGGGATCCGGGATCTCATCCGGATAGCCGATGACAACTAGTCGGGATGGAGCACTGGTGGGAATACGATTTGAACTGAATGGATTGAAATATTGGCTGTATGGAATGTATACTTTTGTTGCCTAATATGACAACTCAATGCGGGCCCTCTTTATAACCGCTTAGTGTTGATGTTATGATCTTGGCGCTTAGCCACGTCTCTATCTATATACATATAATGACTTGTCCTGACTGACTGATTCGCATCATCGCCGAGCCTAAACCGCTGAAGCTTATTAGATGAAATTTGAACTGTAATAGGTTAATTTAAGTGGCTTAGTACCGCTAGCTCCAAAAGTTGTAACTCCAAATTTATTTCTACCTAGTACCACAGAATATATAATAGGTCACTAGTACTGCCAGCTCGAAAAATGTACATAGAGCTTAAAATACGTCACCGGCTACTAAGAAAGGATTTTACAGAAATCATACCCTAAGGGGGTCAAATAGGGAGTGAAAGTTTGTATATAAGTTTGAAGTAAAAAAGAATGAAAATTGGTGTTTGGCTTTTTAATATAAAGAAATAATGAATGACGTGTCTCAGGAATTTTATTTATTTTCCTTTAAAGGAGAAAAAAGGGAAGAAGGCTTTTTGAGGAAATCTTTATTTTTAAAGTAAGAATTATAAAAATTAATAGTTTAATCGATCTTATGATATTTCAATAAAAATAAAGAATGACGTGTTTTAGCATTTTTCGAAAAACCTTCCCTAGAGAGGTGAAATAGGAAGGAATGTTTGTATGGAAATCTGTCATTTTAAAAGTTAAATCCTTCGGTATTTCGACTACTTAAAAATTATGAAGTGTTTCAGGATTATCCTTACAGATTTATTTAAAACAATTACAAGTCGTGTAGCCCGTGTGCGTATATAATTCTAAATCTATCAATATGATTACAGCAAATGTGGTGTCATTGCATCCGTTTCATATAGGTATAAAAATATGCATTATTTTTTTTCATTTTATTCTCTTTCAATCAAATGTCTGCATTGTAGATGATTCGAAAACTCGCACACAAATTCATGAAACTCAAAAAAAATGCTGAAATGAATCGAAAACAAAATATACACTTCGCAGCGCATTACGAGTAGACACAGTATGATGTTTTCTGTAAAAATTCAAAAAAATCAAAATTCAAGATCATTTATTCAGTTTAGGCTACAAATAGCTCTTATGAACGTCATTATGCCATCGGTTCGTAAGTCTACTCTGGGCGGGAGATCTTGTACTGAGAAGAACCGACAAGAAACTCAGCAAGTGTCCAGCTCTTTTCTCCCTTACAGCGTCAAAAATATTGGAAAATGCCCTATCATACAAGAATACTTTCCATCACAAATAAAAACTAAAAATATAAAGGACAATCACACATATTAAAAAAAAACAAAAGAGAAAATATAATAATATCTACATTTGCAAAACATCAGTTACCAGTTAAAATTTTCACAATGTCATACAGCACTAATAAAGGTCAAAAATGATCTAAGAAAGAAAAAAAACTAAAAAACAAAATTAAACTATAGTTAATAATAATAAAAATAATAGTATGCAAGAGCAGACCATGTATGTCGGTAACTATAAATATAAATATATTAGACAACATCACATACATTGTTCTGTTCCCAAGGTAAGTAGCTAAAGCACCGTTTTATAGAAACCAGAGTGTATACTGTGAGTTTTGTCTCCTATCCGTATTCATTCGATTACGAAAACGAAAATTAGTATGGCATTGAAGCAGCGCCTCCTGGCGGCATACGAGAAGAGTTACACTTTGCCACACAAATTCTCGTTTTCGTTAACGTGGCACTTGGCACCCTGAAACAGCGACGACGCGCGACGGTACCACAACCACCCAGACCAGACACAATGTCGAAAAAGTTCGTTTTTCGACAATGACCCGACCGGGAATCGAATCCGGGACCTCAGAGTTAGCGCTACCCAAAGTCCGGCGTGCAAGCCACTCGGCTACGGAGGTCGTCTACTATGATGATGATGACTACAAGTTACTACAGCTTATTTGTTTATTAATATATAGGTACGTAATTACCTCTAATTAGTACCTACTTAGTCTTGGGCTCATTGAATGTTGGACCTTGGTTTCGTGTAAATCACGTAGATCACGATGTCATAAGCATCGAGTCACCACACATGTGTGATTTATCTGCCTGTTTTTTATAATGGATTTCGTTTAAAAACAGCCGAAACGAGAATGGGTATTTCCACCGGACCATAAAGAAAAACTGCGATATTACGTTACCGACACAGCCGTGATTTTTCATAAACAAAAGTAACTCTATAGCGGCCATTCGAAAGCCATTACGGCTTGCAGCGCGCCACGTACGGTGCTACATCACCCCGCGATACTTACACAATGAAAGAACTAGAATGTTCTGGAAGAGATTTGCATTTGACAAAGAAATAGTCGAAAAGTTAACACCATGGTCTGTATAATATTAGGTCCTTACCTATGAAATTGACGTTTTTTTCTCACTTATTAAAAGGTCTAAAAGTTCTAAAAGTCAATACCGGTTGTTAATTATTATACACCGTTAATTAGGACTATGTTACTTAGGCTTCGTAATAACAATGATTATTAATTTCGTGTCTTTATCGCCCAATATTTTTTTAAATTGACTTCTTTTTATGTTCGCGGAATTGTCTTTTTGTTTCATTGTAGCTTCGAAGGGACTTGATTTTTTTTCTTTCTAATATCTGCTATATTTAGCTAGTGAAACAAACACACTACCTACTGTACAATTTTTATAGTGTTAACATAAATAGATGCTAAGAAAATTAAAAAAACTTTACTATGAAAAATAAACTTTTATAAAAAATCTTTATAGAAAATGTCAATTTCATAGGTAAGGACCTAATAATATGGATAGTTGCTGCTCAGTTTCTTTTTCTCACCTGATGGAAGGTGACGTTATGATTTGTCTTAAGAAAAATATCATAAATACCTATGTTCGAAACAAACCATTTCTAAGAGAGTAAATAGATATAGTTAAGAATGTTATTCTACTCGTAAAAAACTTCACAAAACGTTGCAACGGGTACATTTGCACTGCACACACTGCATTTCTCGTGACGTTTCTTTTCCTTCCACTTCTTTCGATCATTAATTGTCTCTGGTCATCTCTGGTACCTCGTATCCTGATTTCTCGCGGGCGAAATGGCAGGCTGCATTAGTAGATTAATAACTATTTATCATCACCTTCATCAACATCAGCCTACACTGCGCACGACTCGCATAAAATCCGCATATTTTTTTTAAAAAAACGAGCGAGCCTTACAGTAGTAAGTAAGTAAGTAAGTAATCATTTATTCAGTGCTTCCAATACATAAACATTACAGTAGTCGCAAGATGTGTAACATTTGACATCTCACCTTAGTGTAAGCAATTTTAACGTTATATTCTGACACAAATGGGTCAGGTATATATCATTTTATAACTATAAAATAACTGCAGTAGGTAAATACTCATTAGAAGACATTTGACATATAAAAATGACCTTTGATAGTCAAATGACATAATATGTCACATAAGTATAATAATAATATGTCATGTTCATAATATCGAATTTAAATTTACAAAATGGCGCGCGCTCGCGCGGTGAATGACTTCCTGTTACACTGTTACACATACTTCCGTCTCATTTCACGAAATCACTCCCACAAATTGCTTATATAGAAAGCGAGCGGAAAGATGTTACACATCAAAAAAAAATTACAGAAACTCATGCTAAAATCAAATTAAAAGTTTGTGAATATTTGAAATTGTTAAAAAAGTGATTTCATTTATACGGTACATGTTCTCAATTATTGTTTGTTATCAACATCCCTTTTGCGCCATCCATTAGCCGTAGATCTGCGTGGGGCAGTTAGTTCGCTCATAAATCTGTATTAAGTTGGTCTGGCGCCGCGGGAGCTGCGCGCCCACCAACGACCAACAGGTGTACCTACGCTGCCTCATACATATGTATGCTGGTTCAAATTCGGGGGTGTGTACAAAATATTCTTGCTAAATTAGCGCGTCTAATGGGGTAAACACTTGCCAGCCAGGGATAATGGTCACAAATACTTGAGGTGCAATCTCTTGTGGAGATTCTCAGAATTGTCGTGGTTATGAGTGGGTCCTGGTGAATGACGGCTGGTGAATTTGGAATCCTGATGCAAGAACGGTAAGTGTAGTTGCAGTGTGCAGCACCAAGTGTCCCTATCTTGCCCATCTGCAAGTTGCTACTTCATCATCATCATTAACCTTAATCAACTCAATTTAGTCTACTGCTGGACATAGGCCTCTTCTCACCTCGTTTAGCACGAGTGCTGGGATGGGAAAGCATTCCATTTGGTAGTGCGACAAAGAAATTAGTCAACTTCCTTATATACATACATATTATTGTTCTTTACGTTTATAACCTTTGTAATTATTATAATTTGTAATTAGTAATATCGTGTTGAAATTGATCTTGTTCAATGATGTTTAAGTTGTTATTATCTGTCATTATTTGTATTACCTTTTGTGTCAGATTTGTTTTGATTGTCGTCGTCATCATCATTACAGGGGGTAACTAACCTTTGAAATAGCGCCATTATAACCTTACAGTCTCAACAAAACTAACTCGAATGTATTATGTTAGGTAGCTTCTCGTACAATGAACTAGTAGTGTAGGAAAATGGCAAAATTTAGATACATAGACAATATTTTTACTTATGATGGATGACACCACAAACAACGTAAATTGTACGAAAACAAATTTTGTTTGTATTTGTGTTCATCGTTTTTGTTGTCCTATTAAATAAAAAAAATAAAAACTTAACTCAGCAGTTTAGGTTTAATCACTTTAATAAGATTTAGATTATCTTACTACACAAATATTGATGGGACCTATGTATAAGGGCCAAATTGCAAAATCACAACTTTTGAAAAAAGACTCAAAGTTTCACAGTGGTATATTTATTACACGCTAGTGGTCGCCCAGTGGTCGAAATTCGACCGTAATTTTATTAAGGCGGCACGGATTGTATCCTAAGCAATGAAAAATTAAAAAAAGATAGAATGTGAGTTTGGATTGGCATTGACAGATTTCGGCCGCTACTCTTCCATTTTTGAAATTTTTGAAAAGAGTATTTATGCGTGTGTATCAAATACATGGTAGTGTGTGTAATGTTTGTTTTGTGGATTTAATATATTTTTTAGGCATAATTAAAAAAAAATTAACATTCTGTATTCCTTCTCTATATAAACTATAAGTGTGCGAAATTTCATACTCCTCCGTCCGCGCAATTTTCGTAAAAAGGGGTACAAAGTTTTTGCTTCTCGTATTAATATATAGATAATGTTAAAATAGGTAAAAATAAACTTTTTAACTCTAAAGATGTACCACATCGAATTATTGAGAGCCTCTTCTCAAAAGTTATGATTTTGGCCTGATACACTGAACATAAACGCTGTAAAATCAGGAGGTATACCACGAAAATCGACTAAGGGCTTACCACTAAAGTTTACCTCATAGAGCAAAGAAACTACCAATATTTTAAACAGTTGCTCTTCTCGAAAAAATACAAAAATATCCTAGAATAGATACCTACGTTAAGTTTGGACCATCTATCTAGTGTATCTAGTGGTGTGAAATGTCATAGAATTAAAGGCATCTGCAATAAATATTTTTCTTATTACAAAAAGAAACATATAGAATAACAAAAGATCTATATCTAAATATACCGGTCATACTTACTCATGGAAACAAACGCCCAAAATGTCATTATTCAGACTCGTCTCACTCGACTCTAAGCACTTATCAAAACAGGTTTGCAGTTAGCACACGAGCTCAAGTTATCTCAGACGTCCAGCGAAAGTGGAGGTCATGGTTATGCAAATATTAACATTCAAGTGGATTGGGCGAACGTTAGAATGAAGAAACATCTTCGTTTGCATGTCTAAGAAAAGTAAAAGTGCTCCTAGACCTATTTTAGCAAAAGTAAATGACAATTTTGAAAAGTGTTAAAAAATTATAGTCATCGTATACATAGTCTATGGTCATCATAGCGTTATTGTAAGCGCACTCAGATTGTCAGAGGGTGTGGGTTCGAATCTCGCACGTGGAGTTTTTTGAAAACTTTTCTAAATTGTAATTTGCTTGCAACAAAATTTGATAAATTTAATTATTTATTGTTTATTATTGAGTTGATAATTTAAGTATGTCGTATGAGTTGAAATGAAAGTTAGTTTATAGATATTAGAATAACATTTATCTTGCTCCATTTTATACAAAGCATTTATTTTTTATACTTACCTGACTTTTCAACCGAGTTTCGTCGGCCGTGGTTACGGGTGGTAAAAACAACCGTAAAATTCTTTGTTTATCGCTAGAAATAACAGTTATTGCAAAAGACAAATTATTTTTTAGCATTTAAAAGCCAACTGCACCACGCGGACCCAGCGGGTTCGATGAGCCATGCAAATGCGAAGGGGACCATACCAAGACAACCAGGGATGGATTTAGTAAAGCATTATGAATACCTACTCGATATTCAGTAGTTCTAATAATTTGATTCACTTAAGATTTCGCTGTCTTTTTAATTCTTTTTATTATTATTACAATCGTTATAGGTAATTCAAGCAGGCAGTTGCGTTGGAACAACTGATAGTTGCCGATGTGAACTCCATTATCTGTATTGTTTTCTAAAAAACACAAATGTTGAAAAAAATTTCCACGAGCAGGGTTTGAACCTGCACCCTTCTGACATACCGGGTCAAGTGCTCTTCCAATTGAGCATTACATTTACATACATGCATTTACATTTGTGTTTTTGTAATTTGCTCGCAACAAAATTTGCGTTAAAAATTATATAAACATTTGTTTTCTAAAGTTTACGAAAACTCATACTACACATTGAAATGAAACACTTTTACGAATCTACTCGTGTTTATTTTGTATTATATAGGTTTAATTAATGTTTATCCTGTCGTTTCGAACCCATTGCAGGGTCTGTGGTCACAGGGAGACTGTGACTGTCACCCTGTGAAGTGAATTTTAGTTTCAATTATTTGTTTTCATTTCATTTTCTTGTAGTGTTAGTATGTCTATTCTTAAAATGGTTGACACTTTGTGATGTTATTTTGGAGATTTTTGTCCATTTATGTCAACTCCGTTGAACTCTTCATAAATAACTACCTTATCTCCTCTCTCGATTCCGCTATTTGTGAATGTCCACAGTTTTGTCTGAGTGGCCTAATGACATAAACTATAGGTCAAGCAAAATATCAGAAAGAATCTACATTGTGGACGACACAAAATAACGTAAGTTTAAGCACACGTTGGTCTTATTAAACCTATTGTAACTTTATTAAACCTGTCATATTATCATATCCCTTAGTTTGCGGTGTGGAGGGAGGGTAGTTCACAAATCAAGGGCTAATACCGAGGCGCCCTCCCCCGGCGGTACATCAATACTAATATCGCTATATTGCTGCCAAGGTGCCTTTTTTATTGCCACAGTTTCCATAACAGGATTACGGTGTCGACGGGCCTTATAAGCATGAAAAATAGATGGGGCAGAACGCAGTTTTTAATTGAATTTAAAAATTAAAAATGTCTGTCTGTCATTGTATTGAAAATGATGGGGCCTTATCAGCAGAGCGCTTTGATCTTCCTTATTTCTAAATTTAAGTACGCAGTTATTTTTAAACATATATATTATTATTATAATAATAGCGTAAGCCGATTTTTGTCCCAGTGATTACGGGACGACAGCTGCACATAAAAAATCGGTTATGGTCTCATTTTGAAGAGCTCCAGCCGTAGATGTGCAGAAAAATAAAGACACCTGTCATAGGTTTCAAAATTCCTAAAAAATCTGTTGAATAAACGCGAAGTTTTGCGGGCGACCCACCTGTTACATCTAATGTCGTAGTTAGATACAAATTTGATTGAACTTTACTGGTCATTTGTATTATGTTAAGTTATTAGTCGTACGTACCTAAAAGCACACAGCACTGACCTAGAGGTCCCGATCGATAGTTAGTAGATTTATTTGCAGGGAAACGACGGAGACTAGGATCAGCCAAAAGAGGTTCATTGCTGGAACCCTCAAGGATTAATAATTTTCAGGGGAATTTGCCATAATCGCTACGCTTGGCAGGCGGGTTGGCGTTCGCAGTAAGATGAGGCCAACCTCAGAGAGACGCTGCTGCCCATCCTCTGAAATGGTCCCTTAGTAGCCTTCTACGACACACACTCGGGTGGTGCAATTCCTTATCCCCGGCACCACACGGGACGTTACTTTTCGGGAATCCATTGCATGCAAAAATGCAATTCATATTGTAATTAATTAACTATAGATAGATAGATAGAAAGACAAAATATAACTACACTAGCGTCCCGACTTCGCACGGGTGGACATTTTTTATTTTTTTTATTATAGCCTATGTTACTCAGCGCTAATGTAGCATTCTAGTGGTAAAATATCTTTTTAAATCGGTTTAGTCGTTTTTGAGTTTATTCGTTGCAAACATACATACATACATTCATACATACATACATACATACATACATACATACATACATACATACATACATACATACATACATACATACGTACGTACGTACATACATACATACATACATACTAAGCTTTCCTCTTTATAATATTAGTTTATATAAAAAAAATAAAACAAAGCTCAGCCGTAATTTAGCCTAGACACATACTTAGGTATACATATGTACATGTAGTACATACATATGTACTATGTAGTTGCTTCCAATAACTTTATTCAGTTAGCGGAATTTTTATTTTGTCATCACTAACTAGAATAGGTACCTACCTACACTTTAGAAAACAATATACCTAAGTGGGATAGTGTTCTACAGGACACAGTGATTGATTACAAAAATTTTAACAAAAAAAAAACCGACTCCAAAAAATTTGACTGATAAAATTGCACTAAAAAGTAAAAAATAAGCGTTAGACTTATATAGACAATATCTTTATTAAGAGAATACTTATATAGGTACAATTATTGTTACTTTTGGGGCCGGTGCCAGCCAACGAAGTTTTTGAAGCCGGTGCCAGTCCGCATTTGTAGTCAAAATTTATATATAATAAGATTGAATGTACTATTATGATTATAATATAGTATGTCGTTAAATGTTTATATTAAAGTTACCTTGGCTGGCACCGACTCCAAAAGTAACAATAATTGTACCTATATAAGTATTCTCTTAATAAAGTTATTGTCTGTATAAGTCTAACGCTTATTTTTTACTTTTTAGTGCAATTTTATCAGTCAAATTTTTTGGAGTCGGTTTTTTTTTTGTTAAATTTTTTGTTTATTTCTCGCTTTTTAGTGATTCGTTTCGATCTATTTATCAAAAGTGAATATGGGTAGACCTACTAAACACGCTGCTCGTATGAGACAGCGTCGTTTAAATGCGACAAGCGAAGAAAACGAGAAACGCCTATCTCAAAGTAGGAAATCAAAAACTGAGTTCCGGTGCCTGTCTTCTTTTGCTTCGTCATAGTCGCTTAACTATCTTAATCGAGATATTTTATCGCCACCCGTGAAATACTTATCATTGAGGAGTTCCGATGGCAATCTGGGGTCTTTTTATCAGTTACACTTCATCAAATGATACTTTCTGAATGCAAATGCTTGACTTATTTCGGAAAATACCAAAATCGCGATAGGTGTGCCTACAATATTCGAGGAGTTCCCTCAATTCCTTGAGAATCCCATCATCAGAACTGGACCAAATTAAAATGGGACCACACGGGAAGCACTAGCTTTCAAATAAAGAAAGAATCATCAAAATCGGTTCTCTCAGTCGAAAGTTCTGAGGTAACAAACATAAAAAAAAAAAATACAGTCGAATTGATAACCGCTTCCTTTTTTTGAAGTCGGTTAAAAAACACAAATGTTGAAAAAATTTCCACGAGCAAGATTTGAACCTGCACCCTTCTGACATACCGGGTCAGCTGCTCTCCCAACTGAGCTATCGTGGTTCTAACCAGCCCGCCGAAATTATTCAACACTATTTACTTTACACAATTTTATTTTTGTTCGCAACAAAAATCGCAACAAAGTTTGCGTTAAAAATTATATAAACAAAACAAAAACTTTTGATTTTTTTTTCCTTTTTCTTTAAAAATAGGGGCAGCAACAGATTTTTGACTTAAGCAACATTTGAATACCTGTCATCCTGTAAAAATTAAATTATGTGTCGAAAACTGGTCTTAACTTGTCGACCACCGGTGCCACTACCTTGGGCCTTACCATCACCTTTAACAAAACTATCATGTTTCAAGAACGTTTTATTTCAAGCTTAAAGTAATATTACTCAAATCCGTACCATGACCTACGCGTAACAAGATTGTTTTATTCCTAATAACGAATGAATGGTTTAATATTGTTGTTCATTCCCTGCTTGGCAATACCCATGAAGATGTAGGTAGATAAAATCAAATTTACCGATAAATGGGTATCCTTCCTATATTTGTATAACATAAATACTCTTTTTTCAGGGTACACGTAAAGTTTTAAGATAATGGTATCAAACAGAAGTTAATTTTTATGCCGAGCTAATTATCATCATGAGTAAGTGAGGCACGTTATATTTTGGTATTTACATGTCAGGAATTACAAGCGCTGCTAGAGTTATATAGATTTTATCTTTTTGTTGCTCTAAGACGTATTTTCATAAAAAATTTCTGTTCCGTAAACTGTATGTAACCTTCAATATATTACCGACTTCTAGGAACTTAGCCATGTGGGCATACTGGCCGCTGGTAGTAATGTTTAAGACCACCGGTCTCGGACCCAGAGGCCCCGAGTTCGATTCCCAAGGGCCTTACTGCCATCTCCTGTAGCAGTATTGCTTTATTATTATGTCATTTTCGTACTATCAACTGCTTAAAGTAAACTTATTAGGGTTCCGTACCCAAAGGGTAAAACGGGATCCTATTACTAAGACTCCGCTGCCCGTCCGTCCGTCCGTCACCAGGCTGAACTGTATCTCATGAACCGTGATAGTTAGACAGCTATAATAACAAATAGGTACTAAAAAACAGAATAAAATAAATATTTAAGGGGTCTCTCATACAACAAACGTGATTTTTTTGGCCGTTTTTATAGATAATGGTACAAAACTCTTCGTGCGCGAGTCCGACTCGCACTTGGCCGGTTATTTTAATTTTGCTTCTGTTGGAAGTTTTGTGACGTCACCTTTAATTCGTTCTTTCAAAGCGTACCATGAAGTGCCTTTTGGCAGCCGTTTATCCGCAGCAGTATTATTTTAAAGTCAAATTTTGACGTCTTTAAAAAGTTGCTTTTACAGAACGACAATAAAACCGTCTGTGTTATTTTGGTTTGTAAATTGGAAATAGTGCTATAAAAAGTAAGTAAAACATATATAATTACATTAATATTTATAGTCGATATAACATCAATTATAGTTTTTGGCTTAAAAAAATAAAATTTTTGTTCCTTTAGATGGCTAACGAACTAGAGATTTTCGAGTTTTTGGAAGCTGATAACGCACTTTCTAATAGTCGAAAAAGACAGCGTCGAAGGGACATGCGTGAGGAGAGCGACCCCTTCGAGTTGGATGAAGCGGAGTTCGTGAAGCGTTATCGACTCACAAAAGAACTCGCACACAACTTGGTTGAAGAGCTAAGGCCAACATTAAAGACCCCTGCAAAAACGACTGATTTATCTGTGGAGACGAAGGTTAATTTGTTGTTATATTGCGGGCAAACATATAATTATATTTATTATGGACTTGAGATTTGATACTTATCTAATATTCATTGTTGCTTTTTTAGGTACTGACTGCATTATCGTTTTATGCTACCGGTTCATACCAACGTCCTATAGGTAATATTGAGGGGCATTCAATGGCACAGCAAACAGTTTCGACTGTAATTTCGCAGATTACTGCGAGCCTTAACTCTATGCACATGCGACAAAAGTACATAGCTTTTCCAACAAGCAATCAAGATCGCCATCGAACAAAAACAGAGTAAGCTATGTATTTTCTTTTATAAAAAGATATTTCCAACTCATTAAATATTGCCCCAATTTTAAATTCCCCTTTGAAATATACATCAATAATCATTTTTTCAGATTTTACAGTAAGTTCGGTATACCAGGTGTTTTAGGGTGCATAGACTGTACCCATGTAGCAATAGTGCGTCCTACGATACACGAAGAGCGTTTCTTTTGTCGAAAACATTATCATTCCTTGAATGTTCAATTGGTAAGCCATATTAAGTATTATTATTATTACCTATTCAAATATCTAGTATACATGAAGCAAAAACTTTGTACCCCTTTTTTACAAAAATTGCGCGGACCGTTATTGTTGTTATGTAATTTTTTTTTAATTATGCATAAAAATACATAAAAACAATAAAACAAATATTACACACACTACCATGTATTTGACACACACGTAAAGTTTTATTTAATACTTAATCCATCTGCGTTTACATCCCTCACAACACATTTTGCTGTACAGCATTTTAGGATTGTCAATCAATTAGAGTAATTGATCAGATCTGCCGGCGGGGCTAGACCAATATATCAGTGGCGCGTGGCGGGGCACCCCGCTCGCGGATTACGCGCGGATCATCACACGGTCCGTCCGGGTAGTAGGTTACAATGCGCGTTTTAGCGGCAGGACGGTTGCGAGACACTTTTCATTATTTGGGTATTGGATTTTGAAAAGAGTTTGGAATGTGCTTTAATGATAGTTAATTGGCCTATACTAAACTGTCCAACTGCTGGTCAAAGCCCTCCATCGTTGATTTACCCCACCTAGGACCCGGGCCCTCCAAATGTCGGACCGAACGCCAATAGCCCTAGACTTGACTAAATTACCTACTTATATTTTTTAAATCGCATTTATAAAAAGTTTGTCGAAACGTCTGACGCAGGACTAATTTATTTAATGACGAAAAAAACACTAAGTTAATGTAGATAAAGGAGAACTAATAATAATTGTAACTTTTACTTTCTTTGAAGCATTTGCCACTTGCTGTTCTTGTGCAGTGTTAATCATCACGAATATGGTGTGATAATCAACGACCATGTCAACACGCAAGCAGTTTATTCTCCAAAGTGAGACATTCATTAAATTTCAGTATAATTTTAGTGTTATGCATAGCGCTTCATTACATTATCTAGTGATCATGTGTTTCATTTCATAGTTCTGTGGCAGCAATCAGCCACACACAAACTGTAAGTAAATAATAAAGTAAAAACACTACTAAGTATGTCTTGTCGTTTGACGATGTTGTATTAAAAATACTTTTCTTATGTAAATTGAATGTAAAAAATATAGCCTGAAAGTAGCATACACAAAAACCTATTAAGTAGGTACCTATCTCAAATTTAGGATATCGAATTTTTAAAGCGCATAAAGATATCTGTCATATGTCGCGCACGATACAGTAAAGTTAAACCCATGTTAAACCTTAGATAAATCGGTAACAATTGCGCATCGCGTCGCGTGACGTTACTCTCGATCTAAGTAATATACTCTGTGCTGCTAGTACGATTCATAACACCAAGAGCACTTGTGGCATGCCGCATGCCACCAAAACTCAATTATATCATAGCAATAGAACAATCGGAAGCCCCTGGGTTTAAAATGGTGCCGCTTCCGGCCCGGGATGCCGCAATAAATGTCGTTTATTAACTGCACGACGGCAGTCAACAAGACGCTTTGATCTCTGCGATTGGATTCAGTCAGATGTTGTGTTCACAAACATGGCTCGGTGCAGATACTTAATATTAAAAAGGGGACGGCAGGCATTTCATAAGTTTTTGGCTGCCACTTCAAAAAGAAGAAAGAAATACCTACTGTTTTTAAAAAAGTAATTGTTTTTATAAAAATTGTATCGATATTTATTATTGTAAAAAAATATATGTGATTATTGTTAAGTATACAATCTTCATCACTTTGTCACGTACTGTGTTGATTACTGTCTATGTAGGTACATTGGTATAAAAATACAATGTCAGTTCGAGTATTCCGGCGACTGGGCCCACTCTATGCCTTTATATGTATCTAATTATGATCTGAGATAAGTATTATTAAGTCTTTATTTCGTCTAAATAATTTATTTGTCAAATGTGCTATTTTTTCATATTTTATTTATCTAATGTCTTGTTATTTCATACTATTGTTTTAGTTAGGTATACTTTAAAAGAGTATCAATCTGCTTTATAAGAAACTTTAAAAAACAAGATAAATTATTTGTTTTATCTTTTTGTTATTATATTCACACTTATGTTCATATCATTCATATTCATAATCATTTATATGTATAATATTATCACATGTTTAAGTGCAACAGAAAACTATAAGAAGTTGTGGCGCGCTCGCGATGTCGTCCGTTTGAGAACACCGTATTCCATGATGGACCCCTATTGCAGCATCACCTATCTACCGAGTCCAATTGTGAATCAAAACCATCCAGAGAAACTACCCACTCAAACACAAAAATTTCATACTTAAGAGCGTTTACGCTGCACACTAGCGCCGCCAATGAAAAAAAAACATATCTAGTAATTAGAGATAGAAAATCAAATTATGCTCAACAAACTATTTGAATGAAGTAATTTAGCATTTTTACAGCACCTAATGAACACCTCACATGTTATGGTTTAGTTAAATAAGACGTTACGGCCACTTTTAACTATAACGCCGTATTTAACTAAACCATAACATGTCAGGTGTTTATTAGGTGCTGTAAAAATGCTAAATTACTTCATTCAAATAGTTTGTTGAGCATAATTTGATTTTCTATCTCTAATTACTAGATATGTTTTTTTTTTCATTAGTGGCGCTAGTGTGCGGCGTAAACGCTCTTAAGAATCGTTTAAGAAACCGTTTAGGAAGAGTTCAATGACATAAACACATATAAAGAAATATATAGGGTGTTCGTAACTTTAAGCACAATTTTCGTTGCCAAAAACCAACATAAATTATTGTTGAAATTTAAATTGTTGATATATAAAGACTAAAATCAGTTGCTGGTCCCTGCACCACCACCACTGTGTGGGACTAACCTAATATAATATGTGTCAGCATCGTCCTGAAACAACTGCTTATTATGAATAGGTTTAAATTTTCAGTGTGCTTTCAATCAAGCACCAACAACAATTTAAAGATTATTTACCACGAGTGCACTTCCCCGAGTGCCCGGTGTCAGCAACGCGCCGTAACTCACGAACAACAGGTGCACACAGCTCGTTTACTTACAAGCTTCCACGGTTAATGGATCTCAGCATAATAAGGACGCGGTTTAATAATTTATTGTACGGCTAAATAGGCAATCTAAAGCTACCAGTTTAGGCAATCACTTAAAAAAACTTAAAACATTTTATGGTTGCAAAGAGATACATTTTAAAATTTGTTAAAAATTCCAACGTACAAACTTAAACAAAATATAATAAATGTTTATATAATTCGGTGGGCTGGTTAGATCCACGATAGCTCAATTGGAAGAGCACCTGACCCGGTATGTCAGAAGGGTGCAGGTTCAAACCCTGCTCGTGGAAATTTTTTTCAACATTTGTGTTTTTTTTCAAAATATAATAGTTTATTATCAAAATTGACTTGTACAAAGTATTTTTCATACGTCATAGTTTAAGTCATATAACATCTCTTCTGTGATATAACTTCTAGTACTTATCGCATAACGCAAACCAATGTGGAAATACATATATAATACTAGCGGCCCGTCCCGGCTTCGCACGTTTGGACTTTTTTTAATATAGCAATTTTTTTAATTTAATTTAATGTAGCATTCTAATGGTAAAAGATTTTTTTAAATCGGTTCAGTAGTTTTTGAGT
Organism: Eudonia lacustrata; assembly: GCA_947562085.1. Lineage (NCBI taxonomy): Eukaryota > Metazoa > Arthropoda > Insecta > Lepidoptera > Crambidae > Eudonia > Eudonia lacustrata. Next base: position 28,013,545 of record OX387340.1, on the reverse strand, counting down.
TTATTCGTTAAAACAAAAATACAAAAATACAAAGCTTTCCTCTTTATAATACGATTACGAATACGATTTTTTTTTAAAGATTATTTATTTCCAACTTCTGTAATTTAGTACATAAACATGATAGTTTGTATAATTAATAAAACTTATTATAATTTAGTTATTTTGTTTGATATGTTTTGTTTTCATATGTATCAGTTTGGTACGTATCAGCTCAATTTACTTATGGTTTATTTGTGTACAATTTATAAATGTTTCTATTGTGTACAATCGATAATGACTTTAAAAACGATTACAGTTGATTTTTGACAATTTTGTAACCTTTTTTATTTTACTATAACTTTCATTCGCATGCCCTATGAGCCGTCCTTTCCAAATCGGTTTAACAGTTTTAGCGTGAAGAGATAACAGATAGACAGACAGACAGACCTACTATCGCATTTATAATATTAGCATGGATTTTTTAATGTTAAATACATATTTATAAAAATGGTCTTTTGAAGATTTAGTCCTTTTAAGAATTGGTCCTTTTAAGAATTGGTCTTTTTAAGAATTGTTCTTTTTAAGAATTGGTCTTTTTAAGAAATTGGTATTTCTAGAACTAGGTATAAAGCGAATTAGCCATTTTTTACGCTGTTGAGCATTTTAAGAATTAGGCATTTATCGACTAAACCGCTCAAGGGCTTTAGCCCAATCATCAACAGAGTAGGGCATAATTCTTAAAAAAGACCAATTCTTTAAAATACCAATTCTTAAAAGCAGCAAATCTTATAAGGACCAATTCTTAAAAGGACTAATCTTAAAAAGGCCATTTTTATAAGTATGTATTTAACATAAAAAAATTATGCTAATATTATAAATGCGATAGTACGTCTGTCTGTCTGTCTATCAGTTATCTCTTCACGCTAAAACTGTTGAACCGATTTGGAAAGGACGGCTCATAGGACATGCGTATGAAAGTTACCTATAGTAAAATAAAAATGTTACAAAATTGTCAAAAATCAAATGTAATCGTTTTTAAAGTCATTATCGATTGTACACAATACAAACATTTATAAATTGCACACAATAAACCATATGTAATGTATTATATTAAATTATATTTATTCTTTTAGCGAATTAGCCATTCTAAGAACTAGTCCTTTTACGAATTAGTCTATAAAAGAATTAGTCCTTTTTCGAATTGGCCATTTAAAGAATTAGGCATTTGTAGACTGCTAGGCATTTTAAGAATTAGGCATGTAATATGGTAATAATGCCTCTACCAACCTCTACAGATTAATACATTTTTTCAAAAGCTGACAATCAATCTTAAAAAATTGTAAAAAGTTTGTAACGGGCGGGATTACATCCTCTTTTTACCTTATCTGTTCCGGCAACACCGCAAATTAAAACAATAGGCCCCGTGATCCCGTAATCCCGCGTCACTCTGGGTTGTCAACCTCTGACAGGAGAACTTTTTTAATTAATTCGCCAGAGGTGGCGGACTCATCAACGTGTGTAAATGAACACGTTAAAAGTTTTGATTAATATCTTGCGTATTAAACTTCGTGGCTTTAGTTGGGATTTGTTTGCGTGAACGTTATTTAAAATTTTACAGGTTCATCAACGGAAGCCGAGGTGTTCCTAACTTTATAATTGCTGTTTCAACATGTTGTAGGTACGTTACGTAAGAGAATACACCGATCCGATCCGAACCTTTCGGAGACTCTGGAAGGGCACGGGGACGCGCACTTTTAAGTGTGCGATGCCGTACCCCTCTAGAAATCCTCCGAAGGTGATTCGTTTCAACACGGCTTGAGGTACCCTTTACGTACCTCGCCGCCCCTAAAACAAGCCCGGTGAAGCTGGAAATGCCCCTCGGCAACCAGCAGTCTCTCTCCAAAAAAAAAAAAAAAAAAGAGAATACATTTTCAGTAGTTATAATATTGTTGCAGACTAGATTAAACCTAATGTTTAAGATTATTATTAATCTGGTATTAAAATTTTTAATTTGCTAACCTTTCCGGAAAACCTTATGTTTTAGCGGCGAGTTTACGTCTAATGTGGCTGTGACATCCGCATCTTCCGGAACGGCTATTGCACCCAGTGACAGGCTCACTTTTTTATCACCGTCCAAACCTTCTGAGATGACTCCCGTGATACAAACGAACAACTCTTACTATTGGACCAACTTCCTAACTCGAAATTAAAATTCAGCTGTTCCATACAAAACATCAATACTTATTCGACCAAAATGAGACCAAATGATGTTTTGGACGGTGATAAAATAATCAACCTGTATGTATTGTCCTAAGAAGAAGGTTGATTTGACTCACTATGACAATATTATAGCTGCTAAAGCATGTCTAGACATTATTATTATTATTATTAGAAAACAAAATAAAGACACTATAGCACTCGCTTGTAGAGGTTTGAATTGTCTCAGAAAATAATAATATACATAACGCGATTAGATCTACATAAAGTGTTTTAAGATAATTAATACATACTAATTCCCACATTCATTAACAACACATTTAATATTTCAAAGCTCATTTCTTTTTAGAGGTCAATGAACTTGCGGCCACAGTTTCCGAGTGGCCAAGTTAGAAAACTTAACATTTTCCATTAACAAGGAGAGCGCTCGCTCGCTAGTTAAAAGTGATAAAGATGTCCGAAGTTAAATAGGCCGAGCGGGCGCACCTGTTGTCTGCCCGGACCGGCATCGACAGGATACTTACAGGAGACTTACAGGAAAGGTTATTGCAAAAATCATGTTTACAATAGATAATATTGAATACATGAGATGAGTTCTAGATTTGTTTTTATACAATGCAAGGAAGCAGGAGTTTAATGTTTTTTTTTAGTTATTTTTATTTATTTTTTAATAATGTAAGCTTCAGTGGCGTGGTGACCGCCAGCTGGAGTGGCGACCGCGTAACGGAAAGCGCAGTGTGGGCAGGCCTCCAACAAGGTGGACCGACGATCTGGTGAAGGTCGCGGGAAGCCGCTGGATGCGAGCAGCACAAAACCGGTCGTTGTGGAGATCCTTGGGGGAGGCCTTTGTCCAGCAGTGGACGTCTTTTGGCTGAGATGATGATGATGATGATGAATGTAAGCTTACAGCACAAACACATAAAAGTAGGTGTAACAAATCATTGCCTTTTAAAATAACATAAGTGCAGGCCTATTAATAGCTTACACAGCATTTATTACTTTATATTTAAAGAAATTTTGTATTAAACTAAAATATTGCTAACTACTTTACTAAGCTAAGAAATACAGATCGATAGGAAAACGTAAATAACGCTTTCTTTTTAAATAAAATATATATCTGGACTATTCGGATACTATCACTAAAATGTTATTTACCCGAACAGCTAAAGAGTCGAACTCACACACTCACACACAGTTGCACACACACTGATAATTTTCCAAACATTATTAGAAAGAAGTAATTTTTTTTATTAAAATAAACTTAATTAAGTAAGTAATTTTAATCGTCTATTTTTTTTTACCTGGCACCCATTCAGGATGTCTATCTTTTAGCTGTGGAGAAGAATGAGCGCAAGAAACTGCACAGAAATAGAACTGGAACACTAAATAGAAGTAATGTTAAAAATAAGTATTTCGATACAAAATCATACAATATTCCAATACATTTTCAATTATAAACTTCAAAAGTACATATTTGTAAATTGGCTCATAAATCTGTTATGTTTCTTTATTTATTATTACGTACTACGTTAATCTGATAATGTAATAGCTAGGTATAAAGTTAATCAATAAAACTTCCGTAACCAAATCGATTTAACAGTAGAACTGTGCAAACTTTGCACAGTTTGTTACCGAAACTAATAAGTTGATTAACAATTATCGCATAGGTACGGTCCGAGTTAGCGAGTGGGGGCATTAAACTATTTCCCGGCTGCAGTTAAGGCAATTAATTATGCAGCAGGTGTCGGCAACCCGCGGGTAACGCCAAAGTAAGAGCCAAATCTTAGCTGCTGCCGAATTACTTTATTACTTTACCAACGCATTTGTAACCCCCTAATATTATAACATAAGGTGAGTCCACACTAAGTAACGTGTTACATAACTATGCTATACAACAATGTTACAAAACAATAAGTTTAGAGTTGTTTTATTGACACATAACCTCCACACTAATAAAACATGATATATAACTATGATATACGAGTATAACACTTTGTCACATAACCTGGACTCATTTTTATACTCCTATTGATATAAATCCTAATAATATGAATGGTTGCTCACTACGTACTTAATTAAGTACTTATTTGGATTTAAATTAATATTTAATTTCTGTATCTTGTGTTTTCCCAATTTAACCTGTTTAACAAGTTAATGTAATACGTGAGTGACGTGCCAATACGTGATCATTAACCCGCAATACTCACGTGACGACCTGAAGAGTAGAGTCGATCTCATAACAAATTAGGTACATATGTATATTTGCATTATTTTTATAGATCATAATATAAATTTAAAAAAAACTAAAAGCTTGTGTAGTGTAACTAGTTCACAATATTAAATCTATCTATATAAATAAAAATGAATCGCTAAATGTGTTGCTAATCGCAAAACTCGAGAACGGCTGAACCGATTTGGCTGATTTCTTTTTGTTGTGTTTGATGAAGTCTGAGGAAGGTTCTTATGGAAAGAAAAAACGTAAAAATACAAGGAAAATAGTAAAAACAAGAATTTTCTTTTATACAAACCACTTGTCCCCAACTGTCAAACATTTGACGTCAATCAAAACAAAACAAAGGCGCGTTAGGATTATCTTTGGTATGCCTTCAAGTTGATTAGAGGTCAGATTTATTTATTTACGCGCCAAGTAAGTAATCAAATAAAAAATATCGTGCGAGTACCATAAGGCATTACAATAAAAATATCATCACATTAGATATTACTAAAGTCTTTCAACGTCATTTTATTTCTATTAGACTGCGACAGGCCAATAACTTTTGACAGAACGAAATCTGTCGGTTTTGTTTTAAAAAAATAGGGCAGAACAAGGTCTGGGGACAGCTAGTAAATAATAAAGGTGGTTGTTAGACACTATTGTGGATCATGTACCGGCACAAGCAGGGTGCTGAACAACCCAATCCTAATTTTTCTTTTCCAAGTCTCTTGACGTAATTATAAAAAATGGATTAACTGCAAACTTTTTGCCTCTCAGTGTACCTACCGTAAAATAAAAAATAAAAAAATTGTTTTAATGCTCTGCAAAACCTTTAACGAAATAAGCAGGTAAAAGAGTAGCGAAATGCGTTATCAAATACACGGGCTCCGCCCTCGACGTAATCGGTGCAACCGCGCGTGGCGCCCGCCGCCCACGCAGGGATGCACTCAGTGCATAATTAGGTACTTATGTTTTCTTTATGGTATATTCTTATACTGACTACTGAGTGCCTATTGTCAGTTTTATTTAATTATGTTAACGAAAACGATAATTTTTGTGTTAAAACTTGAACTCTCTTCGTTTATTACCAAGAGCCGCTGCTTCAATGCCATACAAATTCTCATCCCGAGGGCAAGAACTTTGAATATTGTACTGAGGATATTTCGCTTCATCAAGACTTTATTTGAATGCCTTTCTCTAAAAAAGAAGAAGAAGGATAGTAGGAATCAGCCAGGGACTGAGAAAGGAGGAAGAGTTTGAGGAAGGCTTTTCCCCAGCCACGGGTATGGTCATCCCGAGTCAATAGACTTGGATTCGACCGTGTACACAACAATAAAGAACTTTATAAAAACGAATAATAACACTACTACTATACTAATAAAGTATCTATAAATGCGAACATTACGAGACAGCGCAAAGTTCTTCAATAATTAATCAGGATTTATTAAAATGCAATTCCCCTGTGTGCCACCGCCCGAAGCTGCGAAGTAGCGACCACACTGCGACTGCTGAGACGCACGCCTGCCGCTGACAGCCAATATTGTACCGGGAATGAAAATTTGTTGCTGAAACGAACGACTCCGAGACTGCTACCGAGCCGATGGTAATCGTGATCGAAGCTCTTATCTACTCGATTTATTAAGTTTGAGTAGTTCTTAGTGTGCGATAAGCGGTAACGTAAGAAAAATTCTAGTTTAAACTTGTTTAACAAGTTCCCAACCCTGTAATCATAACATTTTAATGCACAGACGCGTGCACATCAACCCAAATTTGATAGTTTTGTATAGACAAAACTATCAAAATTAGGTTCTAACTATAAAACTAATAACCATAGTCCAAACGTAGTCCATCAGTAATGTTAATTTATTTCGTAAAAGTTTAAGGAGCTTCTTGTTGGAAAAATGTTTGTATAGTATTGATGAATTTACTTGATTGATTTTAATGTCAGTGATTACCGATTACTTAATGCTGTTTATTATATATAATTGATGTACTTATTTATAATTTGTATTGATTTTATTAATTTTATTGAATGTTTTAATTTTAATTAATTTTATTATTTTTAATTTTTTACTATTTAGATTTTAATTAATTAATTTATGACTGTTTACTTTCTTTCTTTTTATTTTATTTTTTAATGTATTGATTATTTATATTTCCTACACAAAGTTATTTGTTTGTGGAATAAATGAAATTGAATTGAATTGAATACATGATCTTAAAATTAAAATGCTACGACGAACTGCACTCCTCTCAGAATAAGTTGCTGCTTCAAGAAACGCAACGATGATTTTTATTCACATATATTACCTATGCACATACCTACTTATATCTAAAATGTTAGTTTTTTATTAAAGAAAGAAAGTTTATTCCAAAGCTTAATAAAACATGTGTATACAGCTCACTTGGCATAGCTGTTGCCCGGAATTCCGGAAACGTCAATGGTTCGAGTCCTATTTAAGGCAGTCGTCTTTTATCAAATCATTTTTTCAGTTTCCTTCAGACGCAGTTTTCATGTAAATAAAACAATTAAAGATCCACAAATCACTTAGCCAACGCAAAAGTAATTATATTGTTTTATAGTTTACGCGAACACTACACATTGAAATGAAAACTTCTTATACGGATCTACTCACGTTTATTAATGTATAACATTAGGTTTAATTAATGTTTATCTTGACATTTCCTCAACGACATGAGACGACCAACACCTCAGTCTCCCTGTGACCACGGACCCTGCGAAGGGTTCGATACGTCAGGATAAACATTAGTTAAACCTAAAGTATAAAATAAACGCAAGTAGATCCGCAAAAGTAGTTTCATTTTAGTAATTTGTGCTAACAAGGTCTGACAGGCGAGTGTTCCCCTCGATGTGCTATCAACTATACACGAGCTAATCGACTCGAACACTCCCTCTGCTCGGAGGTGGAATGCTAGGCAACATTAATCGAGTTATAACACTCGAATACTCTATCGAGCACTCGATAATTAATGAATCGATTAGGATTCGTTAGTTCGGCGTACCCTACCTACCTATCGACGATTTGTTAAGGATTCGATTAAATGTTAATTTAGTTATCGTGTAGTGCTACGCAATAAACAACAATTAATTTTAGTTTTCTGTATAAATAAATTGGATAAGTTATGCATCTAATCTAAGATTGTTGCTAAATAGTGACAATATTTATATTAATTTAGCTTATTGTATCATTAGCTTTGTGTAGCACTTGTCTTGTGATTTCGTCCGTCGACTCCGTGTAATTTTAATTTTCTTTAACATGATCGAATGTCGAATAGAACTGGCACTAGGCAGCCAGTTCTGAAGTAGTAACAAATTAGGTTTGAAACAGTTTGGGATAACCTAACGTAAAGTTAGCCAAGTGGCGTTTAACTTCATCCGCTGTGAAGTTGGCCGGCGCCTGCGAGCGGCGACTCTATTACTCACGTGGACAACTCGTTTCGGAACAATCTAAAACTCGACACTTTTCAATATGTCACAGAATTGTACCTACCTCAATCTTTAGTTTTTGCTTTAAATATCACATTGTAAAGATTGTAAATTAAGAAAGTACAATTTGATGTACTCGTAAATAATATAACTATCAGCAAAACCATTTAGCTGATAGTTATTGCTTAATCTATTCTTAGCCTATTCCTTCCTTAAAGGCCGGCAACGCATCTGTGATTCCTCTGGTTTTGCGGGTGTCCATGGGCGGCGGTGAGTGCTTTCCATCAGGTGACCCGCCTGCTCGTTTGCCTCCTTCTAATATTAAAAAAAAAATCGTATTTAGCTTAAAACCCAATTTTATCATAATATTTTATTTTAGTTAGTACCTAATTTAATGCCTAATCTTAACTTTTGGTTATCATCGTCTGTTACTAATTTAACGAACTTTGGAGTTCTGTAACTTTGAATCCAGCTGGTTTAAAAGAAACAAGAAAATAGTTTTGAAATGAAATTATAATTTAATAATTAATTTCAAATTCATTCAGGCAACATAGACCCACACAAGAAATAAATTATCGCATGTCAATTAGGTACAGACGCCTGCCCAGCAAGGTTGATCCAAACCAATCCAAACCTATCAAATTTCTTCAAGAAATGTTCAACCATATGCCATGTACATAATGTTCAAAGCCTATTGAGGAAATTTAACTGATATGCTGGCGTGTGTACCTATGGGTAATAAAAATAAAACAGTCACAATATAATGTTGATGTCAAAACAAATAAATAAAAACATAAAAACAATTAATAACGATTGCGATAAAACTTAACTTAACTTTAAACTAACTAAGAATTTAGAAAAGAATATGACACGAAACAATACACGTCCAAATAAACACATAAAATAAAATAATATTATGCCTACAATAAATTTAAGAAAATTTATAAGTATACATATTTAAAAAAAAAAATTGAGACGAAATAGATACTACCTATGTCCTTCAGAGAAATCGTAACTTGTTGTAAGTGCAATGTGCAACCTCATGCCATAAATGTAATCGGGAAGCACCTACGCCAAGCCCCCTGTCCCGGTGCCACGGGACACGTCTGCGGACGTTCTCATTGTTTCCCTGGATTTGCCGGGATAAACCCACTAATGCCCACATTAGTTTGGATTTGAAACGGACTTATTGCGGTCGCGTTTGGCGACTTTTCCTCTAAACCACAATATTAATATAGCCTACAAATCGTTAGGAATTAAGACTAGCGAGCTCCCGTGAAATTATAATTGAGGTTTTGTAGAAAAATTTTCAGTGACTCAGCAATTTCAACTGCTGTAATAGAGGTCGTGAGTACGAATCTCACACATGCCAAAAGTCATACTTAGATAGTTTTATATACTTTTTGTCTTAGGAATATGCACTACGCATAGTGAAACATTATGTTAGCAAGCCAGCCAAAACGCCTGCCGTCACCGCACCTAATCGTGCCAGCATCAAAAATTTTAAACTTAATATCAAACATTTTAAAAATTTTGGGCAAAATCACTAATCACGCGTCATTTGATTTTTTTAAATACATTTTGTGGGTAAGCACAGTGCCTTGATCTCACCTGATGTTAAGTGATGATACGGCCAATGATGGAAGCGCACTTCACCCGGGATCCTCAACTTGTGAGGCACTGGCTATCTTATCTCTAACTGCCGGAACACAACAATGCTACAAACATTGATGTTATGGCGACATATTTAGATAAGATGGTGGTAGCTAGCCAGGCGGACTAACAAGCCCTACCACCAACCAAACCGAGTACATAAACATGTACGCCCGCTGGGAATCGAACCCGGGACCTCTGGGTCTAAATCGGTGGTCTTAACCACTAGACCACGGAGGCGGTCAATTTTCGTCAATGCCAAGGTATTTGTGACCATTAACGTTGTACTTATTGGCCAACTTCACGCTGACTGTATCTCGATTACAGTAAAGAAAAAAAACTCCAACCAATCCATTACCAAACTTTTTAATGCTATCGAAATATACCTATATCGAGAAATGAAAGGGAATAATCGTATTAATGCATATCGTTTCATCCGAGAGCACAATTGAGAAGGATTCGCATAAAACCTTGTCGTTTTGCATTACGGCCCGCGGCGGATGCACTATTCAAGTATTTAGTGGTTTTAATCTGCCAATCGGCTTACACGACATCTCGTGGGGATTGGGGTGTGCGGGACACCACATCATAGCAATATTTCAATCATCTAAACCTCGACATAAAGAAGTAAACCAAAAGTTAGCTCATGCACATAAGATTATATACATTTTAATATTCAAAGATAAAAACAATTTAAAATCCATAAAATATACTATATCCAAAGTAACTACGTACCTAAGTATAAACATGAATGAAAAGCCCTACAAGTTTGTAACTTGCGATTTCCTTAATATTAAAATGTCATGGAAACAGTAAAATAGTTTATCCATAAATTTCTGTTTATTTCACATTTTAATTAAGTTTGACGTTTATCTTTTGTTTTTAGACTCCCAGTAACCGACTGAAGAATTCGTAAACATCATGTATGCAGTTTTAGCGCAAACTTTAATACTCCTATTTGCTAATTAAAAGTTATCAATCATCTCTACTTTGACACAATATGATATTATTAATACTAATATTTTGATAATTTATACTAACTGATATTTATATATAAACAGAGAAGGCTAAAAACTATTTCGAAAAATTAACTAATTCAACCAATCAAAAAGCTACTGCCGAGGATCCTATAATTCTCAACCTCGAGTCAGTGTAGACCGATTCAGACCGCATTACTATACTCGGCGTGGCTTTCTAACCACACGCTTTCTCGTGATATCTCAGGACCATCTAGAACTACCTTTTGTCATACGTTATCTCCATTCTTATAGATTTCACTCACATTTATATAAAAAAAATATTCTAAAAGTAACCAAGAACACTTAGCTTTTGAAAATTTTAATATTAGCTTGGTACTGTTCTAAAGATTGCGCGATTTTCACTTTATTGATACATTAGTAAAAATAAAATATACATTAATCATAACAATATTTTCTTTATTCTAAAATCAGAAGTGGTAAGGTCTTTCATAGATTTTCAAGTCACAAATTATTAGAAAAATACTTTCGTAAATTGAAGTTACCCACCCTTTCATTCTTTTTTTTGTGTAAATTGTTTTGCCATTTTGATTGTATGGAGTGTGATGATGCTGCAGATTTAGCTGGGATGCCAATTAATCATCGCCGATCTGCTCAAAGCAGCTAAAATGTTTCGCTTTTACAAATCTCGTGAATGGAAATTGTAAAATCGGGGACGCACTTAGCACCCTATGACGACAATTTAATATGAATATTTTCAATAGAAAATACCTACCTTACAGATTTATTTCTTGTAAATAATAAAAAAGTACATCTATCTGTACATTTAATAAAGCTAAAGAGGGTCGAAAGTCTGTACATAGAAGATATTCAAAAAAAAGTTGGCTGGGGATACTTAAAATCGATAACAGAACACGTTCCAATAATTTTTAGAATTTTTGTCTATTTGTCTGTTTATCTGTTTATTTGTTTGTCTGTTTATTTGACCGCGCATAACGTGAAAATGGCTAAACGGATTTGGATGAAACTTTGCACATAGAGAGACCATGACCCGGACTAGGATATAGAATACTTTTTATCCCGGTAAAAGGTTCCTGTTGGATAATGAAGTCATCGCGAACGAAGTCGCGGGCAACTAGTAAATAAATACATACATAATAAAACAAAGGTTTTAAATATTGATCCATGAATTAATACAAGTATTTTTGCTTTTACCTACAGTAGAAAATTACTGAAAATTATTTCATGGGCGTTATGACAACTGACCGCCTGACCACACTTCAAGACATCCCGGCTTGGTCTAGATCTGCTATCATTAAGTTTTATCTTTTTACATAACACAGTTCATATAATTACGAAATCTTATTACATTTTATTTTTTAAGAAAAAATATAGAACTTAATTTTGACAAAAATCAGACTTAGAACCCTTCCTTCCACCAGAGTACAATAATTTTGTACTCCTGCTGAGAATCCAACCCGGGTCTTTCACATTATGATACTTGGTTTAACCACTACACTGACAGCGACTAGCTCCAGTTAAAAGCTGGTCGTTAGGCAAAACACGGACGATACAGTAAACATGTGCGCATGTAAGGCTCGCTATTCCGCAGGCATTCTTGTAGACGTTTTAATAAGCGTGCAACCATAAACGAGTCGATTACCTTACCCACTGCTATGCTAGGCCAGCCTCGGACCGGTTCGTGGTAGGGGGGGAACAACTGGATCACGCACTATGTGATTCCAAGTTACAAGTAAATAATAGAACTAACAATGTTACGATGGAAGTAAACTCGAGTAGCCGTAGATTTTTAAATAAATAGCAAGCTTAGCAAAATAAATAAAAATAAACTTGTAATATCTTCGACTTCAGAAAGTTTATGGAACACTAGCGGCCGCTCGCGGTTTTACCCGCGTGGTTCGCGTTCCCGTGGGAATATCGGGATAAAAAGTATTCTGTGTGTTAATCCAGGTTATAAACTATCTGTATGCCGAATTTCATCCAAATCCATTCAGTAGTTTTTACGTGAAAGAGTAACAAACATCCATCCATACTTACAAACTTTTGCGTTTATAATATTAGTAGAATTCATGGGACGAGGCGTCACATAATAATATTTTAAAATAAAATCCCGAATGATGTTTTAATTTGGCCCTTTGAAACACTTTAAAAACGGCTATTACAATTGAAATGATAATGTTATTGATAAAAATGCACGGAATCGACATTCCTCAAATTCCCACACTCTGGTTTTAGTAGTTTTAAACGTTAAAGTGCCCAAGTACGTATGTGCAATCAATTGTCGCATTTTTTTCTGTGTCTACCTGGTTCAGTTATTCTGCATGGAAGTCATTAAGGACCTCGAGTGTCGACATAACATACTCGTGGTTTCTCTTTGATTTGCCGCTAACAGATTACGTATTTGTCTCGATTATGTAAAGTTTTTATTGGCATGTTACGTAAAAGGTTAAGTTTCATTGAACCTTGTTTTACATCGTACTACAAACATTTCAATAAGTCCTTAGCCTTACAAATATTTTAAGCTTGGAATTTATTGACGATGTGGTGGAAGGTGGAAGTCGGTGCGCTACCTAATTCACCCAGAATCCCAACTAAACAGGAACTGGCTAGCATAAGTCTAAATATTTTTCGAAATGAACCGAAATACCAATGATTAATAACAATAAGCATTACAAAAGTGCATTTGTTACAGGAATAACAATTATTAATCATCTACCCTTAGACGTGAAAGGATTAAACTTCAAATTGTTTAAAATCAAATTAAAAACCAGTTTGATGGGGAAAGCCTTCTATAATTTAACAGAATATTTTTACCCATATTTCACGTAAAGTTTAGACTTTTATAATTTGAATTGTTGATGTTAATTTAAGTAAATTGCAATACCTGAAAAGAGTAATTAAGTTTATAAGCCACCTACATTTTACCTAGAATAAGATCTTTATGTACACTTAATATGCAATAAATATATTTGTATTTGTATTTTTGTATTTGTATTTAAATTTAAGCAATTTCAACGGCATGGTTTCTCAAACTTTGCGATGGAAACCTTTTTCCGAGAACCCGCTGCAAATCACTGCGGAGTCAACTTTATTTCTATCATGATGACAACCTTTTTTCTGGATGGTAAACAAACGGTAGCTGCGAAGAATAATATTATTTGAGCCAGTGCACCTCCGGCCTTACGTAGTGTTGTGAGGCGCGTGACGCAGCATAACGGCCTGTTTCGTCCTGAGCCTACGTTTAAAGCTGCGCTGCGCTAATGGAATTTGCTAAGACTATTATAAACAAAATTTATATTTCACGACGTTCCAATGTTTATCAGGGGTGACAATGAGGGTTCCAATAAGGACTTATGGGAAAGTGATGGACATTAACACGGGGACTGCCTAAAAGATGTTTACTTTTCCAAACTAATCTATACAATCAGTTTATTTTTGTTTATTTACTGTCATTTATTACGCACGCGTTTACATAACTTCTCTGCTGAACTTATATACTACGAGTACTTTAGTAAAAACTTTGCCAAAATACAAGGAGGTATGCACCGTGCTATTATTAGTAATCTTTCTCTTTCGAATTCCAACTTCTATTCCGACTAAGTAAGATGCAATTTTCATTGGCAATCCTAAAAAAATATGCAAACATAGACCCATAACAATTGACAAGTATAAATTTTGCTTTTTATCACAATGAACTACAATTCATCACATTGCAATAATGATTTACTGGCGAAAAAACAGCAAGAGAATACTTCGAGTAAACAAACGATAGTTTCAACTGACGTGTCCGATATTTGTCTGAAAGCACAATGAAACCGGACATGCCCCGTCTATTTCGGGCTGAGCCTGTCCGGTCGGACGTGCAACATTAATACCTCAGTGTCGGTTGTAGAGTATTTTTATGCGATCACTGCCTCATTGGACGCTGTGTATCATAATTTGACGGGACATCGAAAAGCACAGCGTTGGCACCAGAATAAAATATTAAGCTTGCATAATAAAGTAGATAATATGAAAATAACTGAAATTGTGACGGCTGATGTTGGATCTGCAAGCTTATAGCGCCGTCAATTTGTATTACAGAATATGATGAAATAAACGGAGAGACATAGGTTAGACTAAGACTTAATCATCATCATCATCTAGCCAAAGACGTCCACTGCTGGACAAAGGCGTCCCTCAAGAATTTCTCAACGAACGGTTTTTAAATTAATTAAAATTAAATTAAATATTGTTTAATTCAGATTTCTCATCCATATGGGTTCGTAAGACTTAAAAATATTGTTAGTATTATATTATGTTATAGAGGTATAGGTGTACATGTATTTATTTATATTGTGCTAAGAGTGACCATCACGAGAAAGGTTAAGGCCCTGTGATTGTCACTCTTCGCACAAAAGACCACCAGAGCGGTGACGTGAAGCGATCCGCTAATGTCTTTAGGATGCTGTTGGAACTGTTCCTCACTCTGATCAGGGAGGCAGTTTTTTGCGAATGATGGCTTCAAAGCCGTAGCCGTCTGATATGGTTCGCTGAAGTTTCGGACACATTATGTTCGGACACAGTGTCCGAATTTACACTTTTAAATTTTATTATTTTTTTCACTGACGATTCGGACACTATTAAATTATTGGAGCTATTCAGTACAGTCAGATAAAAAAGCTTCAAAATACGCGGTAGACCCAACAACAGGTTTTGAGACTTGAGTTCTTGCTAATTTACTATGATACTGAATTATTAAAGGCAGTAGCAAAAGTGCCTGAACACTTAATCACTTTATCAAACCTAATATAGAATATAGCAGGTGCTCGTCATCTTTAAGTGAACCTATTATGAGACGGTACCAAAGACTATTAGTACCCAATTATGAAAGAGGTATCCTCTATGAAACAGTAAGCCTGTGCCGAAATCCTTGTCCTTGGAGGCGCTGTGTAGGTTCTCAACTCTCGATTTAGTTTTACGCTAACATTTAAATTTGCCCATGCTGGACTGGGACGTTAAAATAATGTATTATCAGCTGCCTAACTTTCTGTGCATGTCGCTAAGTCCGCTAAGAGACCAGGGTACCAAGATGCTCGCACATTTTTTTTTTAATGTTAAAAGGAGGCAAACGAGCAGGCGGGTCACCTGATGGAAAGTAATCACCGCCGCCCATGGACACCCGCAAAACCAGAGTAATCGCAGATGCGTTGCCAGCCTTGAGGAAGGAGTTGGATCTTGAGGAGGGAATAGGAATTGGGAGGGGGAAGGGGTGAGATATAGGCCTCCGGTACTTTCACTCACCGGACGAAACACAACAGCAACGAGTGCCATTGTTTCACGCCGATATTCTGTGAGAGGGTGGTATTACGCCGGGCGAGCCGGCCTATTTCATGCTGCAACGAAGCGTGGCTCTACCACTCAGACAGTGTTACTCATTTACCTAGCACCACCCAGGGGTCACGTGTAGGGTCTCAAAGGTAAACCTACGGACGCGAGTAACTTTAACATCAGGCGATCGGATATGTAATCCGCTTGTAATTTATTCTACCTAAATGCTAAACTTGGCGTCGTCGAGGTCGCTAACGGCAAGTTTACTCAACGTTGGTGATTTGAATGCTCTGTCAGCCCAGTATTTTGAAAAAATACAAAGTGTTGAAAAAATTCCACGAGCGGGATTCGAATCCGCACCCCATGACATGCCGGGTCAAGTGCACTGCCAAACTATGCTATATACTCGTAGGTATATTCAGATATTTCAATATTTGTAAAAATATTAAGATCGGATGTTGATGACGTAGTTGTCGACAATGAATAGGGCTCCTTTGGCTTGTAAAGTAAAAGTAGATAGTGTTGATTAATTTCGGCGAGTTGGATAGAGCCACGATAGCACAGTTGGCAGTGCACCTGACCCGGCATGTCATGGGGTGCGGGTTCGAATCCCGCTCGAGGGATTCTTTCAACACTTTGTCTTTTTTCAAATTGTAATTTGTTCGCAACAATATTTGCGAAAAATTATATGTAAATAATCATGTATGTATGTATTTTGATCTTAAAAATTATTTGTCTTTTCTAGGTATGGTGGTGAATGGATTTGTGAACGTGGTCATCACAACTATAGAGAAGAGGTTCGGCTTAAGGTCGATGCAGACCGGAGTCATTGCTGGAGGGTAAGAATTTACAATATTTATCTAATATCAGTCTTTAAAACACCGACTGCTAGGTTTAGTCTTCAGAGCGAAAATCTTTACCGAAATCTTTCCTCATTATGGTAATGTTTAAATAAAAAGGTAAATAGCCAGTTCCTTATTGGTTAAGGATTCCTGGTGAACTGCGCTTCTGTCTTGTCATTGTTTTTTTTGTTTGTCAGCAATTTTCGTATATATGTATATACAACCTTATTTTGAGTTTATACGAAAATCGAAACACGGGTCAAATATTTTCATTTAAAGAATCAGTACAAAAAAATTTTTCTTGAAAACTCAAGTCATCATGTCCCGTTGTGTTTTTTAGTAGGGTATACTTTATTTGAGATTTTGTAAATATTATTTGGTCAAAATGTAACATGGTATAAAAAATATTGAAATCGATTATATTACTGATTCTGAACAAACAGTTATAAGGTTTCTTATAAACTAAAAATAACATTGTATAGGTATTATTTGAATCTCGGAAACGGCTCCAACGATTTTCATGAAACTTGGTATGCAGGGGGTTTCGGGGGCGATAAATCGATCTAGCTAGGTTTCATTTTTAGAAAATTACCAAAAGAAAACCGAGCAAATCTCTATCATCCAGGTACTTAGATGTAATAAAAGACAAGGGCCCATTTTAGTTAAACGGATGCGAAGAAGGACCGACAGCAAATCATTTGATCATGTGTGTAACTTTAAAAGTTGAATCTGTTAATACTTTTTACTGCGGAAACTTAACACTCACGTCATGTTTCTTTATATAATCTATACCGTCATGGTATTATGATTTGCGATTTTTTGGTAACCTTAGCAAAGAATAAAAAATTATAACTAATTTATGCTAAGATTTAGCGTACCTGTTCGGGTTCTAACGGGTAATACGAATAAAAATACTGCTTGTCACATTTTAAGTAATTTGTGGGTTTTTATTATCATAGTGGCACCGTATTGGACAAAGTAACCTAGTTTTCATCATTCAAAAAGATTATAGAATTCGTTTGAAATTTTAATAGATGACAGTTAGGAAAGCAGGTGTTCTGTTTTAAATTATCCCTCTTCTTACGCCCGATTTCAATAACCTATCTCTGGTAAGAGATAGACCTATATTAGTTTAGTTACCAAGCAACCAATGGTATTTTCCGATAATTAACAGAAATAACTAAGCAACAAAGCTCTAGTAGGCTTATCTCTTGCTGAGGATAGGTTATTGAAACTGGCCGATAGTTTAGTTACCAAGCAACCGCTGTTATTTTCTGATAATTAACAGAAATAACTAAGCAACAAAGCTTTGGTAGGCTTATCTCTTGCTGAGGATAGATTATTGAAACTGGCCGATAGTTTAGTTATCAAGCAACCGCTGTTATTTTCCCATAATTAACAGAAATATATAAGCAACAAAGCTCTAGTAGGCTTAACTCTTGCTGAGGATAGATTATTGAAACTGGCCGATAGTTTAGTTACCAAGCAACCGCTGTTATTTTCCGATAATTAACAAAAATAAATAAGCAACAAAGCTCTAGTAGGCTTATCTCTTGCTGAGGATAGGTTATTGAAACTGGCCGTTAATGAATAGAAAAGAAATGTCGATCACATGTTCGTATGGGACATTAAGTGCCGCTATCCTACGTGCGTGGTACTTAGCAAATTCTCATTGGCGCAGGTACGACATGGCGTCGTTCACGTGCCTGGCTCCTGTGACGTACCTGGGCGGGCGGGGCGGCGCGTCCAAGCCTCGCTGGCTGGGCTGGGGCGTGTTGCTAATGGGCGCGGGCTCGCTGCTGTTCGCACTGCCTCACTTCCTGGTCGCGCCGTACCGCGCGGCGGGCGAGGAGCCGCATGACCTATGCGCTGCCAACCAGACGGTGGTAAGATTTTGGTACAGTTAGGACAAGCTTTGAGGAGCTGCTCTTCGCGTTGACTCTCTTCCTGGTCGCGCCGGACCGTACGGCAGGCTAGGAGCCGCATGACTTATGCGCTGCCAACCAGGCGGTGATAAGACTTTGGTACAGTTTGGAAAAGCATTGCAGAGCTGCTGTTCACGCTGCTCCACTTCCTGGTCGCGCTGTGTGTACCGCGCGGCGGGCGAGGAGCCGCATGACTTATATGCGCTGCCAACCAGACGGTTGTAAGACTTTGGTACAGTTAGAACAAAGCATTGAAGAGCTGCTGTTCGCGCTACCCCACTTCCTGGTCGCGCTGTACCACGCGGCAGGAGTGGAGCCGCATGACTTATGCGCTAACAACCAGACGGTGGTAAGACTTTGGTACAGTTAGGACAAAGCATGGAAGAGCTGCTGTTCGCGCTGCCCTACTTCCTGGTCACGCTGTACCGCGGCGCGGCAGGAGTGGAGCCGCATTACCTATGCGCTACCAACCAGAGGATAGTAAAAGTTTGGTACAGTATTTATAAACATCGATGCGGGCGATTTTAATATAGTTTTAAATTATGGATTCTAATATAAGTTGACCCGAAAAAAGAATCCTTCTCGAGCTCTCACAATGTGGACTCTTCCAATTGAGCTACTGATACACTGGTATCCTATCGAACCTTTCAAGCTCTTGTAACCAGCTTCGTTATCATCTGATGGAGCAATCAGATAGCCTGAATGTGTTTCGAGAATTCCTCAATCAAATGAACACATTAATTCGTTGAGGCCGATGTAATTTGTTGACAATACGTGTACATGCGTCGCTATAGAGAGGCTGGATGAGTGCCGTCTGCGCGGGCCGAGGGCGCGACAATGGCCGTCCTTCAGGCAGGTTTCAATCACTGCACCTTTTGTTGTCGACTCGTAACTCGTATTAAACGCAGCATCGGATGAGCTCCGTGTATTTTGTAATGTCGGTTGGTGTCTACCTTATTCATTTTGCGATGAATATACATGTTAGAGTGCTTTTGTGAATTTCCCTAGCAATATGTGGTGGGCTTAGCAGGTAACTGACGGCAACTTACGTTTATTTTTTTGTTTGTATAAATATGTATTTGATTATATCAGTTCAGTTCAATTGCGCTTTCCGTCAAGTCGTATTTCCACCGTATGCTTTGCCAGTTTGTAACTTTTAAAAAATCTCCTCCTAAACTCTGCACGGGCGTTGGTACACAAGACTGCACAATAGGCTTCTGAACTTTATATACTTGGAATATAATTGAGGGATCTCTAATGTGCAGTACTCCTTGGTCGTTCCGCAGGCGTCGCAGCGGTGCCAGGGCGAGCTGCCGTCGGAGGGCGGATCCTGGGCGGTGGTGACCTTCGTGGCGGCGCAGCTGTTGCACGGCGCCGGCGCCACGCCGCTCTTCACGCTCGGCGTCACCTACATCGACGAGAACGTCTCCAAAAAGATGTCCTCAGTCTACCTAGGTTAGTAACCGGCGAGCCAGCGGCATCAGGGTGCTTAAAGTGTTTTTTCACCATTCGATTGGGGCAGTAGCACCAATTTTCGACATGAACCAGTTATCGAATTTTTTTCCCTTTTTTATGCCTTATAAGACAGCTCTTGACCTCGATCTCGCCTGATGGTGAGCTTAGATGAGGTCTACGGTGGAGCGAGCTGCCCCAGAAGATGCTTATTAACTCTCGTCTTGAAGGCATTCAGGTTATAAGTTTTTGGGAACACAGACGATGGCAGAGAATTCCACTCCTTGCCAGTGCGCATTAAAAATGATGACATGAAGCGCTTAGTGCGACATAGTGGAACTTCTAATAGGTGGGGATGATATCCCGCAGTACGTCTGGAGGTTCGGTGGTAAAAGGGCGATGGTGGTGTGAGCTCGAAAAGCTCCCCGGCACACTCTCCGTAGTATAGTCGGTAAAAGACACACAGTCAGGCGACACTACGCCCGCTGGTGTGCGAGGCTGGTAAGCTTGGCCTCGACAAGTGCATCATTACACATAGGGGCCAGCAATTGATTTTAAACTAACCAAAATAGATTATAGACTACCTGCTTTCTTGCTAGCACCGTAAAATTTCAATGACAACTAATGTTAGGTATTTTTTGTAGACCAAATTTGTGTCGAACACGGTCGTGCCGCTGCCGTTGCCCTACCTCAAGGAGAGTTAAAGCGACAATGTTATTTATTTTTTATCAAAGAGTTGGCAAATTAATGAGTCTGCTCTACCTGATCCTGAGCAAAAGCAGAGTCCAGAGTGAGGACAGCTGTGGAGCAGGACAGCAGGATCATGTCTCACTAGCCTTCCTTACCTTGCCGACCCACAAGTTCTTCACATTTCGTTAGTACGGCGTAATTACGACTCATGTTGTCTTTGTCACAAGGCGAGACTGCTCTAATGCCGTACATAAACTCTCGTTTTTGTTTACTTGATTGAATGGTGAATCAAATTCGCACTATAGTTACTCTAGTGATGGCTAAGTGTTAGAACATTGTATGTAATTAAAACGTAATTCATGAGGTAAGTTGAAGGGATCCTAACACCGAAAAAAATTGTGAGTTCATCTAAAATGTTTAGATTGTTAAAGAATTGTTTTGTAGATATATTTTATGAAATTGGCTAAGCACTTAATTCAAAATTATTAGATTTTCTTAGAGCAATAGACCCCTAGTTTGAAAGCATTTAAGTATCATTCACATAGAGGCTTTGGTAAGTACGATCGTATCGTACGTAACAGTGTAAGGGGGCCCGCACCGATGGTAATAGCCGTAGATGCAATAAACACTGGAAAGCACTCGCGTCTATGGCCCACGAAACACGGTATGAGAATTATCGCAAAAGATTATGTTGTGGTTATGGTATTTTTAATATTGCCACCACTGGCGCCTTGCTTTAAAAAATATAAAATAAAAACCATAGATAAAAACTAAACGAGAAAAAGCCATAAAAAACTTGTAATAATTTTGAAAGAGGAATCATCTATCGGTAGGTAATAGAAATAGAAATAGAAATATATTTATTTGCATAAGAGACACGGTATATTGTTAAATTATATACATACTAGTAAGGTACATGCGTGTTCTACCGAAACGTCGGCATACAAAATTTGTAAAGTTTTAAGATACCTATTCTGATATTTAAGCAAGGTAAACACTTCATGTTCCGGTTTTTTCCTCGCAGTGTTTACTAAACCATTAGTAGTGGAACGTAGGTATATAGGCTGATGATACTGATAGATTACCTTAAAATCATGCTTCAAACCATGTTCAAACCTGAACATAGAATCTAAAAGGATATAACGGCAGAGGATGGTATTCGAACAAGTTCTAAATACCTTTCCTTACTTTACTACTGGCTGATAATAATACCAAGAGGAATGGAACAAATGAGAAACAAACTTTAAAAACTTAGAACGAACTAATTATTATTATTAGCTGTTCATAATCGAAGCCTATTGGCACATGATTAATAGTGATATATTTACTCATGTGCTATTGGCGTCCCGTTAAGGTTGCCACCAGTACTTCATATTAAAGTATTGTACTTTATTTCGGGTAAACGTACATTATACTTTATAAGGGCAATACGAGTTAGGTAGATACGCGTAAATAATTTATTTTATCAATTTTACCTTTTGAAGTTTTTTTTTCAATTGTTTATACTAAAAGAAACAAAAAGGTTACACGTTCTTTCATAATAAAAAATAGTTAGATGTTGCCAGAAGTAACAAAAACTATATATGGAAAAAATTGCTGTTTAAATAATTAGTACCTAGGTACTTAATTTACAGATGTTGTATTTTATTTTTTATACATTATTTATTTATTTATTTATAATTAGGTACACAAAACAAATTACAGTCATATTACGAAGAAATATTATAAGCACACGATAGACAACAGGACTACATTTGCATTAGAAAGTAAATGTACTCTATTTGCTTAAAAAAATGGTGTCGACCCTAGCCTCGTTTGTCAACACACCTCCGCAATTAATCGATTTGCGATGCCGGAAATGCATTTGGCTGCATTTCCGATCGCCCGCTCCCCGGGAGCCGGGAGTGACTGTCGCGTGGCCATGTATTTGGAATAGAAAGCCGCATTAATAGAGTTTAGCTGTTACTGCGTTTTCATTGCGAGATATAGCAGTAAGGGTTAAAAAAATAGTAAAATTATTATTTATATTTTTGAATTTTTGCCTTTACAATGTGAGTTTTGCCTATACAGGGGGTGACTTTTTTATCACCGTCCAAAACTTCTGAGAGACTCCCGTGGTTTTTTTTTGGTCGAATGAATATTGATGTTTTGTATGGACCGGCTGAATTTTATTTTCGAGTTAGGGAGTTGGTTCATAAGTAAGAGTTGTTCGTTTGTATCACGGGAGTCATCTCAGAAGGTTTGGGCGGTGATTAAAATGTGACCCCGTATGTAGATAAAAAATAACATTTTACTACAAAAACCAACCAGTCTCAAGAATCTTGAGTGGGAATCAAACCCACGACCCTTGGATTACCGGTCCAATGCTCTGACCGCTGAGCTACCGAGTCACACGATCATCTCTCACTAAACTGCCGACGAAACCCGCCGCAGACGGAGATATATTACGTGTTAAGTAGTTTTTTTAAATATAGTCAGTAACGCAACATAGCACACTAAACAAGATGAATGCTTTAAGAGCGTTTACGCCGCACACTAGCGCCACTAATGAAAAAAAAACATATCTAGTAATTAGAGATAGAAAATCAAATTATGCTCAACAAACTATTTGTTTAGTTATAAAAAACCATAGCATGTGAGGTGTTCATTAGGTGACGTAAAAATGCTAAATTACTTCATTCAAATAGGTTGGTAAGCATAAATTGATTTTCTATCTCTAATTACTAGATATGTTTTTTTTTTCATGGCGGCGCTAGTATGCGCCGTAAACGCTCTTAATACAGTAAAACACTCATTTTTGATGTGTAACATCTTTCCGCTCGCCTTCTAGATATAGAATTTGTGGAAGTGATTTCGTGAAATGTGACGGAAGTAGGTGTAACAGTGTGACAGGAAGTCGGGGAAGCGCGCCATTTTGTAAATTTAAAATCGATATTATGAACATGACATATTATTATTATATGAGACATATTGTGTCATTTGACTATCAAAGGTCAAATGTCTTCTAATGAGTATTTACTGCATTTATTTTATAGTTATAAAATGATGTAGGTACCTAATATCTAACCCATTTTTTTCAGAATATAATGTTAAAGTTGCTTATTACTAAGGTGAGATGTCAAATGTTACACATCATATGCGACTACTGTAAGGCTCACTCGTTTTTTTAATAACTTACGGGTAAGCAAGTACTTGGTCCTTCTCTCACCTGCCCTCCTAGACAAGTGGCATACAGCTAATAGAATATAAAATAAATAGAATAATTATCGTATGGGTTTGACTTATGTCAATCCCGTACAATTATCATTCTATTTCATTTTTTTTTAAAGAGCTTGCTGATTGTCTCAAACGGCATTTTCAGCGTCACCGGGCTTTTTTGGGGGCGGCGAGGTACGTAAAGGGTACCTCAAGCCGTGTGAAACGAATCACCTTCGGAGGTTTTCTAGAGGGAACGGCATCACACACTTAAAAGTGCGTGTCCCCGTGCCCTACTATTCTCCGAAGAGTTCGAATCGGATCGGTCTATTCTATTAGCGTTACGCCACTTGTCTAGGGGAGCTGATGTTATGTGATGATAAGGCGAAGGTGGAAGCGCATTTCAACCGGAATCCTCAACTACCGAGGCACTGGCTATCTTATCTCCTGCTACAAACATTGATGTAATGATAAATACACACCAAACTAATGTAGACAATATCGTTGTTTACCGTTGATATAGAATTTAATTATTATGACGTGTATTGCAGTAACATAATAAGGGTCATTGTGTCATGGATCATTAAAGGCCTTAGGATGAAATAAACGTTGCAATCATTATTGAAGGCACGTACCTATAATAAGCAGTTGCTTATTTAATACACTAACATTTATGACAGAAAGACCTAAACTCAACATTGTTGGTATTACTATAACAACATAGTAGTATAACGCATAGATGTTTATGTAACTACATAAAAAGAAATGGTGTGTACAAATAATTTTCATAATAAATAATTGTACACATATTATTAACTAGCTGACCCGGCGGACTTCGTACCGCTTTGACAGTTTCCATGACAACAAAAGAAACATTTTTTATTGGAAATTAATTTTTTTTTCACTAATTTCCGTTACTTATTATTTATATTTCTCACCGTTTAAACCTTCCCTAAACTTCCACAAATATTTCAAAATCAAAATTAGCCAAATCGGTCCAGCCATTCTCGAGTTTTAGCCACTCAAACGAACAGCAATTGATTTTGATATATATAGATGATACTAACACTTATTCTAAATAGCTGTTGCCCGCAACTTCGTCCGCGTGAGCTAAAGGCTGTAGTCTGTACAGTTTAATTTTTATGTAGGTATCTATTTAAGCTTATTAGGGTATAATAAAATTATATGCATCGGAAATTTAGAAAATTGACATTGTATTTACCGACATACGTACATCTACTCACTCTGAATATCCTTTCAGCTGGGAATGCTGAGATAGACAAAGACAATCGATCTCCATTTAGTTTGGTTCTGGCATACTTCCTGTGCCTCCTTTACGTTCATCATTATTTTCATACATTATCTCTTATTTTTTCGACTATCATCTCTGCCATGTACATACATATATTCAGTTTGAAGCACAGAATATATGTACATACATATATTCAGTTTGAAGCACAGAATCGTCCCGTTCATACAGATTCTCACTCAGTTTCCCGTTTCAATTATCCCTCCACATACATTCAGTATACAACACCGTTTCACGGTGGGTTGCGCGTATTTGCTACGTCATACAAACCTGAAATGGGTTTACTGACGCTCAATTATATGTAATAAAATTGGTATTTTACAGCTCAGGTACTCGTCCGGAGTCGTCCTAGGCACTGGTGTATCTTAGCTAAAATGTGTCTACTGTTATACTGTCCAACCACGGACTTCAAAATATTTTTTGCCTTGTCCACCGAAGCTGGATATCGAGTAGCAGGTAGCGGTCCAGGATTATTGGTTGTCGGCCAGAAGGCACAAAAAACTATTTACCAACTATGTTCTTATTCGTAGATACAAAATATCAATAAATTAAGAACTGTAATAAATTATATTATTGTCTATTAGGTAATACATTATAGTATTTTATGTTACATACATACTTGCGATAAATTTGAACTTCTTCGTGGCATCTTGTTAGGTAGGTAGCTTTTTAGAGGTAGATCACAGGACATAGAAAGAAGTTACCTCTAATAAAAAAAAAATGTGAAGTCCGTGCCTCTAATACAGTTGTACCCTGCAAACTTAAACATTTTTGCAACTCTGATACCAGAGGTAGCCATCGTCTTATGCGATAGAAGAATGGAAAAACCATTTTTCTGTAATCTAGAAGTATGTACAAAATTCATTATTTAAAGGTTTTATGATATTAAAATTGTTATGATACTTACTTGCTTATATTGTATCATTGAACACCGATTTATCCTATAAACATGTTAAGAAACCAAAGTAAGAAACCGCTTACATGTAAAATAAGTACTGAAATATGTGTTTAACTTACCTGCATCAAATGTTTCATAAAACTTTTACACAATTAATAAATCTTATTTGAAAATTAATAAGATCTGAATAAGTACTGAAATATTTAACGTACCTGCATAAAATGTTTTAAAAAACTTTTACACAATGAATAATTAATATAATTTGAAAATTATTAACAAAATAAAAATAGGTACTTATTGCATTGCAAAACATCAAAATTTCCTTCTGTTCGTTTCAAAATTTGAGCGCCAATTTTTTTTTAAATTTTCCTGTTCTCGCGTTTTTTTACCAAATAGATTTAAAAAAATAACATTAAGTATTTTGGGCAACGACCCAAAGGTTTATACAGCCATGCTATGTAATACAAGATATCTTCTATGTGCAATATTTAAAAAAATAGAGACATGATTTTGGGCAATGATACAAAGTTTTATACAGCCAAATTTAATGAGTAGGTAACATTTTTATGCATAACTAAAAAAAGAGGCATTATGCAACGACACAGAGGTTTATACCGCCAAATATAGGTAATGTTTTAACTTTTAACATTTCTGTGTATTAGAAAACTGCAATAAGCGCCGCGCGCAGGCGCGACTAAATAGCCATATTATTATTGGTTATTTTGGAAAAATGAAACAAAAGATGTACCTATGTACAGCCAAGTTTAATGATGTGCGTGATTTCGAGCTTGTTTTTATTTTCCGTTGCTTTACTACTGCGGTGCTAATGTTCGCTTAGGTGCCTCACAGATTTATAAAGGGTAGGTTTTACCTTAGAAAGTAACAAAACTTTTCTAAAATAATAACTCAACGAACGTCAATCTAACAGTTGGTCGCGTAAATACGTATATCAAAATTTGTTTAACATTTTTCGATTTGTATGTTATTCTCCGAAATTTTCTAAGCATTTTGGTGATAACCGCATCAAAATCGGTATTCTCATGACAACAACTATCAATGACAGGCTCAAAAGGGCAAAGAACCCAGAGCCGTAAAACACGATAGCAATAGAGAGCCAGAGCCTCAAATGCCAGAGCCGTAAAACTCATTAAAAAAAATTCCCCTATGTTACATAATAAACAACAGTTGCCAAGCAACCAAGGATTAAATCCCGGTTTAGACCAAATTAAAATTTAACAATTTTCGAGTATTTATGTAGCCTATGTTATTCTCCGGAATTTTCTTAGCATTTCGGTAAAACCGGATCAAAATCCGTTTAGTAGTTCTCGAGTTTATCGTGTTCAAACAAACAAATAAACAAACAAACAAACAAACAATTTCTTTTTAAACTATTCTATCGTGTTCCGTAAGTGATTTTAAAGTATTTTTTTTATATCTTGCAATTACAGATTTTTTATCCTTACGTTCTTATTATACAGGGTGTCTCATTTAAATCGGTCAGTATGGGAAAGTCTGAAACTATAAGACATACGAAGATCTGTTCTTAGGAACCATGTCATCGATTTTAATAAGAAGAAAAACTGCATTCATACATTTTAAAAAAACCTGTACTTAGCTCGGAAATCGAACCCGGTTGTTTTGAAAAAATAAACTTATACTATTTCTATTTAGATATCGATTGTGTATGTCAATACAATATTCAACACGTTTAGGTAACGATCTTACAATTACAAAACCAGCAAAGAGGTACAAACAACCATAGAGACAATTTTACATGCCTGAACTTGTTGAATGTAACGGTGGTCACTTCGAACACCTACTAAAATAAATTAAAGTACGTGAAAACAATGCATTTTATTCATTTTAGACATCATGTTTCAAAGAGCCATTTACTGCTTAAGACCTACACAATCGATATCTAAATAGAAATAGTATAAGTTTATTTTTTTCAAAACAACCGGGTTCGATTTCCGAGCTGAGTACAGGTTTTCTTTAAATGTATGAATGCAGTTTTTCTTCTTATTTAAATCGATGACATGGTTCCTAAGGACAGATCTTCGTATGTCTTATAGTTTCAGACTTTCCCATACTGACAGATTTAAATGAGACACCCTGTATTTTTCGAGTATTTATGTAGTCTATATTATTCTCCGGATTTTTTTTAGCATTTTGGTAAAAACCGGATCAAAATCCGTTCAGTAGTTCTCGAGTTTATCCACTTCAAACAAACAAACAAACAAACAAACAATTTTTTTTAAACTATTCTATCGTGTTCCGTAAGTGATTTTAAGGCAACCTGTGTAATTTTTTTTTTTATATCTTGCAATTACAGATTTTTTTATCCCTACGTTCTTATTATATGTATAGATTATACATACGTTTTATCTTTTTTTACTCTTTCTACTTATTATTATAAACTTTAATTACTTAAGCCAAGACAAAGTGACAACCCTAGGTCCAGCTGAATGCTCCAAACGAAATAGAATTTAAAACATGTCAGGGTTAATAAATAAACATGTAAAATATAAATTAGATTTTTTGTATGGAAAACTAAATCTTCGTAATTATATTATCATTATGATTTTGCATATCACGGTCATATTTATCACGGTATTTGCATATCACGGTCATTAATTTTTTTTTAGTTAGTTGCATGACTACGTTCCGGGATTCCGTATTACCAAGCACCCTGTAGATATTTTTTCTTACGCTCTGTATTCCGTTCAGTGCGAGCTCGAGCGGTGCACTCGGCCTCTTGCCGGCTTCCTATTGAGGTTGAAGTGCCCGAGGACAAGGAAACGTATTCAGCGGCGGAGGGCGATGTGTGCCCTCACAGTATCGAGAGACGGCGGCAGGGCAAGCCACACTGGGAGCTATACAATACTCACGATATAAAAGCTTAGGTATTGTCTACAACTCTCCTCTAGGGGACAATGATGGAACGTGAAGATAGATAAAATTATAATACAAATAAATATGACATAATTATAATTAAAATAATACCTAATGTTCTCTCTTCCTTTCTCCTACTAATCATTATTTATTTCGAGGCTTTTTACCTCATTGATGTTAGTAACAATTTCCTTAAGGCGACGCATTGGAAATTTACGTGGCGGGGATCTTGATTTCTCCCAACAATTACAAAACATATGAAAGTGATATTTGACGAAATGATTTTTCATTTAATTGACTTCATTTTGCTAGTTGCAGAAACACGATTTGTCAACTTTTATAACAGAGAAAAAAATATCAAAGCTCTCAAAAACCTCTTTTAAAACATAGATTTGCATTTCACAGGCTAACCAGATCGATTTAAGCATCTAAATTTTCTTAGTAGATTAGTCTTAGCACACACTTCAAAATTGTAGTTCATTTTTTTTTAATAATTTGTAGTTTTAATGTGAAGGAAAAAAAACAGTTTTTCTTAAAACGCTCGTATCAAAACGTATGAGATTTATTGTTTAGCGGTGCGTCGCCTTAACCAATTGTTCTAAAACAAAACAAAATAAAAGAAAAAAGAGAGACAAAAAGACGAGAGACAAAGGAGTTTAAAAGCGAAAAAATACATACACTCGAAAAACATAACCCTCCGGGAAAGTTGGCAGAAGGGTCAGCACTCCCCTTCTGACGCAGTCGGGTAAAACATTTGTTTTTTAGTTTTTCTCCGTAACAGTGTATAAGGCATCAAAAATAAAATGTATTTTCAAATACATGTTTATAGATAATATAATTTTAAATCTTGGAATAATTGATGACCTGAAAATAAGTATACAGGGTGTTTGGAAGGTCGGTGCAAAGCCTTAAGGGGATGTTAGTATGGTCCATCGAGAACATTTTGAGCCACACTTGTCTTAGACCAAGTCTGTTATTATTATTATTTTTTGTTGACCTGCGATTTTAGTGCCAAAAATCCAAAATTTGCTAATTAATTGCTAACCACATTCAGTTTAAGTTAAAATGTCTATTTTTTACAATTTATTTTATTAGTGTAATGTGTCCCTAATCGTATCGAAGCATTTTTGAAGCACCATTGTTACCAAAAAATAAAGTTACAGGCCATTCAAAAGTGATAGAAAGTTTGGAAAAATAATATTTCGACTTTAAATGTCAATTTAAAAAATAAAAAAAATAGCTGCAGATGTTCAAACACATTTAAAAACATGCTAGGTTAATGCCCTTTCTTTTGAGATATCACTTACGCAGATATCTTACCATTTCTTGAAATTATGGTGCTTAAACCAGTTAAGAGTGATAATGTCGATTTTTAAGAAGATTAAAAAAACGTCATTTTTGGTGATCTAACTTTAATTTTCATGTTCAAAATGTCGTCCACTATTACAAATACATGCTCGAGCACGTTTTCTGACTTCAGTCATGCTGATTTTTAGCATCATTTCTTGTTTCATCCGTTCAAACGCAGAATGGATTCTCTTGAATAAGTCCTCCTTGGTAGAAATTTCCGTCGTGTAGACAAGTACCTTTGCCCGTCCCCATACAAAAAAATCTACCTGGGTTAAGTCAGGCGATCTTGCGGGCCAAAGAATTGGCTCATCTCTGCCGATCCAGCTCTCTGGAACACAATTATTGAGGTATTCTCGTACAGTTAAGTCCAATAATAATCCTAAGGCCAATTCCTTGGCCCGCAAGATCGCCTGACTTAACCCCGGTAGATTTTTTTGTATGGGGACGGGCAAAGGTACTTGTCTACACGACGGAAATTTCTACCAAGGAGGACTTATTGGAGAGAATCCATTCTGCGTTTGAACGGACGAAACAAGAAATGATGCTAAAAATCAGCATGACTGAAGTCAGAAAACGTGCTCGAGCATGTATTTGTAATGGTGGACGATATTTTGAACATGAAAATTAAAGTTAGATCACAAAAAATGAAGTTTTTTTAATTATCTTAAAAATCTATATAACTATATATATATACTCTTAACTGGTTTAAGCACCATAATTTCAAGAAATGGTAAGATATCTGCGTAATTGATATCTCAAAAGAAAGGGCATTAACCTAGCATGTTTTTAAATGTGTTTGAACATCTGCAGCTATTTTTTTTATTTTTTAAATTGACATTTAAAGTCGAAAAATTATTTTTCCAAACTTTCTATCACTTTTGAATGGCCTGTAACTTTATTTTTTGGTAACAATGGTGCTTCAAAAATGCTTCGATACGATTAGGGACACATTACACTAATAAAATAAATTGTAAAAAATAGACATTTTAACTTAAACTGAATGTTGTTAGCAATTAATTAGCAAATTTTGGATTTTTGGCACTAAAATCGCAGGTCAACAAAAAATAATAATAATAACAGACTTGGTCTAAGACAAGTGTGGCTCAAAATGTTCTAGATGGACCATACTAACATCCCCTTAAGGCTTTGCACCGACCTTCCAAACACCCTGTATAACAAAATAAAAGTGTCGCATTAATATTACCTCTTTAGTAACAACACAGGCCTAACCCATCACAGGCTGCAGCTTTTAACTGTGAAAATACTGTGGCTCTCGAGATACCCTAAGAAACGCGACACCCGCCACCGCGGCCGGGGACCTTACCTTAGCCGTCACCGCGCCGCCAGAAACAATGTAGACGTTTTAGCCATTGTTTGCGGAACTGCGATTTGCACTTTTCGACAAATATTTGTCTATGACGTCTAAGTGTTTCTAAAGATTTTTTTAGTAAGGAGAATTTGAGATTCTTCAAACGACTTTTTTGTACTTACTTGTTGATTTTTATTCGAAGCTAATAATAAATAAGTTTAAACCCAACTTTACAAATCTTGGCAATAAACATAATTAGTTTTGGTGAATTGCAGCTTATCCGTTGAGTTGAACTAGATGCATGCCACTATTAGGTAACAGTATTGTTTTAAACTTTAAGAAAAACAAAGAAGCATAAAGCTTATCTTTCTTTTGATACGATATACTTGGAGACATCGCGTTGATGTCTTTTATTTCAAAACAAAGGTAATTATATGAAAAACTGATCTATTTTCATGAAATTTTTAGTTCAAACTTTTTTCAGACTTCGTATTGTTTTTACATAAACTTAACTTAAACAGGTTAATTTTCATTTTAAATTTCCAATATGTTGGAAGATATGTAAAAGTTTTTTTTATCACCAGGTGTGTACTACACTATGGCCGTGGTGGGCCCAGCGCTGGGCTACGTGCTAGGCGGGCAGATGCTCAACATCTACACAGACTTCGTCAGCGTCGACTCGGACACGTAAGTAAACTCTTCTTGCAACCAAAGACAAAGAAAAAAAAAAAAAAAAAAAAAAAAACAAGAAAGACAAGTGTACTACCAACATTATTTATTTATTTTTAGGCTAACTGTTCAAGCTTGCAGCGTAGTGGCACGAGGGTTCGCCCAGAACGAGTGATCAAATTTTTTTCCTATAACCATTTAAAATAGGGGGTCTTTAGCAAACATTGAATAGAGGCTACCTGCTACCCAGCTGTTGTCATCCCGTAAAATTTAAATGAAAATCTTTGTATACTTTTAGCGACGAAAACTATGTCGAATACTACCGATGAATCTGGAACCATTCATTCATCTAAGGTCGAATACTTTGCCTAAAGTGTTGAACAGGTTTCCAAAAAAAACAGTTAAGTTAAAAAATAAGTTGTATGTTAATTAAAATATAAATTATGTTAAATTGTCGAAGTTAAGTTGAACCCGTGTAGCGTGTACTGCACTGGAGCGTGCTGAAGCGCAATGATGTTTCAAACCACTCCATGTGCAAAAATAACGTAAGGCCGTCAACCAGAGCGGCGTTTCCCGCGCGCGCGCCTTGTTCACATTTTTAATATTCCATCTGTGGCGATGGCGGCGGCTTCATTCAGCCAACTTGCCCTCTCGCTTTCATCTCATTGTGCGCACTCCAGGCAACTTTTCAGCCAAATTAATTCCCCGTTTTATAATTTCATGGCTTCTGCAACGAAATATGATTTTCCGCGCACTGAGTTTTAAATGATGTTTTGGTACGGCTTCACCCTTCACCCTGTGCGTTCGCCATTTTTGATCGTAATTGTACTTATTTATCCGGCTTCGCATTCGCAGTTCACTTTGCGGATGTATAATTAATTTGTAAGTTTGTTTTCTTTGTTTATGAACGGTACAGCGTAACCGCGTCTCCGTTCAAAGTTCAAAGAAAATGTTATTAATAATTTTCTTTGAACAATTTTTCTTAATTATACTCGTATACTCACATTATAGAGTAACTAAATTTATAAATTCTCTCTTGTTAACCAAAAAGGAAACAACGATGTTTGTCATTTATTTGTATTTCGCTCTGAAATTCGGTTCGTAACGTCTCCATTCGCGATAAAAGTTATTCTCTGTGGCGGACTATCTCAAGCAAAAACCACGTCGATCAGTTTCAACGTGTAAGTGGTGTAGGGCAAACAAACACACTTTTGCATTTATTATTATTATTTAGGATTCGGCCCAGCCGGTGTCGCCGTAGAAATAAAAACAATGCCCCATTAGCAATTCAAGCCGCGCCTCAAGATGGTATTATTTTAATTCATCAGCACGATCTATAGACGTCCGCGTTATTGTTGTAGGGGTAGGTACGTTTGATGCTGGAATCGCACGAATGTTTTTCTTATCTTATTTATTATAACGATTTAAAAGTAGATTAACGTAGAGTTATTTTACTCATTGCCTATATTTTAATCAATTGCATTCTTCTTTTCTTACAAGTAAACAATTATGTAAACGTACATAAATAGATGCACAATGAAAGTAGGTACTTTGCTAATAATAGGGTATCAATTTCACCCCGAAATGTCAACTTCCCCCGTGTGGTGCCGGGGATAAAGAATTGCACCACCCCATCTCTTCCCGTGGGTATCGTAAAAGCCGACTAAGGGAATATTCCAGAGGATGGGCAGCAGCATCTCTGAGGTACCTAACCCTCAATCTACTGCGATCGCCAACCCGCCTGCCAAGCGTGGCGATTACGGCAAATACCCCTCATATCCTTGGGGGAGGCCTTTGTCCAGCAGTGGACGTCTTTTGGCTGAGATGATGATGAATTTCACCCAATTTATGTAACGGGTATTTTTTCCCTTATAAAATAAAAAAATAAGTGAATGCAGTTACTCCTAATAAACAGTCGAAACAAACTAAATTAAAATAAAATGAAATTAATGTTTATATGAATAAACTTAATAAATAAGGACTCTCAAATCATCATAATAAAAAATTACCTACTACCCATTCAGGACTTTTTTTAAAGAGCCTTATTGCTTGCTTGTCTTTTAATTTCTATTGTTTAGACGATTTTTCATAAAGTTTATAACGGTTCTCTTTATTCTATTGATGTCCTACTAAACTCCTGCGTTCGCGAACAACAAATGGGCAGATTTGCCCGAGCTGAGTAAACGGACGACTGTCGGACAGATTTACATAAGAAAACAGCCGTTGCCCTCCCGGAGCATAACTAAGAGTTGCATCCGAATCATGCGGTGATGTGACGCAAACGCAATGCTACGCAGAATAAACGTCTTAATATATACGGTAGTCGCTTGTATATTGATGCAGGCTCTGATTGGCTGACCGCCTTGTTGACCTAGGCTTGCCTTTAAAGCTAACAATTTTATGCAGAAGAATCTTTTTACCGCATACGTGGTGATAAGATAGCGGGGGAGAGGTGATGATGATTGTTTTAACTTCCCCTGTGTAGCTTTAACTGGGAAATACTTGGATTGGCATTTATTTCACTGATGGTTCCTAAGTAAGTATACTCCAACATTGATGGTAGTTATGAAAGGCCGAAGATGAAAACGCACTTCATCCGTAATCTTCAACTTAGTCTCAGGTAAGTACTAAGTTAAAGATTCCGCGTGAAGTGCTTAGCTTAGGTGCTAAGGATTTCTTTTAACTACAAATTGAGTTCTATTGGGCCGGTTACAGTGCTCAACCGACCGTCGGTGCGTACGTCAGTCGCGCTTGTCATACATATGAAAATTAATAAATCGTAATTGTTTCCAATTTTCCATAGCGCGTCGGTCGACCGACCAAAGGCACGCATGCGGACGCGCTCGACCGACGACGGTCCTCTTACGCCGTGCGTAGCAATATCCACACGTATATTGACTGACCGTACGCACACGCGTACGGTCAGTCTAGCATTGAATGAATTTTCATATAAATGAGAAGCGCGATTGACGGACGTACGCACCGACGGTCGGTGAAGCACTGTAACCGGCCTTATAATGGACGAACCAGCTTACAGCGGGCAGTATTCCCGTACTCTTTCCTTTCGGACCTTGCAGGTGTCCATGAGTGGCGGTGATTACTTTCTTTCAGGTGACCCGCTGGCTGGTTTGCCAATATTTAAAAAAAATAAAATAAAAACGAGCGAGCTTTATAGTACTCTCATATGATGTGTAACATTTGACATCTCACCTTGGTAATAAGCAATTTTAACATTATATTCTGAAAAAAATGGATCAGGTATTATTTGAAATGATTTTTCATAACAAAGAATAATTATTTTTAATGAAAATTGTATTTTATTTAATTGACACTAAGAGTAATGCAATACCGTGCGCTCATTCGTCAATTCAAATTGCGCGCGCTTCCCCGATTGCTTTACCAACCAATGGATGGTACCCCATCCGACGGTCAACTCTACCACCGCGCGTTCCTTCGTCAAATCAAATGGCGCCCGCTTGCGCACTTCCCCGACTTCCTGTTACATACTTCCGTCCCATTTCACGAAATCACTCCCACAAATTGCAAGAAAGCGAGAGGAAAGATATTACACATCAATAACTTATTAGTTCCATAAAAACGTAGTGGTTAACACGCCCGGTCTGCGATTGCTAAGGCTAAGCCACTTTTACAAAGGCCCGTCATCGGATGGGTGACCAAAAATTTTTCAAGTTCAAGTCCCCCGTGCTTCGGAAGGCATGTAAAGCCGTTGGTCCCGGCGCGGCGTTAGCCGTTCGTTAACTACAACCAATCCACACTGGCCCCTCAAGGTGGTTTATGGCCTGTTCTCCCTATCTATTCATAGGGAAGGCTCGTGCCCTAGCAGTGGGTGGGGACATACTACTTAGGAGCTGGTGATGTAATTCGTTTTCTATGTGCCGCAGGCTAGGCATCACGCCGCTAAGCTCAGTGTGGATCGGCGCGTGGTGGGTGGGCTTCATCCTGTCGGCACTGCTGTGCCTGGTGGTGGCGCTGCCGCTGCTGGCCTTTCCCTACGAGCTACCAGGTACAATACCTTTGTTTTTCTGGAAATAGTTTGCTGGGCTGTTGCAACCTATGACTTTTGCGGCGTAATCGAACTTTTGTGGGCAACGTAGGTACTCTACGTTTCTCGCTGCCCACAAAAGTTCCTCAAGCCGTGTGGTTGAAACATCCTCAGATGTTTCCTAGAGGGGATGGCATCTAGTCTCATCATCATACTAGATTCTAAGAGGCGTTTGGATCGGATCGAGAGTGGAACAACACGGAGGCGCCGCTAAATGTTAGGACCTATCGGCGCGACTTGAACAGATCGTGAGAAAATAGTTTGTAAATAGGTATTATGACATTTTTAGCGTAAACGGGATCTGAGGACGGCGAGAAACCGATAAAACACTTTTTTTTTCAAGGGAAAATGCTGTCGTAAGCAAAAATCCAGAGGCTGCCCCGTGTTATATGGGACTCTCCGCTTCTCCCCTGCTCAGTTACGAAAAATTCGCTTCTTTCCCAATAAAACCATAGTACCCTCTCTTGTCTGCCACGGGTATGGCTTGGGATCACGGATCGCAACGGCAAGCACCAAGTTCCACCACCGCAACCCTGAAAGATCAATCGGTCACTATGGTTTCAGAGGAATTTACGCAATAGACAGCTTATATAATTACTCTTTAAATGATAAGATGCTTCTAGAGTTTTACGCCAAAATTTTTTTTTGTATAAATCCTCAGTTAATGAGGAGCACCAAATCGGTTGAACATTAAACGAATGTATCACTTGGGCACGCATAACTCCATACGCAAAACATTTCAATTACATACTTTGCATAATTATATTCGTTAGATTAGCGCTAGCCTTTGCCAAGCCTTCGTCCGCGTGGAATCAACCACCAAGTGGCGAGTCAAGTGCTTACTAATGACAGAATTGACTTTGAACATCACATTGAATGAAGTATGTAAGAACTACAGTATGTTCCTGTAGCGTCTGCGTCAAATAGATCGAGGCGACCTGAACAATTATTAATTTATGACTTTAAGAGTGTCTGTGAATTGCTTGAACAAAAAAAAATATTTTTTCTGTTAATAATAATTCTGATATCTGTTTTTTTTTATTTCCCTTATTAAGGTTTGACCATTGTTATGATCAGTACATAGCAGCGTATTTTCTCATAACAAATTACCTCATCAGGTGCCGAAGAGATTCGCGCCACAAAGGTGTCAGAAGCCCACGAGGGTGCGGCTTCCAAGTCAGCCGCGTTCAGTGCGATGCGCGAGCTGCCCCGCGCGGCCGCGGCGCTGCTGAAGAACCCCACCTTCATGTTCCTGAACCTGGCCGGCGCGAGCGAGGGCATGCTCATCTCTGGCTTCGCGGCGTTCCTGCCGAAGCTCATTGAGAACCAGTTCGCGGTCAGCGCTTCGGAGGCCGCGCTGCTTCTGGGTAAATGAATATAAAACATGGTCCTGTTTTCATGGACCACGGATCCTCTCAATTCACGGATTTCCTCCTATTATTTTCTCTGTATCCTAGCCTTCTACCCAAAAAAATTACTTCTACCTATGCTCTTCGAAGAAATAAAAGTAAGGTGCCAAATTATGTAAATAAAAAATACATTTTTAATCTCTCACCTAAAATTACTTTTGTCATATTTTTTTTTTTCTTTTCTTGAAAGTAAAAACTTGCTATCATTATAGCGCCTCCTCTCTTCCAAACCCTATTGCGTGCCCGCCAGGGTCCATGATGATCTCCTATTTATGTTCACCATCTATTGTTTACTTTGTGGAATGCAATAAATATTTGAATTG
This sequence comes from Eudonia lacustrata, assembly GCA_947562085.1. Taxonomy (NCBI): domain Eukaryota; kingdom Metazoa; phylum Arthropoda; class Insecta; order Lepidoptera; family Crambidae; genus Eudonia; species Eudonia lacustrata. The sequence goes on along the minus strand of OX387340.1, from coordinate 27,975,399 downwards.
AATTAAATAACATGTAGGCAAAGCTGGCGATTCACCGCAGTGACACTTTGTAGCAGTGATCAGTTATTTCTCTTTCGATCAACATAATCTATTAATAATTTCGATTTATAGAAGATCGAAGCAGACTGCCTGGCTTGTGTCAAGTTTGTAATAAGTATATTTCCAAGTTTTTCAAGCAGCTTTTTTGTAAGTAGGTATTCTTTTATTACTTGGGCATTTGCTTCTAAGTTAGTATTCGCTATGCCTTCAGTTCAGGAGTTTATTATAAAAATGTGTTTCTTCAAATACTTAGTAAGTATGTTTTTCTTTCCATAATTATTTTTGGGTTTAGAGAGCTCGTGGTGTTGTCTTGCGTTTCGATAAAGAAATTGGTGTGCCGTGAAATAGTACAAGTCCAATCCCTCAGGTGTGATCACGGTGCCGGCGGGCGGTGGCGGCACGTTCCTCGGTGGCTGGCTGGTGAAGCGGTGGAAGCTGTCCTGCGCGGGCATCATCAAGCTGTGCGTGGCGGCCACCGTACTGGCCGCGGCCTTCACCTTTAGCTTTGTGCTCACCTGCGACGACTACCCTTTTGCCGGGGTCACTGTCCAGTACAACTCTCCGGCTGTGGTGGGGTGAGTGGAAAGATTGTGTAACGTTTGGATATCATGAGGAGTAGAGGTCTTAACTTTGATATTGGGTTATTAGGTAATAATCCACTCACACCTTATCGTTTCACATCAGAAGCACATAGGAATATGTTTATAGATAGGTATCTATTAACATATTCCTATGTGCTTCTGCCTATGTGAAACGATAAGGTGTGAGTGTGAGTGAGAGTGGTGTCCGATTCCCGTAATGGGACGATGACAGACTCTGAGAGAAATCCCAAACTAGGAACTTTATTTTCTACCCCTTAATTTATTATATCTTGGGAGAACTTAGTAACGGTACGCTGACTCAAACGTCTAGGGGAATCTAGTAAAGTAAAGGGCTACACTAGCCACGAGAAAATCTAATTCCCAAGGATTATTCGGTCACTATAACTTGAAGAACCATAATGTTTCCCACCGCACATAAACTCGGTTACCTACGCTATTACGCTACGAAGGGCAAAATTGATTCCTACAAAAATACGGTTATAAAGCTTATGAAGATAAGAAACTCAAACCTGGCAAACGCGTACCACCAAAAAAGCGTCTCGCAACCTCAAAAGACTTAAACCTCAACTAGTATTATGATCGTATCGTATCCGTCGTCCGGACAGCGCGGACCGCCTCACCGCGTCGTGCAACGCGGGCTGCGCGTGCGCCGGCGTCGGGTTCGCGCCGGTGTGCGCGGCGGACGGCGTGGTGTACTACTCGCCGTGCCACGCGGGCTGCGCAAGCCGCCAGCGCCGAGGCAACGCGCAGCTCTACGACCACTGCGCATGCGTCAGCCTGCCCACGCACCGGCTGGGGGGAGGTGGGTAGCCGTACTCTAACGCTGCACGGGACAAATTACTTAAGATCCATCCACTTTGTTTTTGCCCAGCGACGACCGATAGCAATCGTAGTGAGGGAGCGTTTGTTTCTATTTTTTGTTCTTCCTAAGAGTAAAGATATAACAAGTTTCTGCTCTCAGGCAACTCCTCGCTGCCGTACGAGGCCATCAACAGCATCTGCAGCACGGGCTGCCCGTACCTGTGGCTGTTCGTGTTCCTCTCCTTCTGCGTCATGCTTTTCACGTTTCTGGCTACGATGCCGGCGCTGACGGCCACTCTAAGGCAAGTACCATTCACTATCAATACTTTAAGTAAGTAACTGTTGCAGTAGGTACATTTGCGATGTTACCGCTGCTGGTGCTTGGCTGTTTATATACGACACATACCAATCTAGGTTTTATCCATTAAAATATTAAAGGTAAATACTTGAACTTCGTCTCGCGTGATGATAACTAACTACCTCTTTTCTACATGAGGTTCATTAACCCATTTGGCCCAACCAGTGTAACAACCCACAATATACTTTCACATAATACTTTTACTGATTCATTTATAATAACAATCATAAGTGAATCTGTAAAAGTAGGTATTACATGGTACATCTATAAATTAATTTTAGAGGTGTTATATCACCTTGTCGAGTTAATGAAAGAGGTGTGAAAACCTTTTACGGCTGCAAGGTAAGGTCGGCTTGGGTAGTGCGGCACAATCAAAAAAATGGCGATTCAGTAGCCGATTTTAAACAAACTACTTTGAAGTTGATTGTTTAATATGTTAAGTAAGGTACCCACCCTCTTGAAAGTGTAGCACGTAATGTATTTGTATCTATACCTGGTATAGAGCGCATGTGAACCAGCTCGTCGTACCCCTTGTTCTACGAGTATGGTGTTGGGCTGTTGGGCCCCGCCCTGCCTGACATGTTGTATCATATGTGATGACACGTGGTATTTGTGATAATGTTTTTCCTAATTATTAGCTATGCTCCAAGCAATAATACAGTTTAAAGGGGTAGGTAAATGTTTTAAATAAAACAAGTACTTAGGTATTTGAGTAATAATTGGGTATATTCTCCAAACACTTTTAACACACCCCACTTCAATGTTAAATAATGATCACAGAGCGATAGTGATTATAAGGCAATATTCCTTACACTATAGGTATGGCACGTCCACACTGGTCTAAGCGAAAAATACGACTGGCTCTGGCGAGCTCGCTTTTCTCTGCAGGTAAAAAAAACTATCCGCCCCACTATTTACCTCTGACAGAGCATCGACAGAGACAGTCGCCCAATTTTAGAGTCAAATCAGAGAATCAATTTAATATTGTTATGATTATGCAATATTAAGTATTTCAGTAGATACATTAATTAGATACCTAACAGTAAGAATACTAAATTAAGTAAGAGTGAATACATTCCATTAAAACAAAAATATACAATTACTAGCCGTCACCCGCCCGCTTCGCTGTGCGAAAATAATGGGTCAATGAATGCTAATCTAAATAATTATTAGGTTAACCAACATCTTAAATAGCCTATCATTTGCACAATCTCATGTTCTTACTACATACAAATTTTTATCAAGATCGGTCAAGCCGTTCTTGAGTTAAAAGTGGCCATACAGACAGACAGACAAAAATTTCAAAAATCATAGAATTGGTGTCAGATAGTCATAAAATGAATATTCATCCCAAAATTTGTCAAAAAAATTGCATGTACACACAGAGCCTACAGATTTGTATAGTAGTAGAGATAACAACATATGCTTCCCCGGCGGGCAGGTGCGTGCGCGAGGACCAGCGCTCGTTCGCGCTGGGCATCCAGTGGATCAAGGTGCGGCTGCTGGGCACGATCCCGGCGCCGCTGCTGTTCGGCTTCCTCATCGACCTGTCCTGCTCGCTGTGGGACCGCGCCTGCGGCCGCACCGGCGCCTGCCTGCTCTACGACAACCTGCACATGAGCAGGTCGATGTGCCCCAAGTCTAGATAGGCTTTAGAGCCGTTTTGTTACAGAATAAATGCATGGCGCATGTAATTTAAAACCACCGTTTGTGCCAATTTATTTTTGTTAATAATTCAATTTTAAAATTTGTTCAGATTTTAAGATAAAACTATAAGTTTTTTTTAATGAGAAATAAATATTCGTTATCGCTATGACCTTTTTCCCCTTAGGAAGAGGAGGGGTAAATAGGTACATTTGAAGCACTGTCCCTTTCAATTTAAGCTCGATTGTGATGGTTCTTTAATAAATTATAAATAGGTGACTGCTAAATGTAATGAACGAGATGCTCACTTTACCCCTGATTTAATTAAATTGAACCAAGCCAGAAGTAAGATCTGGATCATGATCGACTTTTAGATATAAATAATCAACGACACAGTTGTAATCTTTCATTGCTTTTCAATTTTATTTCAAGTGCAGAAGTTTAATTTTTTAACGGTAGGCAACACAACCACCACAGACTAAAAAAGGGTTAAGAAAGAACTTTTTTTAATATTCTAAAAACTGCTTTTTCTGTAACTCCGCTAGTGGCGCTAACGTCATTCGGCACAGATAACTAACTTAACACTGTACAGGTACATGCTGGCTCTAGCGCTGGTGGGCAAGCTTTGCTCCGTGTTGTTCTTCTTCCTGGCGTGGTGGTTCTACCGTCCGCCGGGGGGGAAGAGCGCCAACGCAGTGGTACCGTCCGTCGACCTGGTGGTATGCGGCGAGAAGACCAACGGAAACGTGCCCAGCGTTAATGGGAACCATAACGGAAACGTGCCCAATGGGGCAGAACGCGTGGGCAACGGATACTGCAACGCGGCGCTGGAGTGTAGCGACCATCTGTAGGCGACTGACCGGTTGACTCCAATACGTATATGAAGCTAGGTTTGAATATTAAGAGACATTTTAAATTTGGATTTTTTTTTAACATTAAAATAAATATACATTTTTAAAATTTTAAAATCAAACCAATCAGCCAATATTAATAAAACTTATGGTTACTTCTATGCTCAATGGAAACATGAGATCTTACCAGTGAATAGAAAACATTAAAAAAAAACATTTGTTTAATTGATTTTGTGCGATTTCAATAGAATAGGTAAACATTATTTGCATTTTGGTTGTATAAAAAAAGTAACTTTGAAGTCTGTACAATGGAAACGAAAATAAAATGGCTCTATAAGTGTACAGACACAGTGCCTCCCACTGCGGGAGCGGATGCGGGAAGGGCGGAAAACGCATATTCCTACTGGAGAACACAGTACTTCGCGGGGCGTCTCAGCGTAAATGCGTTGCATTATCATGTTTGATTTTTTAGAAACAAATTATTTCTTTAAGTGGGATATATTTCTTTAACTACTTGTCGATTGGAATGATTTGGATCACCAGAATTCCACAATGGCGGCCATGTCAAAACGGCACTTATTAAGTCTTCTGTCGAGAATGACCGGACGCCACGAGCGGGAAACGCCAAACTGGCGCTTACCCCGCTATCACGCACCCGCGCCGCTGTTACTTTGTTCACACGCAGAAGAAGCTATGTGTTTACGACACCCGTTCGCGGATTCCGCCTCCCGCGCCGCTCCCATTGTGTTTGTACAAAAGGCAGGTAAACGCCGCCATCTGAATCGAGTTGTCACGTGAACATGCATCTCTTAAAGTAACTTTTGTAATTTATTTTATTGATTCTATATACAACCTTATTTTTAGTTTATACGAAAATCGAAACATGGGTCAAATATTTTCATTTAAAGAATCAGTACAAAAATAATTAAAATAATATCTTGAAAACTCACGAAGTTACAAGCTTTTTGTGCTGACCTATTGTGTTTTTTAGTAGGGTGTACTTTATTTGATATTTTGTAAATATTATTTGGTCAAAATGTAACATGGTATAAAAATATTGAAATCGATTCTATTACTGATTCTGAACAAACAGTTTTTAGGTTTCGTATAAACTAAAAACAACATTGTATACAGAACTAGCTTTTGTTCGCGGCTTTGCTCACGTGAGCTACACGACTTGTGTTTATTCGTAATAAAAGGTACCTATTAAAGGTAAATATCATGGGTATAAGTAATAAGGGTTAAACAACTGAACATGTCACGTCATTTCAACATTATGATTTTAAATTTTTATCATTAAAAAGCCCATTCATGCGAGCTAGAATTAGTAAAAACTGTTGAATACAAAACAACGTAATAAAGATCACTTTGTAAGTAACTTTGGTCCGTTTTGAAACCTCCTGTACAAATTGTCATTCCCTACATAAGGGATAATTTTCCAAAAATCCTGAAACACGTCGTAATTTCTATCCAGGCCAAATACCGAAATTTAAAGAATGACAGATTTTCATACAAACACTCCACCCTTATTTTACCCTTTTAGGAGAGATTTTTCAAAAAATGCTAAAACACGTCATACTTTATTTTTATTGAAAAATCTAATTATCGATTAATATAATTTTATTCATTTTATAGTTCTTACTTAAAAAATAATGATTTCCCTAAAATAACCTTGTTCCCTTTTTTACTCCTTTAAAGGACAATAAACAAAATTCCAGAGACACGTCATTCTTAATTTCTTTTCAAAAAGCCAAATACCAATTTTCATGTTAATACTTCAAAACTGCCGTCAGTTTTGAAGTATTAACATGAAAATTGGTCAAATAGCCAAATAGCCAAATAGGGGTGAAAGTTTGTATGAAAGTCCGTACTTTCATACAAACTTTCACCCCTATTTGGCCATCTTAGGGGATGAGTTCCGTAAAATCCTTTCTTAGTGGCTGGTTACGTCACTCAATTAACCTACAGTCCAATATTCATCTTATTTGCTTCAGTACTTTCGGCTCGGCGATGATGAATCAGTCAGTCAGGACAAGTCATTATATATATAGATGAAACATAAAGGATTAAATAAAAAAAACTAGTGAAAGCTATTCTGACGGTGATCCAATTATCATGTGACCATGTATATTTTAAAATTATTTCTTGCGTGGAAAACAAAAATCCTGTTATTTTATTTATTATACTGTGATTCTTATAAGTTTAAATTTTATTCACTTCATACTTATATGTATCAATAATATTATATTCACGAAGTGACTTAAAAAAAGTTGAGTCACACTATCTAATACTTAATTTATTATTTATATAATTTTTAAAATTTACAACTATGATATATCATAAATGAAGCATGTTTTATAAATCTTTTTATCTACACTAATGTTGTAACATTCTACTTATGTTTCCAATACTTTACTTATAATTACTACTGTTATAGCGCAGACAACAAAACACTCAATTTAAGCAATTTCACATGATGGTATAATATCCACATCGATATCGTAAAATCTCATTATAACATCAATAAAACGCGACCAATTAACCTGGCGAGCCTTATGTCAAAATCCTCATACAAGTTGTATAAAATTTTGACATTAGGCTGGCTTTTGAAAACAGTTGGGTTATACGTGAAAACTTCGATGAAACTACTAAACTTACATACACAAAACTCTTTGGTAAGATCTTGTGCCAATTAAATAAAAAAAGAACAGCGCGCGCTCGCTCCTGATTGGCCCTGCGCGCGCAGCTGCGCTCTCATTGGTTAGATTTTAATGGCGGAAATTTGAACAATTATTATAAAAAAACTATTGTCAGCTTTTACTCTTGTTGTTTGACTAATTGCATTAGTGAAGATAAAGTAGTGTATGCAACTGCATACATATAACACGGGTATTAAAACACTCGTTACTATTATGAAACTCGCTGCGCTCGTTTCATAAACTCACACTCGTGTTTTAATACCCTTCATTATATGACAGTTGCATAAACTACTATAATGTACCAGTTCACTTTAAAACACAATAAATTAGCAAATGGTGATTCGCTCAACACAAACCGCTGAACTAGTAATGAAATTAAATGATGCATTCCAAATAATAATAATTTCTGTTGTAATGTTATCTGTGATGTCGTAGTTTGTAATCTATTTAAGTAATGTAGTTAGGCCATGTTTAGATACCTACCTATCTTAGGTTCTATTCTCAATATTAATTACTATCAAAGTCACTGCGAAAACTTTAAGCGGATTTTTTTTTTGTGTCAAGTTACTAGAGTAAACATAATACTTCAGTTTCATAAAGTTGTAATACGGTCATTACCTGCTATTGCAGTTGGTATAAAGCCGTTGTGCACTCAATGATTTTATTTGCAAATGTCGGTAAGTTTCATATTTTCATCTTTTCTGAAAGAATCTTAAAGCTTCGCAGTAACTTGTTTGGATGTTCATATTTATTGTTTATATAGTTGTCAAATAGAGAGTACAATCAATAAAGGCACAATTTTAATAAAAAAATAAATAAGTAAGGGTTTTTGATATTTTGACTTTTGCATCACATTTTAAGGTACACTGTGTACAGTTTTTAAGTTATTTGTTGAATTTTTCACTATCAATAGTTGTTAAAGGTGTATTTTGGTTAAAGACTGATTGTTTATTATTAATATTAGCATAGCTATAAATATACATAATGTGGCTATTTCTCAGCTACAGAAATATAGAGTGTTGCATATTTAAACCAAGTATTGACAACACACGAACTTTAATATTCATAGCGACATTTTGTGATGCTTTATAATTCTGTTGAAGAGTCTGATTTAAGAATATTTACTGTCTCAAATTGAAATAGGTCACGTAAACAAAAATATTTGAGGCTAAGTTAGTCATAATTAATGTAACTATTATCATGTAATTGTATTAGTAGTTGTGTAAGACGATTTTAGAAAATGCTCAGTATGAACTAACTTAAATATACAAGCATAATAAACTTGAGTTCCCTCTTCACATTCCAATTGCGTCATGATTTTATGAAATTTTAAAATTTATTTTACCATTACTAATAATGTAATTAAAAAATAACCAATTGAGGTGATCAATTTTGTAATAATTGTACAATTTTACACAGATTGATTGAAATAAAAAATTAAAAATAAAGTTGGTATTTTTTAAACAAAATCCTTAGGGGGGATACGAAAACGCACCTTTTGGAAGTAATGGTCGATTACGTCCTGCGATGATTTAGTCAATATTCGCCTACTGAGAGCGTAGGCAAATAACTTGTTAATTTTGTTAATTGATTTTGAAAAAAATAAACAAACCATAATTTAAAATATGCAGCAATATATTCCAACAATAAAATAGTTATTAACTTAACAAAATGCATTAGACATTTAGAAATAGTAATTGAATGTACTTACAATGATAGATTGATTTAGAATTATTACCTAGCTAACACACTCAGAAGAACTTCACCCCTTGGTTGTCATCAAACTCCATCAGTTCGCACTTGCCTTTGGTTTCTAAAGCTTTAAGTGCCTTTATGAGAACATTCATGTCCAAGCCATGGAATTCTGAAATCGAGAAATTAGTTGAATTACTTTGTTATCAACTGGTTAGATCATCGGTAGGGATACGTAATTTTCGTATTTACGAAATAGGCGCGAGTAGATGCAAAATTTGCCGATAAATGCGATAAATGCGATTTTTTATGTTTTAGTAGTTAACCGCGAAATTTCGATTATTTACATTATTAAAGCAAAAGGTTCAATAAAGTTTATGCGCCTACTGTGAATAAGTTAAGTAGGTACCTTATTTTATTCCTTACTCATTTACAGTAGGCACATTTAGAGCGGGCACGGCGCGCTACGCCCGCGCCCGCCCAATGGAAAACATAAATTCTACACTGGAAAGCTTCACAAAAATGCCATTTTTCAAAGACATACCACAGGATGAAATTATGGATGGATATAATCATTTTCACAGACAACTACTTAATGTCGTTAATCAAGATTCGGTAATTTATTTATTTAAATAAATAAATAAATGACCGGAGGCTGAAGGAGGAAAATATCGAGACAACTACAATACTAGCCTTCAATTAAGTACTTACTTATAAAATGTTTTTGTTTTGTTTATATAATTTTTAATGCAAATTTTGTTGCGAACAAATTACAAAAACAAAATATTGAAAAAATTTCCACAAGCAGACCTACTTATGCTAGTTATGCTATAAAAAACATATAATGAAGAATATGTATTGATTTTGTTTTTTTTTATAATATTAATTTTTGCGAATAAATGCGAAATTTTGGATTTGTGTTTTTTCTAAATGCGAAATTTTAATTTTTATTTGCGAAAATTACGTATCCCTAATCACGGTCTTTAGCCTATTTAGCCTGGGTTCAATTCCAAGGATAAAAGTACATAGTCATAAACATAGTTTGGCTAGTGGTAAAGTTTGTTTTAAGTTTGCCTGGCCAGTTAATAATGTTAGTAGCATTCAATGACCTTAGGGTCCAAATGTTATTTAAAAGGTACTCTGTAAAAACAAGGAAAAGAGAAGCGGTCACTTCATTATCATACATAATCTACGATTGTCTTAGTTGGCAAAATCTAGAAGTTGCTACAATACAACAACAGATTTTAAAATGTGGAAGAGGGCTTCCAAAGAATTTTCAACAAAACAATACTTAGGGATACAGGGGTATCCCTAAGTATTGTTTTGTTGAAAATTCTTTGATCATATTGTAGTATGTTGAAGTCGTAATGCAGGGAGGGGAAGACTGCCGTGTTATTGTTAATGGAACGTGGAATTGCACAGCCGTGGTCACATCACACGCCTCCCGAGGAGTTAAGAGTAGTTAATTATTACCCATAAAATATGTAGAGAATTATACACTTTAAAAAAAGGGATAGGATAGGATTTTAAACTATTACCTTCATCAACAGTATTTTCGCTTTCCCTCAGTTCAAACAGTGTGCAAACAGAATTGTTCAAGCCATTATTGCAAGCCCAATTGTAAACCATGTTGCCCCATTCGTCCAACGTGTGCCAGTATACTTCCCACACATTTTTACTTTTGTCTGTGGGAGCCGCTCTGCCAGTTCGTGCCATATCTTCCAGTATTGTTAGGATTGCTTCTTGTGATAGTTTCCTATTTATTGTTGCATTATTAAACAGTGGACAGTTCTGTGATTCTCTTACATCTATGGTTGATTGTTTAGTAGCTTTTAAGTATTCAGCTATCAGTTGTTGCCATGCTTCTAACTGCTTCGCCCTTGTCTCTGAATGAGGTTGGATTCTGAAATAAGAAATAATACATGTATAAAGTAGTTGTAACATTTAAGCCACCTAACGGCTGTATGTGTATATAAGGCTCAGACATAATAAATAATTAAGACAATTATTGAAGTGTATCCGTAGAAGCCTTAGGCTTAACAGGTTATTCATATCTTTTTACAAAGATAAAAAAATATTGGTATAATAGTAGTGCAATACTTACACTAAACCTCTTTTTTTGTACTTTCAAGATGTGTTTTATAAAGATTGATCAGCTTTTCCTCTGTTTTCTTTCTTTTTACAAGAGTTCTTGCTGGTTTAGGCTCTAAGTCTGTGACAGCTATTCTGTATGATATAGTGTGGTCTCCAATCACTATAAATGGGTAATTTTCTACATGCCCAAGTGAAAAGCTTAGCATAATAGAGCAATCTTTAGCAACTGCTGATATTAGCGCCAAGTGTATGGGATCCAGCATACTCAAAAATGTTTGATTAACTACACATTTCGAATTCTTAACATACATTTTCTCTAGTTGACTCAAAATTGTGGAGACATAGTCAGTACCTTCATGATCTATATCTTGAATGTCGAAATTTAAATTATCTGCCAATTTTTGAACTTGCAGTAAGTTATGTAAAAAGCTATCAGCAGACAAGTTGCATATATCTATGCACTTGTTATTTTTCCTACAATATGCCTGATTAGTTTCATTTACAAACATTTTGTTCGCTAAAACTTCTATGATGAAGTTAAGAAACAAGTCTAAAGAGCCGTTGAATGCACTGATGTCTTTCAAAATTTCATATAATTTCTCAAAAACTGATTCATTTCCAAAAACAATCTCATCGTTTTTAAATAACCTCAAATTATTCTGAGGATTTTGTACAAGACTATACAATGCATTTTTCATCCTTTTTTTGTCCCCAGAAAACAAGTCTATAGGGCAATATTCGCTTATATTATTAATTTGCTTTTCCTTAAACTTTAGAAACTGTTTTAAACAATAATAACATTTCGAATATGGTTTAAATTTCGAAGACATGAAACCTTCTTTAGGTTTAATTTCAATGCAATAATTGTCTTGTTTAGGATATATACTTAACAAGTTCATAGCTTTCACTGCATAGTTACTGAGAAATAGCTGAGAGCTCCGATTGATAGGTCTTTTTCCTTCTAAATTATTAATTATCTTACGTAGTTCCTGGACCGGTATTTGTATGATCTCATAATTGGCGTATTCAAAATTGCTCAGCAACAAAGGTGTCATCACTTTATTTACGAAATCTATTGATAACTGTACATTGTTTAAATCTGCGATTCCTTTATCTGTTTTTATGAGACGTATCACGAATTTCGTATGCATTATTTTCAAGACAACATGAGCGTTTCCTTCGCCGACGTATTTCCAGGGTGTAGTTAGTAAACTCATTTCTCGAAAAGTTCAACTCAAAAGTTTTTGTATCATAAAAGAAATGAGATTTACTTACGTAAAGAATGGTGGAAAGTTATACTGCCAGGGCCACGTTAACTCTGCCATTATACGAAACAAAATAATATATTTTTTAAATTTTCGTTATACTCAATATTAATATGAAGAATAACAATTATGGTGCTATTATGTATATTATGGTGCTTACTCATTACACTACCAAATCATTTAATAAAAGTGTAGCGACAAGCATTATAGCAATATACAAACTTTTGAGCGAGATTAGACACATTTGTCATTGTCATTGTCTAGAGATGTCAAAGTTGTCATTGTCATCTGTCATTGATTTTTTTTTTGTGTATTATTTACGACTCCGGATGAAATCCATCAGGTGTATTCGTTCGTTTTTATTGTACTTTATGGATCAAAGGAGAATGGCGAGTTTGGCCTTGACTAGCTCTAAAGTAGAAATATACATTAAAAAAAAGTATTATTTTAGACGTTTTAAAAAACATAGTCCATTATTTTTTTAAACTTGTCATATTGCTAAAATATCAAAAAACCTTTTAGTAATTTTAAAGTGTTAACAAAGGGCACAACACAGAATTATTTCATTTTTTTTTCATTAATTTGCAAAGGTAGAAATTTTAACGTACATAAATCGATAGGTAGAAACATATACAAACTCGATTATTTAGGACCTAAACCATATGAGGTTATAATGATATTTCAAAAACAAATAGCAACATAAAACTTGTCAGTTTTTTTTATTTATAATTTGAAACCTTTTTAGGTTATATGTCAATTTTGAATCAAAAATTATCCGTTCAGTTAGCAGACACTTGAAATCAATATTGGTGTGCGTATTTGGTTGCTATTAAACTATGCTAACTATGTATATTTTTTGTAAAAAGATAAGTAAATAAAAAAAAATTAAAAAGTAATGGCATGCCTTAAAGAATAAGATTTTTGCTCAAAAAAAGACTAGGTAATTGATGACAGAAACCTCAAAAACTACGATGCGTTTTATTTTACAGCGCGTCAGCGCACTTAGCCGCCAGAGCGCCGAGCGTATGGGTAATTACTCTGTGTAGACTCTAAATATGTAAAAAAAAAGTAAGTAAGTAACGGTAGTTACTTATTTAATAAGTAGGTAAAATCTTTTCATTTTTTAAACTAACTTTTAGCTTAAAGGTACCCTTTTTCGCCACTATCGAGAAAAAGTTCCCCGTAAGGTAGTTAGGTCTATGTAAAAAATGAAAGAAAGCAATGGACTGGTTTTTATCCTCTGGATAAGTTTTGCTCGACAGTGGTAAAAGTGGTTCTTAAATAAAAATAAGTAGGTACCTACCTACTTCTAGCGACTGTCAGTGACATACATGACGTTTATTTGACATTGACATTCGTAGTGTTCATTTACAAAGTAAAAACACAAAATCGTAAGTAATTATTTAAGCATATTTAGCATATCCTACAGAATTGTACACTAATAAACGTTTTGGAATGTATTTTAAACTGTTATCTTACAAAACTAATATAAGTTAATCGCATTACTTTTTAGTTAAGTGTAGCTCTTTATATCTTTCGATAAATAAATTATGGTGTAACGGATCGTAATGAACAGACTTTAGAGTAACGTTCAAAAATACGATAATTTACACTTTAAAATTACTAAAAGGTTTTTTTGATATTTTAGCAATATGACAAGTTTAAAAAAATAATGGACTATGTTTTTTAAAACGTCTAAAATAATACTTTTTTTTAATGTATATTTCTACTTTAGAGCTAGTCAAGGCCAAACTCGCCATTCTCCTTTGTGTGTAATTTTCATTGCTATTATTTAAGCAATTTTCGAGAACGATCACGCGTACGCCAGCTTGATCGTGATGCCAGTGTACACACTTAAAAAGGTCTTTATTTCTTAAATTAAAGAGGTACTAATTATTTTATGTTTGCTGTAATTAATTACGCACTAAAAGAGGGCATAACTACAAACGTGAATGAGACCATGTGTACGCCACCATAACGGACACGATTTTTGTGAACCCGTTACGTTATGCTCCTTTTTTTCTCTTAGGTACTCACTTAGCTTACTCAAGCTCACTGGTTACTTATTTCTGACACGAAACATTTTTAATCATTAAATTGTAAAATAATAATAAATAATGTAAAAAATGTTAAACTACTTAGTGTATTTCATGTCACTATTATAGCTTTTTTATTTCGTGATACTGATCACCTTAGCTGATCACCGATGAGATTCCAATTATCCGGCTCGTAGGACCAAAATATGATTATGTGGGGGGCGTCCCACTTAGGTCTGGAGAGAGAAATGCGATGGGAAGCTAGAGGCACTACTGCAATACACGCTTAGGTTGGAATTCCTGCCGGCTCATGGAGAAACAAAATAAAAACCGGCAAGATGAGAGCTTCACTTGGTATTCACTATTATCTTCACAAGTTTTAAAATAAATTTTTGTTAGCGTTTTTAAAGCGATAAAGGGCATTACATGAATTAGATCTTCTAATCTTTCATATTTTTAAAGGAAAATATTAAAGATTTGTCTGTGTGAGCTAGATTCCTTTTTTACTCAATTTTAAGAAAACAATAACAAGATTTTCATTGACAATTTGACATTGACATTATTAGAAACAATGACATTTGGATTTGCGCAAGATTTTGCGTTTGCGTGAATGCCTGGAAAAAACGCAACTGCTTTTTTATTCTATTCTTCTTTAGAAATTAATACATATTTACACTTGATATGAAACCATATTTTCGTAGAAACTGATTATTTTTAAGAAACCATGATTACGCTTAATAGAAAATTGAAAAAAGATCTTATTGAGCCAACGAACGGAATAACAGCTGTGGAGCCTGTGCGAAGAATATCAGTGAGAGACAAACTATTAGTAAAAGAAGTGCAGGAGATGAACGAGAACCTGCCGGCCACGTGTTCTGTGCATTTCGAGGACCCTGACGTACTTAGTGAGTTCATTCTGACTGTGATCCCTGATGAAGGGTACTGGGTAGGAGGAAAGTTTAGGTTCAGTGTGTTTGTCACTGATGATTATAATATGGCAGTAAGTATTATTATCTATCTGTTGATAATGCCGTAGTGATTGGAATGTGACAGAGTACCATAACATAAACATCTCATAATAAAGAAAATATAAATTACTAGCGGCCCGTCCCGGCTTCGCACGGGTGGACATTTCTTGTTTAATATAGCCTATGTTACTCAGCGCTAATGTAGCATTCTAATGGTGAAAGAATTTTTTAAATCGGTCCAGTAGTTTTTGAGTTTGTTTGTTGCAAACATACAAAAATACAAAACTTTTCTTTTCTTAATATTAGAATGATGAATCTTTATAGCTTTGTATGGTACAAGAAATTACAGAATTGTTATCATGACTAGCAAAATAAATACCTAATATTTCAATCCTGCCTCCTAATTGTTCAGATGGCTAGAACCACTCCAGTGACCAAGCGCTGAGTTGGTGTGTTGCAAATAATCATACACATTATAATATCAGTTGTAGCTCTAGCTTTTCTCAGTGCAGAGTGTAGGGAGAAGTAATAATAATACATAGAGCTTTTTGCAGCTTATACACACAAAAGTACATACAGTGACATTTTACTAATTATTTATACTTATTCTATACTATTAAAATTCATATGACCAACCCCACCTTGAAATGTAGTTTCTTTATAATATGTGTTATTAATAAAAAAAACTATTTTATAAACTGATTACTTAAAAACATAATTTATTCATCACACACTTATATTAATTGCAGCCACCAAAAGTGAAATGTTTAACAAAATTATGGCACCCAAATATCAATGTGGATGGAGACATATGCCTGTCGCTGCTCCGACAGACTTCCATAGATGAACATGGCTGGGCGCCAACACGTAGACTAAAAGATGTTGTTTGGGGGCTCAATTCCTTATTCACAGTAAGTTACTTAAAACATTATGAAATTATGTACAGACGCCAGCCCATCAACTTATTCCAAAACTGTCAAATCTCTTCAATACATTTTCAACCATATTACTTGGTAATAAAGTTCAATGTCTATTGAAGAATTGGCCAGTTTGTGGTAGATGTGCAAGCGTGTGTACTAATAGATAGTGTACTTTAATATTTTTAGTACCTTATTTTTCTAATATGGGCTATATCCTTAACCTTTAACTGTGGATGTGAGTTTTTTGTTACACTAACATGGACGTGGAGTCTCTGGTGCCCCTGTATTTAATGACTGAAAATTTTATGATAATTTGGTATAGTAGAAAAAGTTAAAGCCTTCATATTAAATGAAACAAAAAAAATTAATATCATTCAACATTTAAAAAGCTGTATTTGTAATAACTATTACTTTCTGTAGTCTATGTCTGAAATTATAAATTAAAGTGTTGTTTTGCTTATTTATTGATAGACTTTGTCCTATTTACCTTAAAAATAGTATATTGTACAGTTCAAGTGGGCTTTAAACTATTTTCTTTTGCTTTTATCTATACTACTATATACCGTCTGTACATGCAATTTTTCTGATAAATTTTGGGATAAATACTCGTTTTATGACTCACTGACACCAATTCTACGGTTTTTGTCTGTATGTCCTCTTATAACTCAAGAACGGTTTGACCGATCTTGATGATTTGTATGTGGTAAGAACATGATATTGTGCAAATGATAGGCTATAAAAAAAAATCACAAGTTTAAGCGGACGGGTGACAGCTCTTGATGAAAATTTGTATGTAGTAAGAACATGAGATTATGCAAATGATAGGCTATAAAAAAAAGAAAATTTTATTCACAAGTTTAAGCAGGCGGGTGACGGCTCTTAATGAAAATTTGTATGTAGTAAGAACATGAGATTTTGCAAATGATAGGCTATATTATGATGTTGGTAAACCTTATAATTATTTTGATTAGCATTAATTGATCCATTATATTCACACAGCAAAGCGGGCGGGTGACGACTAGTGTATTATTTAATGCAATCTATCAACTTTTGATATTTAGCAATAAGTTGGTGTGTGTAAACTAAATAAAATATTTTTATTTTTCAGGATCTCTTAAATTTTGAAGACCCACTAAACATAGAAGCAGCTGAAATGTATAAACAAAATAAGATAGAATTTCAGGCGAAAGTTCAAGATTGCATAGGGGGTGTATCAAAAGAAAAAAGATGAAACATGCTGAACCATCTAAGTCATGAATACAAATTTATCCTATTAGTAATCTTAACATATTCAGCCTTTATCATGATAATATGTATTGTGTTATACCATTTAGTATGTGAACTTGTTATAACTACACAAGGTCCTAACCTCGGGGCCTACAACACTCTGTCTAGGTTTGAGGCTACAGCATCGAATCCCCAGAGTTGTGCTCCAGTTACTGGTAACAGTAGCTACAAATAGTATTAAATACAACAAAAAAATTAACAAGCCTTACAGTAGTCGCATATGACGTGTAACATTTGACATCTCACCTTTTGAAATCAATATTACAATAGTAAATAGAATATAGAATTAACAATAACGTATATTTTTTTCTTGATTTTTTCCTTTTCTTTTTTTTCAATTTTTTTCTCTTTTTTTAAATATTGTTTAAAAGTCTATTACACACGAATTAGTTGAAATCAATATTACAATAGAAAACAGAATATGGATTAACAAATCATAAAGAGAATGCAGTAAATATTCCTTAGAAGACACTGTTATCCTGTTACACTGTTATGATCACATTTCTAAGAAATCACTCCCACAAATATTACGACCTACAACAGACATTGGGCTTAAAAGGTCGATCACTGGTGGCTTCCCCGACTAACACGTAACAGTTACAGGATCACACTGTTACGACCCTACTTCCGTCCCTTTTCTACGAAATCACTCCCAGAAATTGTATACAGAGAAGGCGAGCGGAAATATGTTACACATCAAAAAGTTTTTTTATCTCCACTAAGCATATTCTTAAAGCTAGTTACTGCATTTAAAACGTAACACATACCCAATAGACTAGTTTCATCTTTTCTAGAACTAGGAGTTGGACTAGGACATTTTCAACCATATGCTTTACACACAAAGTTCTATTTTTCTTCTTTTTATAGTTAGCTCGGCAAATGACTCCATCCCACCTGATATTAAATGGCAATGGAATCCAGACGCGAAGATAACTGGTGCAGCGTCGAAACAAACGTAGCATCAGTTAACTTCACTCTGCCGGCCCACAAAGTGCTTCTTCACGCCTCTCTTGAAGAACCCCATATCATAGGAAGGAGGGAAAACGTGTGCCGATAGACTATTCCACCTTTTGGAGGTGCGACAAAGAAACGAGTCACCAAATTTCTTTGTGTGCGTTGGGATATTTGCGACAGTGAAGCGGTGACTCCGAAGAGCAGCACGTGTACTCCTATGAAGAAAGGGAGAAGGTGGGATGAGGTCAAAGAGCTCATCAGAGCACTCGCCATGGTATAAGCGGTAAAACACGCTAGTTTATTTATTTATTTTATTTAATAGGACAACCAAAAAAATTAACACTAAATTAAATTAAAGTTGTTTTTGTATAAAAAAGGACTTAAGCTAAATGTCATCTTACTTATAGGCTGCCACGGCATGCAATGTGAAAGTATAAAAAAAGTATATTGAAGAAATTTGTCAGTTTGTGGTAGGTTGATATGCTGGCGGGTGTACCCATATTTCCTGATGCAATCCAATTTAATATTAAACAGGTAATATACATTTATTTTACCTATTATAAAATTTTTATTTATTAATTTAGTAATCATTTTTCGACAAATGATATTAATTCTACTACTAGATACTCCAATGCTGGTCAACATGTAAATATTTTGGTGTTAAAATTTATAATAAAACCATCAAACTTATTATAACATCTTCTATTTGCGTTGTTGGGGGTAAAAACAAGTTCAATGCTAAATGGTCTGATGTTGTTGGTAAACTATAATGAATACTCCAGAACAGTGATATCTACTTTTATCATAGCTTTATTGGTGTATGTCTTATAATGGTTTTTTACTGTCTGTCCCTCATAGCTTTCTTATTTATAATTTATATATTACAGTCCTAAAGTTATCAGAAGTTAGTCAATGATGTCCATGAATGAATGAATGAAGTTTGTCAATGCTCTTTAAGATATTGTTCAATTATTAAACTAAAAAAAATCTGTTGTTGTTTTATAATATTGATAGTACACCAATATTTATACAGCTTACTGTATAAGCTCGAATGTAAATAGTTTTCAATAAAACCCAATGTGTATATACTAGATAGTAATGACAATAAAATTCCAAATTGTTCTGTGTACATTGTTAGTTTTGGTACCATTGTCAGTGTTCACTCGGAACGCAATAGACAAAGTTAACATTGTAATAAAGTCGTGTACAGTATGCTGAATGCGAGTTTTCTTCACTTTTCTATTGAAGTAAAGCTAACAATATATTTTTTTATCGTACTGTAAGTAGGCAAATGACTTTGCTTTACCTGATGTTAAACAGAAGAATAGCGCGATTTATAAACCGGTGACTAATTATCACGCTATGATATCGATTATGATTATTGATTACTCATTCCCCCTCTTATGTTATTCAAAGTCACTGGTCACAAATATTAAGTAGGTACCTATGAAATTGACGTTTTGTATGAAGATTTTTTATAAAATTGTATTTTTCATACTAACGTTTTTTTAATTTTCTTAGCATCTACTTATGTTAACACTATAAAAATTGTAGTGTAGTGTGTTTGTTTCACTAGCTAAATATAGCAGACATTAAAAACAAAATCAAGTCCCTTCAAAGCTACAATGAAACAAAAAGACAATGTCGCAAACTTAAAAAGTAGGCAATTTAAAAAAATATATTGGGCGATAAAGACACAAAATTTATAATCACTGTTATTACTGAAGCCTTAGTTACATAGTCCTAATTAAAGGTTTATAATAATATTAACAATCGGAATTGACTTTTAGAACTTTTTATAAGTAAGAAAAAAACGTCAATTTCATAGGTAAGGACCTAATATGTGACGCCAATAATCCTCGAACGGTATGTATCTTAATAAACAAATTGTTAAAAATGCTATTAACTATTATTGTATTTCGAAGTGTATTTTATGTCACTTTTGATTTCAAGATCACTGGTGAGTTTCAAAAATAGTGCCCCTGATGCCAAGACCTGACCTGATGCTAATGGAGCAGGACTGTGCCTCGCTAGCTGTCCTTACCTTGCCGCAAGTTACTTCTCACACTTCGCTTAAGACGACGCATTGGAAATTTACGTGGCGGGGATCTTGATTTTTCCCAACAATTACAAAACATATGAAAGTGATATTTGATGACATGATTTTTCATTTAATTGACTTCATTTTGTTAGTTGCAGAAACACGATTTGTCAACTTTTATAACAGAGAAAAATATATCAAAGTTACCTCTTTTAAAACATAGATTCGCATTTTACAGGCAAACCAGACCGATTTAAGCATCTAAATTTTCTTAGTAGATTAGTCTCTTAACACACACTTCAATATTGTAGTTCATTTTTTAAAAATAATTTGTAGTTTTAATTTGAAGGAAAAAAAACGGTTTTTCTTATGGTACGGGGTGCAAACGCTCCGTATGAGATTTATTGTTTAGCGATGCGTCGCCTTAAAGTCCCCCATTGTAGGGAGGAGGTTATTTGTATAGGATTAAAGCAGCGACACTAAATCACAATTTAAGTTACACAACTTCGTCACTAGGTGGCGAGGCGCTCCTTGAAAAAGGCTTAGCTGAAGAAAACTCGCTTAAAGCACTTACCTATATACCTTTCCGCTGGGTCTCACTTGTCATTGGCTGGTATCCTATACAATGGGATACCAGAGACCTTCGTTTATGCCAGTAAGTTAATTTGTCTATAGTCATTGGCGAAATCTATCATATCATATACCTTCCAAACTCGAAGGGCTTTACAATATTATATTAATAATACCTAAATAGAGTACAAGCTTGCTATTCCGTGTTTTGTTCCAGTCATGTAAATTAGTAAAAAAGACAAAACATGGAATAACTATTCGAAGCTTATGTATACTCTTTTTTACTAGTATGGGGGTAAATGCATTCACATTTTGTAAATCCATTTGCAAAGAGACTCACCATTAGATTATTTGCCAAAAAGTCTACTTTACCCCATTGATGGGGCAAATCAATGGGGTAAAATGGAATATTAACCCACTATTTGGGCTTGTACAGTAACATAAATACTTACATACAAAACTGTAAAATGATTGCAATAACTTTTATTAATTTTACTGTAATAATGATTATGTTTATTGCTGTAACATAATAGTGATTTTTTATTACAAAAACGAACGCGTTTCATTTATTTGTGTTAAGACGAAGATGAGAAAAATTAAGAACCTCCTTTTTTGAATTTGTGGTTTCGAAGTTGTCCTGTCTTTTCATAATTATTTATACTTTCTACCAGAATATCAAAAAATTAATTAGTAAAAAAAGCCGGCCGGCTAAGTGCGAATCGGACACGCGCACGAAGGGTTTCGTACCATTATCTATAAAAACGGCAAAAAAAATCACGTTTGTTGTATGGGTGCCCCCTTAAATATTTATTTTATTCTGTTTTTTAGTATTTGTTTTCTATCCTTTCCTTGCTAGCATTCTCAGTTTCCTTTCCTGGTATTTTTTACTAGTGGACGTTTGAATAACCATGCTTCTTTAGTGCTGACATAAATAAAAACACGGACTGATTTACAGTCCGTGGTTTACAATAAAACAGACGAGGTATAAGAACTGTCGCAATTCATTATAAAAATACAGACCTATTTAATAAAATTCAGTACACTTTTTAACCAAAGACAAAGTTTAAAAACACCGCCGCTAAAACCAACAAACTACCTTCCAAGTCTCAATAATTTACAATAGATTTATAAATAAAACCGTTAAGGTCTATTCAAATCTGGGCGGTATTCGCTGCCGCTGTGGGTATGCGGTAATATTACTGTTCACACTAGAGTGAATTTCGCTATCCTTGTGGGTAGAATACCGCGCGGTATTCGAGTTTCGCCCATGAATGTAAGAAGTTTTCGCCAGTTAGTAATTTCTATAAACAAGCAATAAAGTAAGAAGAAAATTTTTTACCTTTGTTTTACACGACCAACGTAATCGCTTGGTATAAACCACTGTTATTTATCTGCGTTTTTTTTTTACCCATAATGCACTTTATTTTTCTGTGACCTCTTTGGTCAGAAATCACGATGATAGAGACGTGCAAATGATTTGCCCCTACACATCCTGGTTGGTTATTGGTAAAAATGGCGCGAACAGGAAGTGAACGCTCTGATTGGTCGAAGACGACCAATGGACGGTGTTGTTGAAAATACGATTTAGGCCGGAAATCAAGTATGCTACTCTCATAATAATTTAGGTTTCGAATAAGGTAAGTATGTTTAATAACCGTTTTATTTTCAGGTAAAACGCTTCAGTTTAAACTATAACCATGAGGTTATTTACTAGTTGACATACATTATAATAAGTAGTAGGTAAAAGGAAAAAACAGACTTATAAATCAATGCCCTTTATTATATTCATAATAGAGAAGCATCAAATATACCAATCAGTATAAATAATAAATAGTAAAAATTTGTATACAATAAATAGCTTAACAATAACAAAAGTTTCGTAATAAAATGTTTTTTATGACTAGAATTTCGTTTGATATAAAATTTATATGAAAAAATGGTTTTGTGAAAATGACTTGAGGTTAAAGCACTCGTCACAATCTGACTGAGATATATTATGTGTTTTATACCTATTACGATAAGGTTCTTTTTAATTTCCAAGTTTCAAAAATCAAATGAACTTAATACTAAGAGTTACAACGAAAATTTCGATCAATATTACTTTAACGACGTCCTGGCCACATTTAAAGTGCATTTAAATACCTAAATAACTTAAAAATACTTGCAGCATCATTGATCGAGGTTTTCGTGTGAGCTCACGATTGTAGATCTTACAACGAATGTGTTAAAGTGTACTGTCGGTGAGCTGTTATAATGGGATTCAGATCGTCACACATCACGGTCAATTTCTTATATTTTTGATTCAGTGTCGTAAATTTCTATGCTGCTCAGTAGATTCAAACTCACATCTTCACTGCTCATCGAATGTCATAATAATATGTCGACAAACGAAGACAGGCTTAAGATCACTATACTTAAAGTATCCAATATTTTTTGTACAAAAGTCTTTTTTATACTAGAGTTACCAATTCCGCTCTACCTGTTGAGCAGAAACAGTGTTAAAATGCGAAGACATCTATAGTGGAGTCTAGATTTTGCGCACTAGTCTTGCCGAGTTTGTATGGATTTATTTAAAATGTCAGAATATTATTGTCAAATTGTGAAAGGTCGGAATCCCATTATGTGGTGTGTTTGGTGGAGTGTGTCGCTAGTGGCTGGCGAAGTTGGTGAGCAGTTCCTCCTGGATGCTGTTGGAGCGCGCGAGCTGGCGCGGGTTCAGCGTGCCGAAGGCGGCCGCCACGCTGTCGGCCTGTGACGCGTCGCGGGACTTCCTCTCGTGGTACTCGTCGGAGAACTCCTGCGAACGGGTCATCATGAATCAAAATTAGCCAATAAACGACACACGGATGGACTTAGGTTTTTCCATTATGTCGGGCAGAATTTTAACCGCGGTTAAAAAGAGGTTCAGACCCAGAAGTCCCGGGTACGATTCCCAGCAGTATTGTTTTTGTACTCTGTTTGGTTGGAGTTAGAACTTGTTTGTCCGCCTGGCTAGCTGTAGCTACCACCATCTTTTCTAAACATGTCGTCCTAACATCAATGTTAGTAGCATTGTTGTGTTCCGACAGCTACAGATAAGATGGATAAGATCGCTTCCATCAATTGGCCTTATCATCTCTTCACTCACAACAAAGATAATGTTGCTTATGAGTAAAATCAGTTGAAAACCCCTATCCATATAAATAAAAATAAATGTTGCTAAGCGCAAAACTCTAGAATGGCTGGACCGACTTGGGAAAATTTTTTTTCGTAGGTATGTTTCTTAAGGCACACGGAAAATTAACAGTTTCGCTGTCCAAAAATTAAAACAATAGATAATCAATTGTTATGTATCACATGTGATATATGGGACAGGGAACCTGTTGATATAGAAAAAAAATATAAAAATTAAAAAAATATATTTGTAAGTAGTCGTCGTTTATTGTTGTTTAATTTATTAGTGATCACTCAGAAATACGTTACATTTATTTAATTTTTACTATTAGCTTTTGACAGAACAAAGTCTGTCCGAACAGCTAGTTTCTAATAATTAAAGTAAAAAATATTACGATCCCTGGTTCCTGTCGGTGCTCCTACCCTAGTATAGCGCAGTATATGGTAAGTGCGTGTACCTTGAGCCGGTTGCCGAGGAAGTGCGCGCGCTCGCGCTTGCGGATCATGAAGTCGCTCTGCGTGAGCCAGCGGTGCTCGTGGCACTCCTCCGCCGACGGCCGCTTCAGCGGGACCTTCTTGAACAGGAACATCAGGAAGCGGGTCGCCTCCTAAGCAAGGAAAACCAGCGGGTGTAGGTATATCACAAACCGAATGAGCTTTTTTTTTAAAGAGAGTGCTGATTGCCAACGGGCATTTTCAGCTTCACCGGCCTTTTTTGGGGGCGGCGAGAAACTTAATGGGTTCCTCAAGCCGTGTGAGACGAAGCAACGTCAGAGGTTTTCTAGAGGGAACGGCATCACGCACGTCGTGCGTGTCGCCGTGCCCGACTAGACTCCGAGGGGTTCGGGATCGGATCGGACATACGAGCTGCCTGCCATTACGAAACTAACAAAGTTATGTCGTTTTGTAAGTAAAGCAGTATTTACAAGATAAAGTTTATGATTATTTACATATAATTGTACGCAATTATTGTTGCGAACAAATTACAATTTGAAAAAAGACGAAGTGTTGAAAAAATTTCATTAGCGGAATTCGAACCCACACCCCATGATATGCCGGGTTAGGTGCACTGCCAACTATGAGCCACGATAGCATAGTTGGCAGTGCACCT
This sequence comes from Eudonia lacustrata, assembly GCA_947562085.1. NCBI lineage: Eukaryota > Metazoa > Arthropoda > Insecta > Lepidoptera > Crambidae > Eudonia > Eudonia lacustrata. Next base: position 27,950,314 of record OX387340.1, on the reverse strand, counting down.
GACCCGGCATGTCATGGGGTGCGGGGCAACTTCAACTCGAGTCGAGGAGCTCGATGGCGCAGTGGTTAACGCGCTCGGTCTGCGAGTGCTGAGGTTAAGCAACTTTCGCAAAGGTCGGTCATCGGATGGGTGACCAAAAATTTATCACCTCGAGTTCCTCCGTGCTTCGGAAGGCACGTAAAGCCGTTGGTCCCGGCTGCATTAGCAGTCGTTAACAACCACCAATCCGCACTGGGCTCGCGTGGTGGCTAATGGGCCCGTTCTTCCTATCATCCAAAGGGAAGGCTCGTGCCTCAGCAGTGGGGACATAAAACGAGCTGGTGATAATGGTAATGATAAAAACATCAACCAGCCTCCCTACCTACGACCTTTGGATTACTGTTCCAATGCTGCAATGCAATAGCTTCCTGACACTGGGAGATTTTTTCTGGTAAAATTTTATCTTGCAACTATTTAAAGCATTGTGTATGCAAAAATAAAATTAATAAAATTAAATAGCATATTGTTATGTACAGTTAGAGATAAGATAGCTTCAGTAGTTATGAGACTCCAAATAATGTGCGGTTCCACCTTCGGTATAATAGTCTTGTACCATTAATGGCTCCCGCACACTAGGCGACACGCGACCGCGACAGCTCGGCGACTAGACGCGACGACAGGCTGCGGCCGACAATTTTCATATATTTTGTTCAAAGTTCCGCACACTTCGCGTCAGTCGCAGAGTCGTGACGATAAGCTAGCCCAAGTAACACAGGAAGCATTTTAAGAAACGAATAGTAAACTTATATAGAGCTTAAGGTCCGTGTAAACTCTTATATAAGTTCACCGAGCATCTTGACGCCTCATATTGGCATCTCAAAACTATTATGATGCTTTACACTGTATAACGGTTGGATAATGACATATCAAAATGCTTTTGTAAAGCCTTTAGTTGTAGTGCAGCATATCTACACGCAGCTATACAGCTTTTAGCTGTTTTTAGTGCATTTGGATATACAATAGCATTCTTAAGTAATAGATAAATGATTAATAGCATAATCATGAACCATTATAATGCTACGGAAATCCGCTATACAGCTTTCAGCTGTTTATAGTGCCCTAGGAGGTACAATAGCATTTTAAAGAAGTAAGGATATGCTTAATGCTGTTTAATAGCATAAAGTTGTAGCACTATAATGCACCGTAAATCCATTATACAGCTTTGAGCTGTTTCTAGTGCCTTTTGTTGTGTAATAGCACTTTTAAGTGGTAAGTAAAAGCCTAGTACTGCTGAACAGCATAAACGTGAATCAATGTAATGCTTGCATTTTTAATGATCAACTGAGTTCTGTTGTACAGCTCTTTAATCAAGTGCACGTGACTTATTGTAATGCGTATGGCTTTTATTGTTTTGCTCTTCTGGCTGCTGGCATAATAATTGTTCACGTGTGAGTATTTACACTGCAGGCGGCACTAATTTGCTTTTTTAAAGGCTCACCGGGCTGCTATAGACAGACACCATTTTGTAAATATTTTATAACCTAAAATATTGTCATTCGGACCTATTTATAAAAGCAATAAACCTATAAAACAAGGATAAATCCTTATTAAATATACTGCCCAACCAATACAATTATGTTAATTATGCAAAATACGTTATATACTAGAAATACATAATTGTTTTGGTTATTCCACACATATCTATATTTAACATTTTAGATCAAAACCACAAAATATAGAAGGCGCGTGAAAATTTTCAATGAAACATAAGTAGACATTTACAGTAAACTACATTGCGCATTAATTTTGATGGCATGAAACAACAAAAAGTCAAAAACTATTAACCAGTATTATAAATTTTGTTTTCACAATCAAGCGTTTTGACATAGACAGTCTTCGTCCATTATTATATTGCAAGTCAAAGTAGTTTAATTGCAACATCAATTTATTATAAACATTTGTACCGTGGTGTTAGAGATGTTTTTGCAGTGATGTAGGATTGATTAAGTTCTAACTGTAAACACTTAAATAGCTCGTCTAATACTTTTGTAATGCAATTAACATCTTCATTATCAAAAATATTGCTAGCTTAGTGCTTCTGTAATGCGATTAGCAACTTCATTGACCATAATAATGCTTCTTTAATGCAATTGTTACCTTCCTTGACCATAATAATGCTAATATAATGTCTCTGTAATGCAATTAAACAACTAATGTGAACCTATTTAGGAACTAAAGCCGTATAATTTGTGCCCAAATAAGCATTACAGTAGCCGTATAAACGTTTGTAATGCTACTAAAAAACAAACTCAAAATGCGAAAAAGATACAGAAATGCTGTAAGTCGGCCGTTATACTGCTTTGATGTGTTACTTGGGAGGGGACTCGCGACTCCCTGAATGACGCTCACAACTGTCGCACGACTGTCATCATGTGTGCGCGTGCGCAACGCGGCAAGACGCGGCGACAAGACGCAGCGACAAGACGCAGCGACAAGTTGTCCAGTGTGCGGAGCCATTTAGGTGAGATAAAGACTGCTCAGTCTCAGATCCTTGCTATGGAAAATCAACTTAAAAGAAAATATGAGCAACGCCTACCTGCGTGATCTCCTTGTACAGATGCTCGAACCGGTAGCGCACGAACGAGATGTTCTGCTTGGTCTCCTGGTCGTCGCGGCCGCGGAAGGGTGCCACCCCCGACAGCAGGATGTACGCGAGCACGCCCAGCGACCAGATGTCTGTCTGCGGGTATGCCGGCGCGTCGTTCACGATCTCGGGCGCTGGGGCGGAAAGGGGGGAACGAGTTTAGTAACCCTTTAAAAAAAATGCAATTGTGTAGAAAAAAACGTACTATATTGTGACTAAAACCACTACATAGTATAAAACAAAGTCGCTTCCCGCTGTCTGTCTGTCCCTATGTATGTATGCTTAGATCTTTAAAACTACGCAACGGATTTTGATGCGGTTTTTTTAATAGACAGAGTGTTTCAAGAGGACCGTTTATATGTATAAAACATGCATATAATTGGACCCGGTAGGTGGCGCTGCGCTGCCATCAAGCGGACGAAGTCGCGAGTGGGCCGCTAGTATCTTTATAAATATCGAAGTGACACCAGTCGCCGCCAAAAAATTATATACAGAATTTTATTGATGACAAATAGGAAGTAGGTGGCCTGAGTGGCCTAGTGTGACTTTTGTTTAGGTACTATCCGTATTCGATTACGTTTACGAAAACGAAAATTTGTGTGGCAAAAATGTAATTCTTCTCGTATTATGTCACCAGGCTGCTGCAATGCCATAGAATAGAATAATTCTTCATTCATTTGCATTCGTAAAAGCTTTGTGTCGTCACATGCTAAAATTCAGAATGATTTCTTAAGGGTGCGCCGTCCGTAAGTGACAAGTGTATTATGTTTTATTTGAAATGTCGTCGTCCATATTTATTTGATGCCGCGCGGCCATACTAATTTTGTATGAGGAATTTAAGGTGCTTAATAAAAAATAATTATTTAAATAACCACTTGATGAATCGAAAATGTAGTCTAGCAAATTGTAGTTTATCCATTGATGATTGTTTAGACAAAATCAGAGGTACAATAATTTAGATAAACTATAAGAAATCTACTAAACGCCGCCACTCGTTTTCATGATTTTTGCCCAATTTTAAATGATATTGTAGAAAAACCTATAGCGTGTTATGAATTTATGGTTCTGACAAATTGTATACACGTTCCCTATGATACTAAATATATATTTTGTTCATTTAATACGATAGTATTTTCAATTATATTTACTTAACCGTAACTGGATTTTTGGCATTTTTTGGTCGGCGCACCCTTAAGGCGATCCTCTTGTATCAATAACTGACATTTCATGAAATCGCTGGCGTACATATGTATATATGTAGGTTGTCATTCTTGTTCAATTGAATGACAACCTACATACATACCTGTTGCTATAGTCGTCATCAAAAAAAAAACTGTTTTCTTTTGATTACTTTTAAATAGGTACTTGCACAAAATTGGAAAACGTGTGACGTTACATCAGGGAGGGTGGGGTTTCTAAAAATGTGACAACCTGTGACCATGACAGGGGAGGGGTTAAAAAGTCCTGAAATTCGTGTGACGTAATTTATGGATGGCCCCTAATGGTTCATGTCGAACACTGGTACAACTACCCTACTGCAATATAAAATGATTTTTTGCATGCTATTCTGAAAATGGCTAAACATGAGAACGTCAATTTACTATCAAGATTTACACTATGTTTGACGCAATAAAGTGTTTTTATTTAATTTTAATTTAATTATGGTTGTTGAATAAATAAATAGTGTATTGAGTAAGGCCAACCTTTGTAGTCCAGGTCCCCGACCTGCGGCACGCTGGTGCCTAGCTTGGTGACGCGGTGCGCGTTGCCGAAGTCCACCAGCTTCACCTGCACGGCGCGCACCGACGACATCACCACGTTGTCGGGCTGCAGGTCCAGGTGGCACCAGCCGCGCCAGTGCAGGTACTGCAGCCCGTCCAGCACCTGGGGGCGCGATGACGAATACAATACAATCAAATGCTTAATTGTACACAACCGCTACCTTGCTTGAAGTCAAGACATCTACGTCAAAAAAAATCCAATATTGCTTCACGCAACTATATGGTTGCGTGGTTATAGAAGCCGTTCTGCCGACATCGCGGAATTTTTTAAATCGCATTTTTAGTATTTTAGGTTGCGGAAGCCACTTTGTGACTGAACGAGTAGTAAACAATAATTGTTTAATTGTAACATGAGCTACATGATTTGATCTATTGATAGAAACTCACAGACATGTAAAAAAATATTTAAATACAGTAATAGGAGTGGTGGGATGGGTGGCCTTATCACTATAAACGATATCTTTCCGGCAACCTAGGCATGGAGAGGATTGATATTGTATAATATGGGAGGCGTAGAAAAAAGTATTCAGTAATAATATATTACATAAACACAAATACATATATGTAGAGGTTCGTTAATTTAGATTTAGTAACTTCAATAAGAAGCTCTTAAACGCCGTCCTTCACAGTGGGAGAACTCCAAAGGCGTGGAGCGGGAGCTTGGTGGTGCTCTTTTTTAAGAAGGGAGATAAAACTCTCCTTGAAAACTACAGACCCATCTCGCTCCTGAGCCATGTCTATAAGCTTTTCTCACGAGTGATCACGAATCGTCTCGCCAGGAGACTCGACGAGTTCCAGCCACCGGAACAGGCCGGGTTTCGCGCAGGATATGGTACCATAGACCACATTCACACAGTGAGGCAGATTATACAGAAGTCTGAAGAGTATAATCAGCCCCTGTGTCTGGCTTTTGTGGACTATGAGAAGGCCTTTGACTCTGTCGAAACCTGGGCTGTTCTGGAATCCTTACAGCGATGCCAAGTGGACTGTCGTTATATCGAGGTGCTGAGATGTCTTTACGAATCCGCCACCATGAGTGTCCAAGTACAGGGCCAGCAGTCCAAACCCATCCAATTGCGCAGAGGAGTGAGACAGGGGGATGTCATATCCCCGAAACTGTTCACAAGCGCGTTGGAAGATATGTTTAAGACGTTGGACTGGAAAGGAAAGGGCATTAACATAAACGGTGACTACATCTCACACCTGCGATTCGCTGATGACATAGTTCTGATGGCGGAGTCGCTAGAGGAGCTGAACCAGATGCTGGACGGCCTAGCTTCAGCCTCGCGACGCATCGGTCTTGGCATGAATTTGGATAAAACCAAAGTCATGATCAATGGCCACATTGATCCGATACCCGTCGTCGTACATGGTCACCTTCTTGAAATCGTTTCCGAATACACTTACCTCGGGCAGATTCTGCAATTAGGTAAAAACAATTTTGAGAAGGAGGCCAAGAGGAGGTGCTAGGGCTGGTCCACCAGTTTAAAGTCGCTCAGCGAGCTATGGAAAGAGCTATGCTCGGAGATTCTCTGAAGGATAGGATTCGTAACGAATACATTCGACAGAGAACCAAAGTCATCGACATAGCTCTAAGAATTAGCAAGTTGAAGTGGCAGTGGGCCGGCCATATCTGGCGAAGAACCGACAACCGCTGGGGTAAACGTGTTCTTGAGTGGAGACCACGACTCGGTAAACGTAGTGTAGGGCGCCCTCCGGCCAGGTGGGGTGACGACCTGCGAAAGACTGCAGGCAGATGCTGGATGCGTCAAGCCGAGGACAGGGCGCTATGGCGCTCATTAGGGGAGGCCTATGTCCAGCAGTGGACTAATATAGGCCGATGATGATAATGATGAACTTCAATAATAACTGTAATAAAGTAATTTATAAGCTTTTGTAGTTTCAAAAAAACCTTTAAAATAAATACAAATAATCATATCAAATCATCCAACGTACGTTTATCACAAAATTATAGTGAATTCAATGAATATTAACGCCCTGACTAATAACAAGTTAAATTTATCAAATAGTGGCATAATAAAAATAATAATAATAAAAATTCAATTAAGTTTTTTTCGGTTAAAAATTGTTAAGTAAACTGACGTTGTTGATACAAATTATCATGGTCAGTTTTTAATGTTCGCTGGGCTCAGACATTCGCACATGAAGGCGAATAAAAAAGAATAAAAAAACCTTCCGAAACCAGAATACCTTATTTTCTATATACGCTAAAATAAAATAAAAATATAATAATAATTGACAGTTGTAGTTTCACAACTAACTTCAGACACATTTACTAGAGAAATACCCACAACAATAATAAAGTTCCAAAACAATATACAGTAGACTACATACTCGACATTTTAATACATAAATTTTGTACATACCTGCGTGACTATAGTCGCCACCATCTGCTCCGTGTACTCGTGCATACTGGACAGATACGTCAGGACATCCGCGCCCTGCAGCTTCTCCAGGATCAGCGCCGCCACCGGTGACCCCGGCGCCTGGTACGCGCTCAGCAGGTTCGATATCCGCTCGTGCCTCAGCCTCCTCAGGCACTCGAACTCCCTCTGCACCTGCACCTCAGTCTCGGGACGGACTTCCAATATCTTGGCGACAACCACGTTATCGTTCTTTTTGTCGACACCTTTGACCACGATGGAGAATTTGCCGCGCCACAACTCTGAAATAAAGCTGTAGCGTTCTGTGAAGGCGTCGGTCGAATCCCAGTCGATAGGACTCTCTTCGATCGCGTAGTTCAGTTTCGGCCTTTCCTCGTCAAGGACTATATCTTGACCAGACTCCGTCATCTGCTGCAAATGCTTCATCGCTTTGGTGACTTCTATTTTGGGCGCGCCCGCCGATTTAGTCTTGACCAGGTGCGTGGGGATGCCTTTGTCGCTCCAGCCGATTCTATTCCTCGACGAGAGTCGGAACTGGTGGCTGGTGTCCGGACGGAGGTTTCGCACCACGAAGAACTCGTGGTCGATGTTTTCGGCGACAGTGTGCCACTCGAGCGCGTCGCCCTCTTTGTACTGCAGACTGTAGCAGAGCACGGGCGAGTTGCCGTCGTACTTCGGCTGCTTCCACCGCAGCAGGACTTCGGCGTCGGAGACTTCGGCGGCGGCGGGACTATCGGGCGCGTCGGGGGTTGAAGCTTCCACTATCCTGGTGCGCGCGACGGTCTGCCCCACCTTGTTGCGGGCGACCGCTTTGTAGAAGCCCACGTCGTGATGCATCGCGGGCTCGAAGCGGAGGGTGGAGCGGCCTTCTTCGTCTTCGACGATCTTGACGCGCTGTCCCTCCGCCAGCACCATGTCGTTTTTGAACCATTGGACGGAGGGTTTGGGGTCGCCGACGGCGTAGCAGGACAGCTGGGCGGGCTCGCCTTCCCTGACGGGGAGGAGCTGGGGCTTCTCCCTGAAGAAGGGCAGCGTGCCGTCCTGCTTGGACTCCATGAAGGCCTGAGCCTCGGCGTAGGAGTCGAGGCGGGTGCCGAGCTCGTGGCGCAGGCGGCGTACGGTGTACGAGTCGCTGCCGTAGTTGTTGATGCGATCGCGGCGCTCGTCGTCGATCTCCTCGTCCATTATGTCGGTGAAGCGACGTCGCTCGCGGATAATTGGCGTCTGGGGATACATAATAATTTGTTACGATTGGGAATCGGGCTCGGTGGCATGCGGCGAGAGAGGCCTTAGGAGAGGTATAGGCCTAGGTCCAGCAGTAGACTGATGTAAGCAGATTATGATGACAATCAAAATTCCGATATAGTGGATATGTTCTAGCTTTTCTACCACAACAATTCTGTGCCTAACACCGACATTAGGTTTGACTGAAATATTCACAAATGTATTTATTTATTCAAACTGTAGATGTCTACTGCACTTAAAGTTACAACAAAAGTGTGCAGTGAGTCGATTACAATATTTTCTACAGTAACAATTTACGGACACACACAAAATATCTCAAACATCTGGGGCTTTACCATGAGCGTTTAAAACGATGTTATTGCAATGCTAGGCCCCAAGACGCTGAGCGGGGATCGGAGCGTTAGTAGAGAGTTTGTGTACGTGTATCCGATAACTAGTATAAATAATATGGTAGTCCTCGCGCGTGTCTCACCCTCGGGTCGTAGGAGTCGTGCAGGCTGAGGCTGTACCCGTGCGAGCGGTGGCAGGCCACCTTCATGTACTCGCGCAGCCGCACCGGGAACTGCACGTCGCGCAGCTGCAGCAGGTACGTGTCCGGACCGTTCTGGTAGCTGCCAACACAAATATATTACTGTACCATTATCTTTTTTTATTGAATAGCTATCTTAACCCTAAGGAACCCTTTTAAACTTTTTTAACCAACCTTTTCACTGTCTACTCCCTCCGCCACAGCGAAAATTTTTGTTTATCACAAGTAAAAATTATGCCGATTTAAAAATTCTAGTTCATCAAGTTATGTGAACTTCGATTAAATGTTTTGTTTGAAGTTGAATATTATCAAAGTCAAAGTCAAATATTCTTTATTCAAATAAACTTTAGAAAAGTGCTTTTGAATCGTCCAAACATTTTTTTACCTACTACCCATTCAGGACGTCTATTTTTTAGCTGTGGAGAAGAATATCAATGCTAGTTTCTATATTTTATGTTCTTTACTGATTACTAGAGAATTTACATGAACCTGTTTTTTTTACATCCAACGAACCATCAGAATCCGCAACGCTTGTTGTGTTTTACTAAATCTCATAACATACACCAAATTTTAGTATCAAAAATTAGATTAAGTTTAGAAACTTAGCCCAACCACGCTACTTCAAGTAAAAGATTTGAAATTTAATTTGAAATGTATTATTTGTTTTCTTCATCGTTAGCTATCGCTATCTATTTGACGAACTCCTTGGTCGAGTGACTTGCACACCGGTTTTCATGGTGTCGCCATCTCTGAGGTCCCGGGTTCGATGGCCGGTGACCCGGTCGGATCCATTTTAGAAATACCTGTTTTTCTAAGTTGTTTCGGGTCTGGGTGTTTCCTATGTATAAAAAGTATGTATTTAAGTATATTAAGTACTAGCGGCCGCTCGCGGTTTCACCCGCGTGGTTCCCGTTCCCGTGGGAATATCGGGATAAAAACTATCCTATGTGTTAATCCATGTTATAAACTATCTGTATGCCGAATTTCATCCAAATCCATTCAGTAGTTTTTACGTGAAAGAGTAACAAACATCCATATTCATACTTACAAACTTTCGCGTTCATAATATTAGTAGGATGTTTACCCTTTGTCTAGCTAGTTAACCATTTCTCGAGTTTCTTAAGGAAGCTTTTCTTGGGGCTAGATAATTGGTTGGTGTGAGTGTGGGAAACATTTATTTATTTATTTATATAATATTCTCTAATAATGAAAGTGGTACTGACTGGCTCTCGGACTTGGCGGAGACCTCCCAGTCGGGGTGCTCCCACTGCTTGAAGTTGAGGTCGAAGGGGCCCGTCGAGCGGTCGCGCGAGCCGTGGTCCCTCTCCGGGGTTCCTGGGGAAATTACATTAAGATTCGTATGTTATATCGAAATAAATGACAATGTACTCGCTTTAGTGGGTGTTATAGCTTGTGTAACTAATTATTTATTCATTTATTTTTAGCTTTCAGTCTATCTAGGTGCGACGATCTACGCAAGTGGCTGGCAAGAGGTAGAAGAGAGTAGCCACGGATCTTGCTCGGTGGCGGGCGCAAGGTGAAGCCTATGTTTACAATTTGTAAAAAAAACCCTGTCCGACCGGAAAGGGGTACATAGATATACAAATAACTATAACAAAAAAAATTCATGAAAATAAATGATTATCGTAATTTAAAACGCAAGTTTTTTGCACCAAAATTGCTCAAATTACCTACCCCAAAATTATGCTAATTTAATAAATGTGACCACACTTTCCATCAATGGTGGCGGCGCCAAAAGTCCTACCTACCGAAGTGCCGACAAAAGTATTGCCACGTAGGTTTTGTCATTTAAAAATTTTATCGGAGTAAATTTTTTTCACTTATTTTTTTTAAATAATTAAGCGTACTTCTAAAGAACTGAGTCTCGACAACATTAGGTACAAAAAAACCGTGTCCGATCCGTAAACGTGTTATTAAACACCTTTACGGATCGGACAGGGTATCCGTATGGCTGGCTACCACCATATTAAGTAAGACTGTCGCCGTAGCAACAATTTAATTAGTTTTATTTTGTTCCACCAGTTAGACATAAGATAGCTAGTCGGGGATTATGAGTGAGGTGCGCTTCCACATCCGTCCGGCCTTTTCGGCATTTACCATCAACTAAGATAAAGGTCGAAGGATAGTCTTTTACCGTAACGGTATGAAAAAACTTGAAAAAAATTGTGTATCTAATGCCCGTTTTCAGCAACGACCCCTAAAGTTTTAGGTAACTCCTAAGCAGGTGACGGTTGTCGGAGTAAATCCATCACCTAATATAGTTTAGAGGTTATTTAAAACTTAAGGGTCGTCGGTGAACTCCGGTAATTGTTTATGACGGTCTCGGAGCATCCTAGCGACATAGAGAATTCCCACATAACCTCGGGAACAGTGCGTAATGCATTTCTCTTGTATATTATGCTGAGTGGACACCTTTTTTTTAGTGCCACACTTAAAATTGAATCGTGTTTCGTGGCACTATTAAACATTTTCTATTCCGGCAGCCCCAGATAAGATAGCCAGTGCTTCAGTAGTTGAGGATGCCGGGTGAAGTGCGCTTCCACCTTCGGCTTTATCATCACCTAACATCAGATGTGGTGAAGGCCAAGTGCTCATCATCATCTCAGCCAAAAAACATCCACGTCAGGACAAAGGCCTCCCCCAAGCATTGTTCACCCGAAAGATATTTAAAAAAAAAGAGCAAGCCTTACAGTAGTCGCATTATATTCTGAATAAAATGGGTCAGGTATTACATCATTTTATAACTATACAATAAATGCAGTAAATACTCATTAGAAGACATTTGACATATAAAAGTGACCTTTGATAGTCAAATGACACAATATGTCACAATAATAATATGTCTTGTTCATAATATCGATTTTAAATTTACAAAATGGCGCGACCGCGAATGAAAACGGCGCTTCCCCGACTTCCTGTCACACTGTTACACCTACTTCCGTCCCATTTCACGAAATAACTCCCACAAATTGTATATATAGAATGCGAGCGGAAAGATAGATAGATAGATAGATAGATATATAATACTTTTATTGCAACACTATAAAACATAATCATAAACAAAAAAAAAAAGAATAATTTACATTTTACAATTTGGCGGTCTTATCGCTTTTAAGCGATTTCTTCCAGAAACCCAGTCAGATGGAGAGAGCTAATAAACTAAGATATTACACATCAAAAAGTTTTTACCTTCTGGCGTGTAGATCTCGCCGGGCGGGTAGACCATCTTGGAGGGGTGCTCGAAGGCGCCGCTCAGCGGCCGCCGCCGGAACCACGTGCGGCACTGCGCGTTGGCCGTCCAGTCCCTGGCCACATCCCACCATTGGTACACGGTTTCTTTTACTTTATCCATACTTAACTAGGTACTACTTATAATTACGAAGAAAACTTAATAATTTTGCAGAGAAGTCGTTCAAACTTTTTGAGAGAAGAACCATTGAATTCCATTAAAAGATTGATAATCATAAAGTTTAATCAAAAATTGTTGCAAAGACAAAATATTTTACTCAAAACAGCGTTGATTCTTTCCCAATTTAAAAAAAAATGTTGTATCAATATTAATAGAGCGTTTTAAATGCTCTCTCTATTCGAGATCAATACTGAAATTGGATTGCAATTTGCAACAGGTGTACAGCTGATCTGTCAATATACTGATATGCAGGCATGAAGGTGATCTTTGCTATGCCAATCTATTTCCGCTAGATTTGTATTGTTGAGTCACTTGGCATAATATTAAATAAATCTATCGTAAGGCCAATGTACCACTGAAAAGCATTAGACATCTTTTATGTAAGTACAAACACTAATGCTAGTTATCTCTTAGAGGAATGCTCCTCTAAGAGATAACCTCATTTTAAAATCCTGATTTAACACGATATTCGAAACGGAAACTAAAAATTAATTAAGTTGTAATACAAGCTTAATATCTATACTTAATAATATAGTTAGTACTGTGGTGTACAAGTTTATGTTATTAGTAGACAACGGCCTTAACAATTCAGTTATAATTAGACGCCTGGCTCACCGCCAATTGCAATTAAAAAACAATCTTCAAATATTAATATTGGCCAAGATTACGAGTAGACGAACGCTAATTGAGATTAAGAGGGATGTGTCGGAAGTGTCATTCCAAACATGTTAAAGTCAATTAAAATTATAATAAAGACCTAATTAAAACCTTCCGGTGTTAAATTATTATTATTTTGACTTGCTTACAGCGGTGTTTTAAGGAAATAGTTGCAGGGTTTATTGAGCAGCGTGAAACTGCCAATGGCCTTTACAGCGTATGTTGAAGATATTTTGTAAAATATACATGATTTCTAAGCTTACTTTATTCAATGAGTTAAAAGACGAAAGCTGATTTTTTATATTATCTAAAGTTTAAACCCAATATATCTGCCAGATTAAACAGTCTGATAAATAGTTTTTGCCTCTGTTTCACGCTAGAATTTCAATCCGCCTATGGCATATCAAATAATTTAGCAGGAAAATATTTAATATCAAACAGTCAATATTTTTCAGGTCAATTTGTCTTAAAATATTGTTTTCTAAAGTTTACGTAAACGCTACACATTGAAATATAATAACTTTTACGGATCTAGTCATGTTTTATCTTAGTATTCGTTTTTTTCTAAGGTTTCGTCTTAGGTAGATTGTGAAAAGTTATTTTTATTCTATGGTTTCGGCAGGGTCATTTGCTGTGCAAACAATAAAAATATGTAGTAAAACTTATGCTCGTTGCAATACGTGTGATAATTTAGTAACGACATCTAACCTGTACAAGTTGTAGTAGTTCCGCAGACGGTCGGTGGTGATCTGGTACTCCTCCTGGTACAGCTTATCGGCCAGGGTGAGCCAGGGGTGCTCCAGCGCGCGCTTGACGTCGATGCGCTCGTGCCAGGAGTACGTCAGCAGCTGGCTGATGAAGTCGCGGCTCTCGCGGGACAGGCGAGACCACCATTCCTCGTCGTGCCACTCCCACTGCCGGTTACAAAGGAATATATGAGCAAATCCAAAAACACTTGGGTAAAACTTGGTCAATTGTAAACATAGAAAAATTGTCGAGAAAAATCTCTGGCAATCCAAGCTAGGTACGCTGATGTGAGCCTTACATTTTATAATTAATAATAATAACCCGTCGCTTCAAACGTAATAAATCTTACACTTAGAACTGGTTCAAATATCAACTTAAGAAAATAGTGGAAAATACTGAGTTTACTAGTTTACACTTAATACTATGGGTATGCAAAGTCGCCATCTTCGGTTTTTATGCTTCAGTGATTCTACTGGATCGATATAGATCGATAAGTAGTAGTTAGCTATTCAAACTTAATAAACAAGCCAACAACACTAAATATACCAAGTACCATTGATTTGTTAGATGTATTTTCCGATATTTTTATTTTCTTGTAAAAAAAAATTCCCCTTGATGAAAACGGAAGCAAAGATCTTGGGTCTACTATAACCAATAAATCTGTTCAAGTCAACGTACCCTGGCCCCCTGAATGGCGAGTGTCCACCCAGCAGGATAATTGTGATAATGCCCACACTTCACATTTCCGCTCCATATGTTTGCTATCGCGAAGAGCTCGATGGCGCAGTGGTTAGAGCGCCCGGTCTGCGATTGCTGAGGTTAAGTAACTTCGCAAAGGCCGGTCATCGGATGGGTGACCAAAAATGTATCATCTCTCGCTCCTCCGTGCTTCGGAAGGCACGTAAAGCCGTTGGTCCCGGCTGCATTAGCAGTCGTTAACAACCACAGCACCGCACTGGGCCCGCGTGGTGGCTTATGGCCTGTTACCCCTATCCATCCATAGGTAAGGCTCGTGCCCAGCAGTGGGGACATAAAATGAGCTGGTGATGATGTTTGCTATACCACCTACTTTGATGTCAAACAAGTTAGTCAAATCAACTCACCCTGCCTTCTCTGATCCTCGTCAGCGTCTCCCTGTCATTAACGCCTCTGAACGGCGAGTGTCCACTCAGCAGGATGTACGTGATAATGCCGACACTCCACATGTCCGCGGCGTAGGAGACGCCCTCGCCGCTCGCCACCTCGGGCGCCACAAACTCGGGCATGCCGTAGTCGAGGGCCGCGTGCTTGTTGAACTGGATGCGGCGGGAGAGACCGAAGTCGCAGATCTTGAGTTCGTCGCTGCCCGCGTGAGAGAGAAGCAGCTCGCCTATCTGTTAGGGGGAAGAGATGGGTGAATAAGGTACTAAATATTTATAAAATACAGTGAAAAAATTAAATGCCTACCCGACTCAGCCAGGAATCGAACCTGGGGCCGCAACCCGAGCGGCTGCACTGTCCATTATGCTACCGCGAAGACTGACGTAAACACTGAATTTTTACACTGTTTTTTAATTTTTGAGTGCTTTTAGCGGCACAGTGCCATCTATCCAACGGTTATTGCAACCGCTGGCTATGCAGATTCATCTTTGCAGATGAAATACCCCAAATTTGATAACACATAGCTATAGTAAATTTTACTTTTTATTTTGAAGTGCTAATTGCTGCACTGAAGCTGAATTCAATATTTATAAAATACAGTGAAAAAATTAAATGTGAATAAAGTACCTACGTAAAAGATTCGAATGGATATTACATACATTTTACAATTTATGTATTTTATGTATGAAACAGCAAAATTTTCTTTTGTTATTTCGAAGTTAAGTTTGTTTAAATTGATGGGTTCTTTATCTCCTTTCGTGATAACCAGATCCTCGTAGCATCCGGTCACGCACGAGCTCGCCACCAAATAGTAGAGAACCGATTACGATCAGGTAGATAATGTAAAAGTTAAACTCCACCCGAACAAAGCAGCTAGCTTTTGCTAGCACAGAAACCTCTAAACCTAAAAGCACTAACCTAACCTTACCTAAAATAAAAAGTTTCATCATAACTCTGCTAAATCTAAATATAGCTAAAAATGGGTTTTGTTTCTGCTTAAAATCAGGTAGGGAGGAGTCATTCGCTTATACAACGTTATTTTTAATTTATACGAAACCTGAAAACTGTTTGTTCAGAATCAGTACTAGAATCGATTTCAATACTTTTATACCATGTTACATTTGACCAAATAATATTTACAAAATTTCAAATAAAGTACACCCTACTAAAAAAAATATCACTCGTGCGCCGGCCTCGCGCATCGCTTGTCACGTGGATGCGAGAGGGCGCAAGGTCGCAGCGCACCAATCGAAACACGCGCCGGCTGCACGCACGTAGCACACGCCACCCCCACCCCCCCCCAGTGTCAGTCGCCCGGAAGATATCGACCGGTGCGTCGTATGTGTCGTATGTGTCGCATGCGCCCCGCCCCCGCACGTCCTTACTCTTGCTCCCGCGCAGTGTTAGTTTCCCGAGAAAATGGGATTTCGATACACTAACGCTCAGTACACAGAAATGGTACGAACGCTAGCTGTGTGTATAACGTTTCCGCGGCAGTGCGACGTAACCAATACGTAATCAATAAGTGCAGTTTCGCGTGCTGTTTGTGACCACGTTCGCAAAAGGGAAAACGGGACAGCACAAAAAGCTTGTAACTTCGTGAGTTTTCAAGATATTATTTATTTTTTTTTGTACTGATTCTTAAATGAAAATATTTGACCCGTGTTTCGATTTTTGTATAAACTAAAAATAAGGATGTATAAAACAAAGACTATAACTTACCGTAAGTCCCAAATGCGCGACGCTGTTGTCATGCATGTACTGCAGCCCCCTCAGCAGCTGCCTGATGTAGCCCGCTATGTCCCGCTCCGTGTACCCCGGCCCCCGCAGCAGCCGGTCGCGCACCAGCTCGCCGCCGGCCGCCAGCTCGCTGACGAGCGCGACGGTGTGCTCGTGCTCGAAGGCGTCGTGCAGGCGGGTGAGGTGGCGGTGGTTGAGCAGGTTCATGATGTCCAGCTCGTTCTTCATGAACGGCTTGAGGGCGGAGTGGCCGTGCATTATTTTCGCGGCGTAGTTGCGGCCTGCGCGAGTGTAGGATACGTTAGTGGTGTGCTACTAAGATAAAATAGGGTACCATAGTTTTGTTTTAAAAACATGTTTTTTTGAAAAGTCGATCGGGAAGATATAGTTTTCTTAGTTTTCTATTATAACTACATAATATTATGTTAGATACGTATGATATTTACTGCAACACCATATAAAGTTACTTATACATATATAAAACTTACAACGAATGAAAAGTTAACAGTCTATCACTTAAAAGCGATTTTCTTCGCTCAACCATAAATAGAGTATTTACTAAGGGACTATTTTTATTATGGGACCTACAAGACTCTCAAATAGTGAAATAGAAATCAGCTGTTTCGGTTCGATTGAGTTAGGTATTAATGTAAGAATCAGCTGATATTTGTTTTACGATTTCAGAGTTGGTTCCATAGTTTGTGCAAAATGATGGGCAGAGACTACTCTTAAAAAATTGCTGGTTGATAAAAATTACGGTGTGTAATAATTATAGGGTTACAAACGAACAAAGAATAAGCTTCCAATAGTTATTCCGTATTTTGTCTCTTTTACTCTAATCTAAAATAATAAAATCACAAATAATAAACAAGGTAAGAATCCTGTCAATAATTACTCCATTGCAAATGATCATGATTTAAATAGTTATATCTGAAATGATGTTTACATGACATTTTTTTTTAAAGAGATTGCCGATTGCCTCAAACGGCATTTTCAGCTTCACCGGGCTTGTTTGGGGGCGGCGAGAATCTTAAAGGGTTCCTCAAGCCGTGTGAAACGAATCACCATTTTCTAAAGGGAACGGCATCACGCACTAGTGCGTGTCCCCGTGCCCTACTAGATTCTCCGAAGGGCCGAACCCTTCGGCCGGAGTCGAATCGGGGATTTTACATGACAGAAACAAAACTCGTAATAACTATTCGGAGCTTATTGTTTGTTGATGACAGTGTCCCCTTACCGGACTGGCGCTCGGCGGCGTGGTAGACGACGCCCTGCACGCCGCGGCCGAGTTCGTCGCCGAGGTCGTAGAAGTCGCCGAACGGCTTCGTGCTCGCCTTCACGCGCGGCGGGTGCTCGCGAATCCTGCGGCAAACAGCATAAGCTCAAACGACAGTTAACAAATAGCCTACATACCCGCCGATACTATTTATTGACGACCTCCTTGCTCGAGTGGTTTGTACACCGGTTTTCATGGTATCGCCATCTCTGAGGTCCCGGGTTCGATCCCCGGTCGGGTCAATTTAGAAATTATTGTTTTTCTAAATTGTCTCGGGACTGGGTGTTTTCTATGTATAATAAGTATGTATTTAAGTATTTTAAGTATGTTTATCCGTTGTCTAGTAATCATATAACAAGTTTCATAACGAAGCTTCTCTTGGGCTAGATAATTGGTGTGAGTGTAGGATTTTTTTTTTTTTAATTCATTTTAAGGGTTTGCTGTTGTCGATTTTTTTGGAAAGATAATGGAGTTCACCGCTGTTTGCATTTACAGCGTAATTGGACTTTTAGGAGCGGCCAGAGAAATTAAGGTTCCTCAAACATGAGGGTTTTTAGAGTCCCCTCTACGCATCACGCATGCCTGTCTCGGTTCTCTTCTTTTTTTCCAGGTTTTCGTAATAAAACTTAGTCCTTACATTTAAAGGCTAAAAGCCTAAGACGGCCTGAGCTGTTTTTGAAAGAATCCGAGTCGTGCTCAAATTCAATACGGCTCAAGCTCTTAAGTTAAAATGCGATGGATTTAAACTGGGTGTGGCTATATAAAAAATCCTGTATTAGTCTGTAAATTAAAACAAGAACATACATAATCGGGATTGTATTATATTTATAATTGTCTTAATAACATTACACGTCTTAAGAGATTCACAACTCCCGAGACTTTTAAGGCGCGAGTCTTTTGAGGTTAAGCTCTTTAGGTTACAACTTAGTTTTAAGACTAAAAGGTTACAGGACTTCGAGTCAAATAAGTCTCAGTTTTAGTCTTTTGTTCAAGATTTGAGGGTTTAAAGACTAGTATTAAAAATATTAAAAATTTGGGTTTAAAGACTAGTATAATCGTGAGGCTTCAAAAATAAGTCTAGTTCTTATTATAAGCCTTATAAGACTGAGTTTCTTGCATCACTAACTCAGTCGGACTGGGACTTCTCGGAAGGGACGGCATAGAATTGTTTGTTTGTTTTTTTTGTCTCCACCTGTCGGAGTAGATGTGCTCGTCCTCCTCGACGTGCAGCATGGCGGAGGCGGAGACGGCGCCGGCGACGTTGCGCGCGGACACGGAGTACAGGCCTTCGTCCTTCAGCAGCACGTCGTGGATCGTCAGCACCGTCGTGTCCGGCTCGATGAACTGGATCTGGTGGGGGTACACGCTACTTTAGCATTTCAAATGACTTTTTTAATGTTTCTGCGGCCAACGAGCGTACTGCCCGTGAGATGGAAAGCGGCCACCGCAAATTGCTTCACCTAGAAGGATAGCACGCGCGCATTTTGACCCTAACTGCTTTACTACAAAACGATGGCGAAACACGTAATTAGCCATTGCTTAACTTTAAAAATAAAATAAAAATAAAATACTTTTATTTCAGACTGTGTCCATATAAGTAGGTAGTTGATTGACAAAATTAATAACTAAAAAAAATAATTAGAAATTAAAATCGTACCTACCAATTAAAAATAAAAATAAAATCATAAAAATTAAAATCAAAATCAAAATAAAAATACAATATTACAAAAACCAAATTCAATTAAAATTAAAACTAAAATCAAAACAAAATTAAATAAAATTAAAAATAAAATTCCTAGGAGTTTAAATAAAATTAATAATTAGGGTAGGTAACGACCCCCCGCAGGCACACCGGGCACCTGCACATGCGCCTGCACCCAGTGCCTCTGCAGTGGACAATCCGGCTTCTCTCTGAGCCCATTAGGATGACGTTGGTGCTCCCGCGCACCCTACGCTGGAGGGAGGCGATACAGCGCCGCAGCACCGTGTGCAACCCGACTGTGCGCGCGTGCGCAAACATCGCGGACTTTAAACATTGTTATGTAGCAAAACCGCCTCTGTGGTCTAGTGGCTAGGACCACCGGCTTAGACCCAGAGGTCCCGGGTTCGATTCCCAGCGGGGGGTACATGTTTGTGTACTCGGTTTGGTTGGTGGTAGGGCTTGTTTGCCCGCCTGGCTAGCTACCACCATCTTATCTAAATATATCGCCATAACATCAATGTTTGTAACATTGTTGTGTTCCGGCAGCTAGATATAAGATAGCCAGTACCTCACTAGTTGAGGACTTCGGGTGAAGTGCGCTTCCATCATTGGCCTTATCATCACTTAACATCAGGTGAGATCAAGACACTGTGCTTACCCGTTATTATAAAAAGAAGAAATAAAAAGGGTAAAGCTTTAGTTTAGAAACATTAGCCACGCTAGAAATTTCTGCTAGGCGGCAGAATCAGAATTAATCATCTAGTTGGATTCTGGACCTAATCCTGGTAGGATCGAAGTCAAAACTACGAATAGAGCATGTCTTACTAGAAGTCTGGATCTGATGATATTATAGTGTTGTTCGCTTTAGCTGAGCGATGAGCGATGATCATACAGGTACTGAGCTAAAACTATGGGTAGTGTGCTAGTTAGCCTACTAAACTGACCTTGACCCTAATAGATGGTGCCAGCTACTGCCAGTTCCTATACCAGCTGCCATCAGCTATGTCAGGGTAAGGCACGCTTGTTACGCGCGCATCTAGCCACCCGAACAGCAAGTCGATTTGTTCCCCCGGTATCGATTCCCTGCGTATCGACTTCCCACCGTATCGACTTCCCTCGGTTTCGACCATGAATTGGCTTAGAGTACAGTTATTGAATCAAGTGTTTTAGTTTTAAAATGATCTCAACCTAAGTAATGAGTAGTTCCCTAGTTAACAAAACTAACCTTGACCCTGGTGGAAGCCGCCAGCGGCTGCCAGTCCCTGTACCACTTGATGTCGGGGTAGGGCACGCCGGTGACCCGGGCGTCCATCCGCACGGTCCTCCGCTGCAGCGCGACCGCCTCGTCGGGTCGCCGCACGAACACCGGGTACTCGGCGAGCTCGAGCCGCACGCGCTGGCGAGCTTGCCCGTGCTCGTTAGTTGCAACGGCTTCGTACCAGCCTGCGTCGCGTTCTAACATCCTGGGGTGATGAGGGTAACGTTACACTCGATATTGATTTGATTTTGAGTTGGGGTTGTTGTGGGAATTGTTATGCTGAACATTTGTTGAAGACGAATGTAAATATTAGTCAGTTCTGCTAGTTCTTACTAGATGGCATGGCGCAATTAGTGTTCTAAATCGTACTATTGAAGTGTCTCAGTAAAAGGCACATAGGCCATGCACACAGTTTGATAATAAACTTGTTACCTACATCAGATCAAGGAAGATACTAGCAGTTTCATTTTCAACCCTAATAGTATTCCCCTTTAGTACAAAGGTATACCATTGAACATTGGTCCTTCGAGCCGGATTATTTAGCTATTTGGACATAATTTGCACAAAAACCATCAATATTTTCATATTTAGTCATTATTAGCATAATTAACGGGTCAAGAATGACATCAATTGAATGATAATAATCTTAAAAGAATCTAAAAAGAATGCAAATATCATTATGAACGCATAACAATTAAAAACCACACTTACTTGTTGATAAACAGCGTCGCCTGCCCGTTCCTCGTGTAGCTCCAGTCGTATCTGCCGCCGACCTCAACCGGCTCGTCGTTGAAGAAGTACGTCATCTTGGGCTTCGGGTAGCCGTACACGAACCAAAACAGGTTCGCGTTGTGCCCCTTCACGCCGTACTGCGAGTCGTGCTCCTGGCGCAGGAACTGGGGCGCTTGGGAGTAGCCGTCGTGGGGCGGACGCTCGATGTCGAAGTCCTTCGGGAAGTAGGGGGACGTCTCGGGGCGGAAGTCGATGCCTGGAGGTTAATGAAATGTTAATTAAAATTTTCTGTGAATATACATTATGTTAAATGTTTATAAATTTTTAACGTAAATTTTGTTGCGAACAAATTACAAAAACACAAATGTTGAAAAAATTTCCACGAGCAGGATTTTTTTCAACATTTGTTTTTAGTAATTTGTTCGCAACAAAATTTGCGTTAAAATATATAAACATTTATAAACAGCTTACCTACTTCTTAACTGATCTTTAGTATTTGTAAAAATATTATGATCAGATGTCAATGACGGTAGTTGTTGACATTGAATGGGCGCCTTTGGCTTTCAAAGTAAAAAGTAAATAGTGTTGAATAATTTCAGCGGGCTGCTTAGAACCACGATAGCTCAATTGGGAGAGCACCTGACCCAGTATGTCAGAAGGGTGCGGGTTCAAATCCTGCTCGTTGAAATTTTTTCAACATTTGTGTTGTTTTTTTTTATACATTTTGTTGTTTTATAACGTTTACGCGAACACTAAACATTAAAATGAAACCCTGCAAAGGATTCAAAACGTTAGGATAACACATAAGCCTGTTGTGAAAGATGTAGGCAGCGTGGATACTGTATTACTGTGATGTACCTACATGATGTGCCTGTGCCCAGCTATGGGATGTAAACTACCTAGTTAACATCCCATAGCTGGGCACAGGTATGAACATGAACAATAGCAAATGATAACAGCAAAAGCGGCAATCGGCTCGACTACCAACTTATAGGCAAGTGTATTGCATTAAAAATGATTTTATTATGAGCGGAATTTAAAACGATCAATGATTTTTATTTATACCTAAAACCATACGAAGTAAACGAATAATGATTTTTTAATTTGCAAAAACCGGATAAAACGATAGTTACAGATAGCTTTTAGCCTAGATTCAGAGCAATTGGAGTTCAAATCGAACTTTTTTTTAGTACTAGCTGTACATACCCGGCTCCAAATACGGCACGAACTTCGGCGGGTTCGGCTCGAGCTTCGCGCGGTGCGTCTGCGCGTAGGGCGAGGGGTCGCTGACGCCGTACTTGTTCTCGACGCGCACGCGCAGCCGGTAGTCGCGGAACGGCTGCAGGTTGCGCACGTCGCACGCGCACGAGCGCAGCCCCGTGCGCGCCGTGAACCAATCGCCGTCGGGCACTTCGCACATCTCCACCTGGTGGGTACGTAACTTGTTAGTACTATAAGGTCGGCTGCTAATTTAACACAAAGTTTTTAACAGTCAACCCGTCATCAAAACAAATGGTATAAACAGATAAGCCATTTAAATACTGTCTTTTTAATAGTAACAGCGGGGTAGCGGTCGGCTTTTGTTTCACCAGATGGTATTTAGTGGCAATAACCGGAAATGGAGCCGCACTTTTCCTCAATTATAATTTATAACACAGAAACTCAGATCTCTAACTGCAGGAACGCTAGTATACTCCACATAACTTAGGAATTTATAAAATTTACAATATAACTTTAAAAAATCCGGGCTTAAGGACAACCTAGGAGCTATTTTGTAGTTTGAAAAAAGCTGAATTGCAATTACAAGCTTAGAAAGAAATGGCATTATAATACTAGTTTTCAGGGTCATATTAAGAGTTATTAAAATTCCAGCTCAGCTATAGTATATTGCCATTTCTGTATAACCTTGTAGATCAAATTGCAGTCTAGCTCGTCTCGAACTACAAAATAGCTCCTAGCTACTTAATAGTTCCCAATGGGACCGCGCCATGTGATCCATAATTTTTGATCTGTTTGTCCTGGTTTATTGTTTTCACAGATGGCAACCCTCGATTGATCCCTAACTAATAACACAGAATAACTAATCTAATCTCATTTCTATAATCATTCATCATCATCATCTATACAAGAAGGAAATATTGTTTATTTATATATCACTTGTAAGAAAAATTACTTTGACACTGGCTAAATGTGCTAATCGCACGAAGCCATCAAATAAAGGAAAAGAAAAACTAATGAATGGTAGTGACCTGGTAGGTGACGGGGAAGCGCGGGCCGTGCGGGATGGACGGCTTCCAGGAGAGCGTGAGGTGGCGGTCGGCCATGCGCGAGATGATCGGCTTGTCGCCCAGCGGCATCGGCACGCCGGTCTTCTTCATCTTGTCGAAGTCCGAGTACTGCTCCGCCAGGGGGCGCTTGTGGGTTTGCGGCTCCAACGCTGAGGGCAGAGATCAATTATTTTAAGTTCAAAATGACATATTTACAAAGTATTTTTTGAACGTCTAATCCTTAGAATTCTTAACCCTACGGAGGAGATTTCGTACCGAGAAGAAGTCGCGAGAAACTCGGCAATAGCTATTTTCTCTGGAAGCAGCGACAGCTTACAAACATGCTAATGTTGACGTCAAAGGGTCTTACAAATAAACAAAGAATAAGCTCCGAATAGTTATTCCGTGTTTTGTCTCTCTTACTCTAATTTGAAATGACGTTTACATGACAGGAACAAAACTCGTAATGACTATTCGAACCTTATTCTCTTATTTGTAAGGGGCAAAATGTTTTTAGATTTTTATTATTATTTTATATTAGACAACATCACATACGTTCTGATCCCAAAATAAGTAGCTAGAAATCAGAAACAGCGACGACGGTACCACACACAACTACCCGACCTGGAATCAAATCCGTGCAAGCCACTCGGCCACGGATGTTGTCAGAATTCGTCAGATTCATTGTCTTATTTTAAAAATAACGATATGCTACGTTTCGACGTCGTTTCGTTAATTGCTCATTAAACTTATTGATATTTTGTTATTTTTTTTACATTATAATAGTTTATTGTATCATTAACAATCAACTCATAATAATTAACTATAAGAAAAAAAAACAATATGTGACATTACTACCACAAAAAACAGCGATGCGATAGCGACACACTTCTCAATTGGGGTTCTTTGTAAGAAAGTGAAGGGTCAGTTTGCAATTTACTGATACAGGTTGATTATAAAAGAACAATAAAATGAAAATAAAAAAATTAAAAAAGTTACAGAAAGAACAAAAGTAGCCACTGACTGTCGTAGGTGAGCTCGGCGCTGCAGGTGTCCTCGCCGTGCGGGTTGTAGATGCGGCAGGCGTAGGTGCCGACGTCGCTGGGGTCCACGCCGCTGATCACCAGCCGCAGCAGCCCCGTCGTCTCCTTGTCCATGCGGATGCGCTCGCACGGGAACAGCCGCTCGCCGTTGCGGAACCTACCAACAGAGCTCATACGTATACGCAATAGGGTCAAAGTACGAAAGTTAAAATCGATAAGCTTTTCTTCGTGGATGTAAAACGACTCAGATAGACGAAAATCGCAACAATTTATAGATATTAGCTTAATTACGCTTGTCAAGCGCGGGATAATGACCACAAACCTGAGCTATGCATCGAAAAAATCAATACACATTTGCCCGATCTGAGAATTAAACCCAGGCCACCGGATATCGGGCCGAGCGCGTTGCACTTTGCCACCGAGGCGTCAAGAATGTAACGAAAACTTTTTTAGGTAAGTCTCAAAATAGAGTCAGATTTTGTCAGATTTAGTTATCAGTTTATCGATTGACACAACGAAATTACGTTTCATAAAAGTAATTAAAATTATTATAAAATGTGTAAGTAGTAAAATTATAGAGAGGCGGTCGAACAGCTTATTTTCAATGTGAAAGATATTGTTGCGTAACATCAGCTGGCCAGCCGGTTTCTCAGAAAATGTGCAACCTTATCGACACTTCCTATAAGTGTGACGGAGGTCTAGAAAATTAGGCATTTTGAGAGATGATTGAGAGATGAGAGAGTACTGACCACTCGACGTCGGGGTCGGGGCTGCCGGTGGCGCAGGCGGTGAACTTGGCGCTGAGGCCGCGGAACACCTCCGTGTCGCCGATCTTCTTCAGGAACGACGGCGGCTCGATCCTCTGCTTGCGAGCACTGATAACAAAAAGTATGTTCTTAAACTAGTTTGATATTGAAAAGAAAATGAGCATGAAAAATATAGAGCCTTTTTCAAAATATTGCTGTTAGTCTTATAAATCATGCTCTTACACTTTACCGGATTTGTAAATTCGAGAAAGGTATATATAAACAGTGGTGCAATGGTGTTATAAAGGCTATCTACCAACTTTAATTTTCTGACAGTTTTTTTAATGATTTGTCTAATTATTTACAACATGAGTTAATCTTACAGCAAAACATATAAAACGTATACAATATATTAATTAACTAATTTAATCCATGTATAACAGTATTAAATCAAAATAAACTTACATCTTGTCGACCACCTCCAGAGCGGCTTCGCACGTCGCCTCCCCCTCCCTGTTCTTGGCGACGCACTTGTACTGTCCCTTGTCGTCCGGCACCAGGTCCCTGACGTAGAGGCAGCAGGCGTCGCCGTCGCGCTTGATGTGGTACTTGTCGGAGGGCCGCAGGGGAACGCCGTCTTTGTACCACGTGATGTCGGGCGCTGGGACGCCGAGAATGCGAGCTGGGAACTTGGCGTCGAACGTCGGCAGCTGGGGGAGGGTGGGCCGTGTTTAAATTTTTATTAAGACATCTATTAGTTAACTTAAAATCTATTAACACTCGGTTATAAAAAAAATGTAACCATAATACACCTGATATTGTTGACTGAAGACTTTGAAATGAACTATGCGCTATTGTAATGCAACACTATAAAGATATATTTGCGAAGTTTAACAAGAATGCCAATTTAGACGGGTTATTTTAACTGCCTGCCTGTTTTTGATAGGTAGGTATAGGTACACATTGTTTCCTTTACAAAGAAACATATCTTTGTGAAGAAGATAGATAATGTGTACTGCAACATCATAGTCATCAGCTTGCTAGACTCAAACTACAGCATGGAATAAAGCTTAATAATTAGCAGGTTCTGCAAAGCCCATATTCTGGTCAGAATCCGCCCCTCTCGATCGGCGCTTTAGCGCTGAGAAAGGGAGACGGTTATCCCAGGGTGAAAGCCCGTGTGTTTAACATACCACCAATCCTAGAATCTTTTACGACCACTTTATAAAGAGCGCCAACGAGTAAGAAGAAGAGTCAGTACCTGCTGCAGGTTTATAAACCGCTGCGAGAATGTGGGCCGGGCCGTAGACTTTGCGCACTGTAACGGCGCCCTCGCTCAGAGCCTCAAAGGGTTCACGAGCCGTGATGTAACAAACCCGATTAATACTTGCTTTCTGCATCGAAGGGCGTTGTCGTGCCCTAGAAGGGGGAGAAACGACATAGCGACATGGGTTCAAAAATAATTCAAGTCAAGAATTGAGTGAGGCAGACGTAGCCGCTGGTCAGCGCGCATCTTCTGCGTTTCGGTTGGTATGGCTAGAAGGTCGGTAGGAGTGAGGTGTCGGGAGGCGGTGAGTCCGCACCTGCTGCAGGTCGGTGAACCGCTGCGAGAAGGTGGGCGGGCCGTAGACCTTGCGCACGGTGACGGCGCCCTCGGACGCGTCCTCGCCCAGCGGGTTCACCAGCCGCACGCCGTACACGCCCGCGTCCGGCAGCTCCACCGGGTTGATCTCCAGACCCACCTTAACAAACCAGAATATGTTTTAACAGAATAAAAAAAGGAGAAGGTTATCAATTCATCATTATCGTCCACTGCTGGAGACAAAGGCCTGCCCCCGAGTATATCCACAACAAACGGTTTTGTGTTGCTCGAATCCGGCGGCTACACGCGACCTTCACTTAGATCAGGGCCACCTTGTTAGTTTCCGTTATAAACAACAAACAGTATCCAAACAGTATTCTATTTATTTTATTTTTATTTTATATAAAAATGTTAAATATTTTAAATACAGTTGGAGTTAAAATAAAAATATGTGTAGATGTCATATTAATATGATCGTATAATGATTTTGCTTACTTATTTATGACCCTTATGACCTGATTATCAAATCTAAATCTAACTATCAAGTTTACACTTTAAATGAAAATGATTAATAATCTACTATTGGTTGTTAGATAAAACTTTTTGAACGGAAAGAAGTCTGTGCAATAGTTAAATAATACAGTATATTCGAACATGTAAATTAGATAAGTTAGTTACAGCAATTTAATATCAGTAGTTTAAATTTAAATTGTCGTCTTCAATAAGTATTAGCGACGATCTAATGAATCTGATGGATGCGAGCAACACAAAAACTCTCGTTGTAAAGATCCTTGGGGGAGATTTTTGTCCAGCATCAGTCACTTGGCTTAGATGACTTATTTATTTATTTACTATGGTATACACAACAGGATACATTCAAACTAAACTAACAACAATAATAAAATCAAGGATGTCAGCAGGAATGCATCCCAAAAGCGTGAATACACAGCATTATAAAGATTGCACGTTAACATGCAGTGATATCATGATATGATAATGATGATATCGTAACAACTAATGTTCAATAGACTATACCCTCTTCCCGTCGCAGGTGAGCACGACGCGCTGGCTGGGCGCCAACGGCTGGCCGTCCTTGGTCCAGGCCACGTCTGGGATGGGGTTGCCCACGAACGGCGCGGAGATCAGCAACGGCTGGCCTTCCTCGGCCGACAGGTCGCGGAGACCGTGCACCAAGCGAGGGCGCTCTTGGGGTGATGAGTCGTCAGCACGGCCTGAGGTAAATGAAACGTCGATGTCACTTTTTTTTCTTTAGTTGATGGCTTCGTGCAATTAGCACATCTAGCTAGTGGCAAAATAATTTTTCTTACAAGTTATAAATATAAATAAACTATATTTCCTTCCTGTATGATGATGATGACGAATGATAATAGAAATGAAAAGTGAGAAATGATATACCCCCCAACCCGTCGAGTATCTCAGTAAAGATGTGGGGCTTTACTAAGTCCCCACGCGGACTTCTTGAGAGAATTTGAAAAGTAACGTTGCACTGTTTTGTTTAATTTGCCAACATTCATACACACTTACGAACACTTAACGGTTAATAATCCACCATTATTGCACATTAATATTCGACATAACACAAATTTTTGAAAATAAAACAAAACCGCAGGCTTGTCTCTGCAGTTTACCGGCAAGAAGTCCGACGATGACTTTGTCCATTTTCATTAGAGTCATTATAATCGGGATTATTACCATGTCTATTAAATAGATCATGTAATCATATGATACTTCAAATGCAAGTGACAATGATGGTTTGGAACAGTTTGAACAGATTGTCCAACACAGTCGGCTATAATCGACAAGCAATAGCGTGCCCCGTACGCCAGCGACGGCAATGATCGACAGCACAGACTGCTTTACCACAAAACGATGATGGCTAAAGTTATATTTAATAGACAATGCTTATAAAACAAATGCTGTCACTTTTTAGATAATATTTTCTTCTCTAATATTCTTATATCTTTCTACTCTAATATTCTTTTAGACAATATTTTAAACACCTGTTTAACCATTGTTCAACTTTAAACACTGTTTTGTAGTACAAGGGTTATGGTTTACAAAAACATTAAATTAAGATGTAAAATTTGGATTTTTCCCTATTTTCTATTCTTTATTTTAATTTTATATTTAATTAATTGCCGCGAATTAAAAGTAAGATATTGTTCTAGACATTCTATTGTTTAGTAATTTGATTAAAAAAATAAATTTTCTTAATACTGAGCTCAAAAATCTTCACTTTTCAGCCAAGAACTAGCTATCGATTCTGACAAGAAATCATAAGTTATGGCCAGTTTCACTACTTCCTGTTAATAATGTCATAGTTCTAGCCTTCAAGAGCTTCTTATTGATGTATTCTTCTAGTATACTCGTCTATTATACGAAGCTAGTAAGGTATAAATCTAAGTTATATCCGCATTACTCGTTTGTGGTCTCGAGTTGTAACCAAATTTTGATCTCACCTCCCCTTTCGAGCTTTTGTAGTTGACGAGGGAAAGAAAAGAGTGGCCTACATAACTTGCAATTGGCTGGCCCTGACCTCGGTGTACGCGAAAAACAGCATGTTACCAAGTTAAAATAAAGGTTGGACAAGGGAAAGAAAAAAGAGTCCCACATAACTTGCAATCGGCTGGCGCTGAACCCGGTGTACACGAAAACAGCATTTTACCTAATTAAAATAAAGGTTATTTTGGTATCAAGTAACTCACCGGCTACCGTGAGCAGGGCGTTGCTGGCGACCTCGCCCTTGTCGTTGACGGCGACGGCGGCGTACTGGCCGGCGTCGGCGGCGGTCGCCTTGTCCAGCAGGAGCGCGTGCGACCCGTCCGGCAGGGACACTGTCCGGACGTGGGTGCCGTCCGGAACGATCTCCTTGCCGTTGTGCGTCCTGTGATGTAAGGGGATGTGAAACTTTATTCATTGAAACTAAAGTTAAAAATGCCTTGTGACATGACTTGCTGTTGAAATAGCTCGATGTGAGCTTTATGAAACTACTTGCCACCTTGTAGCACCACGTACTTAGAAATCAAATAAGTCAAGTTTGTTCAATACACACGACTGTTTGGTTTTAGTGATAACGAGGTAGTTAGTGCGGATTGTTTGTTTTCATTATTTGTAAGATGCGTTGAAAGGATCTAAAATCGACATCTGGCGATAACACACTTCACTTGACAAATACAGATGAGTTTTGTTGTAATAGGGTATTTGACTACAATGAAAATATTGATCAAACTGTTGTTAACTTAATAGTAAACATGTTTTTAAACTAATTTAGGCAGCACAAAATATTAAAATAAGTATGATTTTTATAAAAAAAACATTAATAACATGATCAAATTTTTATGATTGACCACGTGATCAATAACGCACGAGATGACGCTGAATCTGGAGTGACGTCACCAGCTTGTTTACAGTAAATGTCAATCAAAGTTTTGTACGTTTAATTTGACAGTTAAAAGTTTGCTTACAAGCAGGTGACGTCACGATATCACGTGATTCAACGTTTTGGCGGCTATTATTTTATTAATTTGAATTTTAATGGCGATTTTCATAAAAAATAAAGAAATTCATAACGAATTAATCAAATTGCAAATATATTATGCTATAATGAACCATTAGACATATTTTTCTAAAACCTGTCAAATACTCCATTATCGCCACAAGAAAGTTTTTTTATACACGTAAGACGATTACGTAGTATGTTTAATACCGTCGGCAGGTTTACTACTGTTAACGTAATGAATGAGACACGGGTGTAAATGGTAAAGCGTACGCAGTTTGAATTCAAGGATACCTAACAATAAATATTAACTTTCAAGTAAAAGCATAAAAATATGTCATACCATTTGACGAGTGGCTGCGGGTGGCCCAGTATCTTGACCTCGAGCTTGGCGGGGAAGCCCTCGATGACGGTTGCCGGCATCAGCTCCGCCAGGAACGCCGGCTTACGCTCCTTTTGCTGCACCTCCACAGTAGCCTTCGACGCTATCTGCCGTATAATATTCAATAAAAATATAAGAACACGTAGACTATTTTTTTTCTGAATAAATAAAAATAATTAAAGAAAGAAAATAAGAATAGACAATATCTATTTAGTTCCACTTATTATCATTATCGTAATCATTTGTCTGCCCCTTTGGGATCGGCGCAACAAATTACTTTTTCAGCTGTCTTCTCAGCATTGTCTTTGCCATATCATCTTCTACGCAGTCGTGCATCTTTTTATCGGTCTTTCTCGCCTACGTAGCCTACAACTTTCATGCTTATTATAACTTTTCTCGTCACATGCTGATCATCTCTCCTCATTACATGTCTGATAAAGTCATTGAACTACTAATTACATATCATAACTAGCGGCCCGTCCCTGCTTCGCACGGGTGGACATTTTTTTAATATAACCTATTGTACTCAGCGCTAATGTAGCATTCTAATGGTGAAATATTTTTTTAAATCGGTCCAGTAGTTTTTGAGTTTATTCGTTACAAACATACAAAAATACACAGCTTTCCGCTTTATAATATAATTATGATTAGGATTTTAATGTATTCTACTATCATATTGTTTATTACAATTAAGTATATATAACATAATTGGAGTTTATAATATAATTTATAGTTATATTATTCATGCCCATCTTGTATACCAAAACTGTTACGAAGATAGTTTCCTAGCACCCGTCTACTGGGCAGCGTTTATATTATTCATGCCCATCTTGTATACCAAAACTGTTACGAAGATAGTTTCCTAGCACCCGTCTACTAGGCAGCGTACGCGTTGCATACGCGTAACGTTATCGCGGCGTATGCGCTGTGGATACGTTTACCCTACCTACGCTGGAGCAACGCTAGAAGTACTTTAAAACGAATTTGGTGAGAATCAAGAATGTTGTTTGATTAGAACGATACGATTCACTTTAACAAAATAGTATTTTATAACTAAATCTGAATTGAAGAAATGAAAGATCTGCAAGTAATTAATGAAGCCGTCAATGTACGCACCTCTCCCAGCCGGTTGGCGACGGTGAGCTGGTAGATGCCGGCGTCCTCGGGGCGGCAGCAGTCCACGCTCAGCCCCACCACGCCGCCCGGCTGGTTGATGAAGTTCACCGCCGCCGACGGCCGCACCGGCAGGCCTGGACAACAATGTACCAATTGAGGTTATAATCCACAAGCGATAGCGTGCCCTGTACGCCAACTACGGTAATGATCATTATCACCATCATCACCAGCTCATTTATGTCCCCACTGCTGGGGCCTTCCCTATGGATGAATGGGGAGAACGGGCCATAAACCACAACGCGGGCCCAGTGCGGATTGGTGGTTGTTAACGACTGCTAATGCAGCCGGGACCAACGGCTTTACGTGCCTTCCGAAGCACGGAGGAGCTCGAGATGATATAATTTTGGCCACCCATCCGATGACCGGCCTTTGCGAAAGTTGCTTAACCTCAGCACTCGCAGACCGGGCGCGTTAACCACTGCGCCATCGAGCTCCTCATCCGGTAATGATCGACAATGAATAATTATAGTAAATAAAAACACAAAGTAAAGATAACGCATACATGCGACGCTGTGCCGTACAAATTCCTGACACTGTCACGTGACCTGGACATTTCAAGGCAAGGGTGAACAGGTATAATCAAGGCAAGTATGCTACATCCTAGGCCGCATCATCGCTTACCATCAGGCGAGATCGCGGTCAAATACTTGCCTATAAAGAATAAAAACTTAGATATATATATTTTGTACCGCGCCATAGTACAAACGCCAGTAAGCCAGCTGTACACAATCACAATAGAACATCTATGATTACAATCGCTCGAATCGCTAAAACAGGGATCTCTGCCTTTTCGCCGATAATTGTTTGCCAGATTTTCACTTACCAACTAACGTTTCGCAGAATTTTATTTCGCCGAATAATCATTTGCCAATTTATCATATAATTATGTTTTATTTCGCAACCTCACAGTTACCAACTGTACGTTTGGTCTGCTTTTCATAATGACACTTTTCAAAATGCCAACTTTCAAGTAGCAGAATATTTTAGTTTGTGTATAATATTTCTGTTGTCTTTAATTTCTAACCTATCACGTAACCTACAGGAGTAGGGTAGCTAGTATTTCTGTTGTAAAAAATACTTAGACAAAGAAGAAAGAATCAACAGAATTCTTGAACACAGAGCTACATACTCAGAGGAAAAACTATTGCTGTGCATTGCTGCCAATTTAAAGGTTTAATGTTATTTTTGAGATTCTTCAATAAAAAATGTATGTTTTTATCAATAAGTATATCAATGTATGAAAAGGGAACTGTTACACTGACAAAACGTTATTCGCCTAATAGTTGTGTGGCCTAGTGAAATATTTGACAAATGATAAATGTTCCAAACGTTTTGTGTCATTATAATAATCACCTTAACAATAAGCAAATTTTGTATGACAACGTTTTATTTGGTAGAAAATAAAACGTCATACAAAATTTGCTAATCGTTATTTGTCAAAGTGAAACATCGGCGAAACGTTGGTTTGGCAAGAGTGATAATCTGGCAAACAATTTTCGGCGCATAGGCAATATACCCTAAAACAGTCCGGACTAACAATTCAACATGCTTTCCGAAACATTAAGTAGTTCGTGATAAATGGAAGATACTTGGTCAAGAAAAAAACTGACGGCCGAACAATTGATTTGTAAAAACTCTAGCAGCTAAACTCGTTTTCAAACTTCCATTTTTAAAAAGGTACGTTTATAAAACCCTGAAACAGTTCAGCAGAAACCTAACCTGTTTTTACTAATATATCAATCGAAAGACAATGATGTGCACTCACCATCCTTGAACCACTTGACCTCGGGCGCGGGGTAGGCCATGACCCTGGCCTCCAGCTTCAGCGGCTGCCCCACCACCGCCTTCACATCTTCCAACTCCTGGCTGAACGACGGCTTGCGAGGTGTAGCTGTAAAGTAAAGTATTCCTTACATATCGCCTTATTTAAAAGCCGTCAGCAAAAAAGTTAAAATTATCAAAACACTACCGCGGTCAAAAATACATAACCAAATAAGTAAAAAAATAAATTACTTGCAAAATCTGACCACGGTCTTATTATTTTTATGTACGAATTCGTATCCGTTAAGTAGATAGTTCGTTTCCAAAACATCAAAATGTTAAAATGTTTTTATTAACATTACTAAAGTCTACATTGCATGTTATATGATATATTTGAATTCACCTAAATGCTCCGTTCCAGTTCGACTGTGTTTCCGAAACTGTTGTCGAAGTTTCGTGTAAGTATACTAAAAATAACGTAGTGAATCTATCCATCTCTATCCATCGCTATAACTACACCTTCCTATGATATGGGGGGTCTATAAAACGAGGCGTGAAGAGGCATATTGTGGGCCGGCAGAGTGAGGTGACTGACGCTGCGTCGTTTTCTCGCTGCGCCAGATGTCTTCTCCTATTCCATTTTCACTTAGCATCAGGTGGAGTGGAATCGATTGCCTATATTATAATTGCCGCATTAAAAGGGCTTACGGTTAACGGCGACGGCGCACTGCGCGGCGGCGTCCCCGTGCGGGTTGGTGATGACCAGCTTGTAGGCGCCGCAGTCGGCCGGCGTGGCGTGCTCGATGGACAGCTTCACCGTGCCGTCGGGCAACGACGTCTGCACCACGCGCCCGTCGTCCGGGGGGAGTTCCACGCCGTCCTTGTACCTGCACACGATTTTAAAGTCAAAGTCGAAAAAAACATCTTATTATTCAAATAAATAACACCTCAGTAACTAATTTACATTATACCCCGTTAAATTATTTGTTTATAATGAAACTCGACAGTTAAAAGGGTTTTCCCCTTCAAATTAAAAGTCCAACATATTTTTTTCTACCATTAGGGTAGTAGGAAAAAGTCCTACTAAGCCTAACCTATCTCCTACTAAAGTTAGGATTGCCGAGCTATATCTATCTATTTTAAACTTTCGAACGACTTCAATGTGTGTAAAAACCGCAGGTCTAGAGCGAGAGTTCAATGAAAGTCTGATTTTTCTTAAAATGTGTATTAAGGAAATAGCAACAACTGACACAAAACATTTTGAGTATATATGCAAATTTATAAACATCTTGATAGCGCGATTCAGGATTGTTAATCGCGCCATCTATGATTTTACATCGGAACTATAAATTGTATAAAAATACTATTGCATTACTTTTATGCTTCTATTAACAATGTTTCCTCTTATATTTAGATTTATATTTATTGTTTATTGGACATATAATATTTTGTGTATTATATAATAATTATCACATATATTAATAAATAGAGCGTGATCAATGTGTCTCTTTCTAAATCTGAACATGCTGCAAAAGATACAGAAAAATGGAAAAATTTTAACTGAAAAAGTGTTTAAGATTTGGTCGGCAGACAGCGAGTGACGAGCTGATGAAAGCGGAAGGGTACTTCATGTTGACAGAGACGATGAGTGACAAAATGAAAACGGGAGGGCACTTCGCCCACTCCTATTGTCGGAACACATTAACTACGCATCAATACGTACAATAACAGCAATGACGGCCGACTTGTAGATAATAGAAAACGCTAATTGAAAATCATTTTGTAAATAACAAAACGTAGACTAGCGAGTTATGCTCACCATTTTACATATGAATATAGTAAAATGTGAGACAAAACTAACTTAGAGGAAAACATATTATTGTGATAACACGGACAATCTACTATTAATTATTGATAAAGTTAACTCAGTGTAACAATTCCAATGTTAATCAAAATATCATAATTTATTGTTACCTATTTAATTTAATTAAATACTAAGAAAATAAATAAATAAATAAATTTTAAATTTTTTTTTTTTAATTGTACTTTAAAAAAAATTTTTTGAAACATTGTTATTCTTACCACTTAGCGGTCGGCAGCGGGCTGCCGTCCAGCTTGACCTTGAGCTCGAGCGGCTCGCCCTCGTCCACGTCCTTCTGCTTGTCCAGCTTGTGCACGAACCCGGGCGACGCGCGCGCCAGCGACACCTCCGCCTCGCACACCGCCTCGCCGGCCAAGCTCACCGCGCGCACGCGGTACTGAACAAGAAGAAGAGGAAAGAAATACATTTATTTGCACACTTTTGTACAACAAAAACTAGTTACATTTACAAAAAATAAAATAATATATAATACTAGCTGTGCTCGCGACTTCGTCCGCGTGGAATAATGACTTTCGGCAGCATTTTTAATTTTTTAGGCTCTTTTCCCGTTTTTGCAACATTTTTCACTGATGCTTCGCTCCTATTGGTCGCAGCGTGATGTTATATAGCCTAAAGCATTCCTCGATAAATGGACTATCCAACACAAAAAGAATTATTCAATTCGAACCAGTAGTTCCTGAGATTAGCGCGTTCAAACAAACAAACAAACAAACAAACAAACAAACAAACAAACAAACTCTTCAGCTTTATAATATTAGTATAGATTGAAAAACAAGGTACTTTCACAATAATAAACAAAAACAGGAGACAAAGTGTGGCCAACTAGGCCCCAGCCTCAGCACATGCTACAACGACATGAGGCCGCTGCAACGCTGGTGTTCTGGAGGGCCCTAATCGGTGACGTGATGACGTCACAACAAAAACAAAAAACCAACACAAAGATAAATGTATAATTTTTTTTTAAATAACTTAACGGAAGTATACCTTCACGTGATATTAAATAATCATAACGTAAACACACAAGATAATGTGATTTATGATAAGATTCCAAAGCTGTGTAACTAGACAGGGTAATTGTGAACCTGCTAAAAAGCATATAATTAAAACTATGACGAGTTTTCGTAATTGAACTTTTTTCGTCTCGAGTTTACAATCGCCTACTAAACACATGTTATACATGACGATTAATTCCAAACGCGCAGCTCAAAGTAAGTAAAAGAAGAAAAATCAGGCATAATAAAAGTCTGAAGTGAGCTCAGAGTGATTATAGTGTTATCAGTTTGTACGATCGGATCTGTATCATGATCTTTAGTTATGATCCTTTACAGAACCATATAGCTTTAAAGAAACTGTATAAAGAACTTATAGAGTACTAGTATTTAAACTGGACTGTTTGAAATAGTTAATCTTTAACTGTGCTGTTAACACTTTTTATTCGTACGACGTGAACATCGCCTCGTTTCGTGTAACTCTTCCTTGTAACTAACTAACTAGTGGCTGCACTTTATTTCAAACTATTTTATAAGATCGGTTTGAACTTACAACCAGTTTTTTTACTTACTATCGAAAAAAGTAGCACATATGCAATATATACATCGTGCGCAACTACATAATATCTAAACTAAAACTAAAACACATCGTTGTAAAATAGCTCGTAACCAATCGGCATAAAGAAAGAAAGAAAGAAATACATTTATTGGCACACTGTTGCACAACAGAAACTAATTACGTTCACAAAAAATAAAATAAAATATATATATTGAAAAACAAGGTACTTTCACAATAAAAAACAAAAACAGAAGACAAAGTGTGGCCAACTAGGCCCAACCTCAGCACATGCTACACTACAACGACACGAGGCCGCTGCAACGCTGGTATATGGCATAAAGCTCACCTTGCCAGCGTCTGATGCATTGAAGTTCTTGATGAGCAGCTCGCTGTCGACCTGTCCCCCGACTTCGGTGGTGATTGTGTGGCGCTCGTCATTCTCTATCTGTTTGCCGTTGCGGTACCAAAGCACCTGTGGCTTGGGCACGCCGTCGCAGCGCACGCGCAGGCTGGCGTCATCGAAGTCTTTGATGGTTTCCTTCTGCAGTGGTTTGGTGAATATTGGCTCGCCGGCTGCGAAAGCAAAAGATTGCGGTTATAAAATGGATGAATGGGAATTTCATTTAATCATTTATGGCGCTTCATAAATATACAGCAGTTGTTTAGTTGTTGTTTAGTATTGGTTGGATAGAACGTTATGGGCCAGGCTTAGCCAAAGTAACATAAAGAAAACGATAGCGAAGTTCGAAAAAAATAAAATATATGGTATTGACATAAGCCGCGCTAAATCACGTGGTCAATCTTATGTCAATCCCATACATTTTATTCTTTTCGAACTTCGCTATCGTTTTCTTAATGTCACTTTGGCTACCGCCACTGATTAGGCGCAATACTTTGACGAAAATTGTTGTCGTAAATAAATTGACGACCTCCTTGATCGAATGGTTTGTACACCGCTTTTCATGGTGTCGCCATCTCTGAGGTCTCGGGTTCGATCCCCGGTCGTGTAAATTTGGAAATTATTGTTTTTCTAAATTGTCACGGGTCTGTGTGTTTTCTATGTATAAAAAGTATGTATTTAAGTATTTAAAGTATGTCCGTTGTCTAGTAACCATTTTAACGAGTTTCATAACGAAACTTCTCTTGGGCTAGATAATTGGTGTGAGTGTAGTAAAGTTTATTATTAATATTTTATTATAATGATATTTTTTTTTGTTACATTTAATCCTACTTAATAATATGAAGGCTTAACTTTTTTTATTAAGTATACCAAATTATCATATAATTGGTGTGAGTGTAGGAAAGTTTATAAAGTTTATAGTTTATAAAAATTGTCCGGTACAAAGAGAGATTAGTTGTGTTCATTATTACAATACAACTCAGTATCCTGTCTTGTCTAACACAAGGAAAATTACGTAGCAAAGTAGTTTGTGTCACTGTTTTTCCATAATACTATCTGCTGATTCTATTCGTTGTCCATTGTAACGTGAAAGAAGAAAAAGCAAGAAACTTTTGGTCCTGACGTCGTGTCGTGACCAAAGTTTTAAAAAAAAGCTGGCATCACTTAAGCGTGTCCATAAGAACAGAAGAACCCAGAAGAACCTTACTAGGTTCTTCGAGGAAACCAAAGGGCTCTAAGGGCAAGGGCTAGGATCGACCTGGTAAAGTGCGCATGTAAACCCAGGTCATATATTCTTCGGCAATGAGTAAATTGCCTTGAATTTATGCTATTGTGTAATGTAGTATGGGTGTAGTGTGTGGCATTGAAAAAAACACTAGCGGCAATTGACTCACTGTGCACCGAAAGACGCGCCTGCATGGACGACTCCCCGATCTCGTTGGTAGCCGTGACGGTGTACAGGCCAGCGTCTTCCACGCCCACCTTCTTCACCACCAGCGAGTACGTCTCGGAGGGGACGTCTGCCACGATCTCGTGGTTGGGCGATGATGGCTGGATCACGAGCCCGTCTTTGCTCCTGAATATAAAGAAAATTAACATTGTGATAAAAAAAATGCAAATAAAACCTGTAAAGCGTCTTTACAGACAGACAGTTATAAGCTGATGAGATGCCAATAAATGATAATGCCTCACCATTCAACTCCAGCCATAAGATAGCAGTTGTTAAATATTTTCAAAGGCCCAAGACACGAGACCACCCAGGATCAAAGTCCCGGGAATTCCTGGAACTTTGAGGGTTTGCAATATAACATGGAAATTAATAAGTTTTCTTTTATTTGAAAAAGTCCCGGGACTTCGAGACACGAGACGTCCCGATACAAAACCATAAAGGCATTAGCTCCGAATATTTATTACGTGTTTTGAACAGGAACAAAACACGGAATAACTATTCGGACCTTATTCTTTGTTTATTTGTAAGGCACTAGTTCTATTGCTCCTATGGAAGAAAGGTTTAAAAGCTCAGTAGTCGCTGTGATGATAAGATACCAGGGACTAATAATATGATTAGTCCAAGCGAGACACCAATAAGTGGTACCGCCTCACCATTTGACCTCGGCGATGGGGTTGGCGCGCACGTTGACCACGAAGCTGGTCTCCTCGAAGGGCACGGCGGTGACGTCGGCCAGCCCCTCCAGCTCGGGCCGCAGCAGGATGTCCAGCCGCGCGGAACTCTCGCCCACGCCGTGCTCGTTCTTGGCCAGGATGGTGTACACGCCCGTGTCGGTGTGACGACCTGTGGGGTTGTTATGAGGAATAAGGCTGGCTGCTGGTTGATCTGCTGGCTGGTTGGCTGGATGTGCTTGATTTCTAGTTCGACACTGTTACACAAACCGGCTTAGTTTGTAACTTAACCTTTACGAGGATAACTATTATAACTACTAACTTATCACTTGTTAAGTCTTAGTTAAAAATACCACCTTTACCCATTAATTTTATACAACGTATCGTACCATGGTTTTAACATGATAGGTATATTGAAATGAAACAACTTTTACGGATCTACTCTGGTTTCTTTTACACATTACTTTTAATGAATGTTTATCCTGACGTTTCGAACCCATTGCAGGGTCCGTGGTCACAGGGAGACGTCTCCCTGTGACCACGGACCCTGCAAACGCGAGTAGATCCGTAAAAGTTGTTTCATTTCAATGTGTAGTGTTCGCGTAAACTTTAGAAAACAATATGATAGGTATATCTCTTCTGTGATGATAGTGTCAGACAAAGACAAAATGTTTTGTATGATATTATACTCACTGCATCTGATTCACAGCCTTTAGTGGGTCTACAAGGAAAAACTATCGTGTTCGTATCGTAGCGTTAAATATGAATATTGTATGAAAATTAATACAACGCCACAAAGTCAGTTAATTAAAGTTGTTATTTTCATTTACGGACTGTTACTATCGAGTGTTATCGACAGACGTTATTGCATAGATTTTTATGACATTAGTAAGTCTCAAACTTTACGTTATGATAACAATAGAGGTTAGAGCTATTGCTATCGTACATAACGTCGTATCTAGCGGAGTGCTCAACACATGGGCTTCCATGACAACTCCCATTTCCAGTTTCATCCCGCCAAGGTATCTTACTCACCAGAAGGGATGTGTAAAGTGAAGACGCACTCGCTGAGGCCGTGTTCTATGGGCGTGCTCTCGACCTTGGGCTCCATAGCAGCGCTGGGCTTCAGCTCGACGCCGTTGAGGAGCCAGGCCACGTGCGGCAGCGGGTCGGCCGTGCAGGTGGCCTTGAGGGTCACGGGCTCGCGCTGCATCACGCGCTGAGCCTCCAGCGGCGCGGTGAAGAT
This sequence comes from Eudonia lacustrata, assembly GCA_947562085.1. Taxonomy (NCBI): domain Eukaryota; kingdom Metazoa; phylum Arthropoda; class Insecta; order Lepidoptera; family Crambidae; genus Eudonia; species Eudonia lacustrata. The sequence goes on along the minus strand of OX387340.1, from coordinate 27,909,378 downwards.
CGGCTTGCGGAATTCGCTGGCCGCTGCAGGGTCATACCAAAGTAATAATGAATATTTGTTGTTTACTTAAAGTCAATTTAACAGAAAACCACTTCTTAAAGTAAATCTAAGTTATTACATTAGAATCTTTTATTAATTTTTAGTAAGTTTTAATGAATTTTAAATGAGTAGTATCTTATTGGCACCAAGTGTTCAATACAAGTTTTCTGGCTAAAAATGATATAGAATTTCATTGAAATGTTACTGGGTACTGCTAGGAAGCAGGGTGGTCTGGTCTGTATTCAATTTTTGCTAAAGTCAATAATCAGATGCCTATGAATGCCTTGATCACACCTGATGTTAAGTGATGATAAGGCCAATGATGGAAGCGCACTTCACCCGGGATCCTCAACTAGTGAGGCACTGGCTATCTTATCTCTAGCTGCAGGAACACAACTTACAAACATTGATGTTATGACGACATATTTAGATAGGATGGTGGTAGCTAGCCAGGCAGGCAAACAAGCCCTACCACCAACCAAACCGAGTATACAAAAATGTACCCCCCGCTGGGAATCGAACCCGGGACCTCTGGGTCTAAACCGGTGGTCTTAATTACTAGACCACAGAGGCGGTTAAAATGATTTAAAATGATTAAAGGAAAAAATGTCGCCCACTGGTTCCTGTCGAAAACTGGAGCCACTACTCTATATGTTCCTCCTTGTGGTTCAACTGCTAACATTATTACTTTTATATAACACTAGCGGCAGCTCGCGGTTTCACCCGCGTGGTTCCCGTTCCCGTGGGAATATGGGGATAAAAACTATCCTATGTGTTAATCAAGGTAATAAACTATATGTATGCTGAATTTCATCCAAATCCATTCAGTAGTTTTTACGTGAAAGAGGAACAAACACCCATCCATACTTACATACTTTCGCGTTTATAACATTAGTAGGAGTAGGATGAACTCACGTGTCACCGTAAGCTCGGCCTCTAGCACTTGCTTGCCCAAGTCGTTGCTAATTTCACACTGCCATTTGCCGGCGTCCTTCGCGTTGACCTTGTCCATGACGAGTTTGTATACGTCTCCCTCGTTGGAGACGTGGACGCGGCCGCAAGGCTTCACCTCCTTGCCGTTGAGCAGCCAACGGACCGTGGGCTTGGGGCTGCCTGACGCCTGCACTATGTATTCGAATGGCAGGCCTTCGATGGCAGATCCGTCCTTCATGTTGCTCTTGCCGAGCTTGGGGGGTGCTGAAGGAAGAAAGATGATCAGTAAAAGGTAGATAACCAGGGATTTTGTCCAAATACTCTTAAAATGGGCACCTTTTAAAGACGAACATAAATTAAGTCAATCGCCATTATTTAAAATAATTTAGACAATATTGCCCCTGGTCGTACTATTGGGTTAATTAATCACATTATTTCTTTAATTTAGAAGTTATCTGTTGATAAATTAAAAAGGAAGGGAATGAAAATAGAAATATATTGAAAAGTATCCCTAGAAAAAGGTATTTCCTTTTTATGATGATAGATAAACAGAAATATACAAACAGTATTTAAGTTATTTTGTTTTTTTTTTAATAATTTACAAAGTAAATAGTAAAGAAAAAAGATTTTCATAACTCGAAAAATATTTATAAAAAAAGAAACATTTTTAAAACAGTTTCCTGTGCAAAACACTCAGTGAAGCTCCTCTAGAATAAAAAATGCATTATTTACAATAGACACATAAATAGATATTCGCAATAATATACAGCAGTTAACCAGAATTTTATTGACGTAGACCATACTCACCAGCAAGCTGAACAAAGAGAACAGTATATGTAGGAAGTAAGTGTGTCCAGTAGAGAGTCGTGTCGATACATACCGTTTCAGATGAGAATTGACATATAGTTAGGCACAGGGCATGCACCACTTCAACACAACAACGATAATAATTGGATTTACCTTGATGAGGTGTGTGATGGACGCGTAGATTTCTCGAACTCTCTAACATCTCTTTCGTTGGGTGCTCCAAGTATTAGTATGCCAGAAGGGAATGTTATTACGCATGCGCGCTAAAACAAACATACGACAGAGCATTAGTACAATGATGCTGCTTTGAAATAACATTAACGGACATTGTGATGATCTATAACTTCCATTAAACTATATCAGACGGTTATTAGAAAACGAAAGATCGCTGTTAGGTATTCATAAAATTTATTTTGTAAGCAACACATCAGTTCCCCAAATCGACATTGCGTAGCGTTACATTGTAAATGCCAGCCTTTCTTTGAACAACGACCCCCCCTTTAGTATTGTATATGCTTAAAATTTACCTTTTTCTTCTTCCTGATTAAGAATATCATCGAGAATGCTCCTTTGCCTCTGGCTTCGTTTCAATAATGCTTCTAATTCGTCATCAGTTTCCTCCTCTTCTACAATAAATAGTTTCGGGTCGATTCTTCTCTTTCTCTCTAAAGTGCTCTCGGTAACGTTTTTCGTAATATTATCTAAATTCTTAATAGGCCCAAGAAGTAACTCCTCCATAACACGATTCTTGACGTCGTCTATCTTATTGTCTACATATTTAATTTCGTTTTCATCGAATTCTTTCGAGATGTGTATTAGTCGTTCTGTGATATCATTCTCGTACACTTTATGAGTTTTCTCATTTAGGATGTAAGATTCTTCTTCTCCTTCGTCAGTGAAAAAGTCTTCCTTAAATGAAGACGAGCGCACGTACGAATCTTTACTGTAGACCTTTTTAGTGTCATCAATGTCAAAGATGGATTTAGAGAGGTCTTCTATGGATATTTCTCTGGAGAGCGGTTCATTGTGCCAACTCATTTCATCCTCTGAGACAGACATAATGGACATCGTTCTATTGGCGTGCTGGCGCCCGCATCTAGAGCTGTTTTCAGCTTCAGAGTCTGTTTGCGGCTCTTCGATGATACCATACGTGCCCCTCCTCACGTGATCAGGTATAGAGTATGACCCCAGATCTGATAAGAAATAGCTGTGACTGGCAATTTCCTCTACTTCTAAAGAAGTCTTGTGTGGTTTAGTAGGGTGTATAATCCTTCTGCCGTCAAATTCATCATCGTCATCGTAATAGACGGCAGTGGAGGTCATTTTGTGCAATGTGCGCGTTTCTGCCGGACCTACCAGTTAAAATAGTATTATGTTGAAATTCGGAACAACAATTACTGCAATAGATTAGACATGCTATGGAGTATACGCGTTAGATTTAATATATTTTTGTTTTTAAACTATAAAAGCAATATCGTCGATGTTTTAGTCGGTGTAATACGTAATGTGGTTAGAGCTGGGAAGAGAAGGAAGAAGCTTCATACTGACCTGTAATGACGGCGCCGTGAGAGCGGGTGCTGCTGACCTTAGACATTACAATGGAGCCGTCGCCGCCTGTCTTGAACGTGGTAACAGTTTCGAAAACTCGGTCTAAACAACAAATCACACTTGGACGGTTAATAACACAGGTTAAGGGCATGCAACAGTGTGCGCGAAAACGTGGAATTCTCGCAATCTAAAAGCTGTTCGCCAAATCGAAGAGAGAAGCACAAAGCGTTTAACATTTTTATACCTTCAGTTTCAGCACTTAAAGGCTCTTCTTTGACAGAATCTTTTTTAACCGATTTACGTTTTGATGAGCTCAGTTCTACAGGGGCCGGCACTTCCTCGATAGCTTCGGGTTCAGTGGCTGTTTTCTTGCCCGTTTGTTTCTCAACTTCTACCTCTTCTATTACAGGCTTTTTGTTTTGCTCATTGTGGTTTTCGTCCCAAAAGTTTTTTTCTTCAGCGACCTCAGGTTCGGTGATAGATTTTCTGCCTTTGCTTTGTTTTGGTTTATCGACTTCGTCTACTTGAGCTTTCTTAGAAAGCTCGTCCTCGGCGTCATCCCAAATTGACTTCTCTTCAGCAACTTCGGGTTCAGTCACAGACTTCTTTGCCTTCTCAGGCGCCGCTGCGGCAACATCATCCACGTTAACTTTTTTAACTGCATCTTCTTCGACATCATCCCAAAATGACTTTTCTTCAGCTTCCTCTGGTTGTGTCTTACCTTTCTGTGCTTTCTTAATTTCGCCACTGTCCACAGGTTCTTCTATTGCTTGTTTTTTTGATTTGCTTTCGTCTTCGAGTTCGTTTTCGACAAGAGTTTCTTTCGTTAACCTCGAATGTACTTCTCTCGCTATTGGATGAAATGAAAAGGTCATGATAACAATGGTCAATTAAAAATGGGACAAGTGGGACGTCACAAATGAAATTAAACAAAAGTGCAAAATGATTTAAGTGCAAACTACAGCATTCTAGTCTATTGAATGCTTCGGTGGATTGACAAAATGGTCATCCCAGGTTCTCATGGTATCTAGGGACACCACAACAAACTTATACGTGCGAATGCAGTGACTCTAACAGTAGGTCATACATTGTTATTTCAAACTACTAACATATTTTCCAGAATTACAAAGACATGGAACTGTTTATAAGTTTTATTAATTAAGTTGGAACAAGGACAATAATAACTGTGCTTCCAATTGCATGTCAATGTAATTCTTATGTTACGTGCCTCTACTTTACCGAAGGCTGTTCCGGCGAAGAGCCAATCTCAGTGAGGTGTCACTGTTTCTAAATCATCCTTCGAATACCTTACCACCAGTAAGTTGAGTGTAAGATAGTGTGTTTGTCTTTCGACGTGTAGACATCGAACGTCGACTGGAACTATCACTAACTATGACATACTACAATAACTTGAGTGTAAAATAAAATATGTTTGTTTCGATTATAGACTCTGCTGTCAATGTTTATGGTCGACTTTGCGTCGCTGCAGTGTCTGCCGATACTCACTGTGTACCGTGACGGTGCTCTTGGAGGAGACACTGCCCATTTCGTTGGTAGCTCTGACTTCGTACTCTCCGCCATCTTCCTCCTTTACCAGCGTTACTGTGAGGTGATAATTCTCCAATCTACAAAGGGAGTAACAAAGGAAGTGCTTATAACCTTGTAATAATCATCTTATCTATAATAAGTATATCATCACCAGCTCACTTTATGTCCCCACTATTGGGGCACAAGCTTTTCAGGAGAACAAGCCATAAGACACCACGCGGGCCCAGTTCGGATTGGTGGTTGTTAACGACTGCTAACGCTTTACGTACTCCAAAGCAAGGAGGAGCTCCAGATACTAAGTGCCTTACAAATAAACAAAGAATAAGGTCGGAATAGTTATTCCGCGTTTTGTTCCTGTCATGTAAACGTCATTTCAAATTAGAGTAAGAGACAAAACACGGAATAACTATTCAGAGCTTATTCTTTGCTTATTTGTAAGGCACTAAATCTATAATATATACAATATTATAATTAATGGTATCTCAGATACAGTTGAAAAAGCTTTGTATTTAGATGAGTAATTTTTAGATAATCCCGTCCAAAAATCTGGTGATGCCTGTGAAGACTATCTGTAGTTAATAATTGTCTGAATAGACTGATAAGTATACCAGTCGATTTAGAATTTTGTAAGCTGGTATTATAAAGCAATTACCTTTGAGTGTCCCTCTCGATCTTGATCCTGGCATCGGTGGTGAGCTCGCGGCCGTCCTTGTACCACTTGACCTTGGGCTCGGGGCAGCCTTCCACCTCCACCTCCATCTTGAGGGTCTGGCCCGCATCCACCGTCATGTCTATCAGGCTCTTGGTGAAACGAGGCTTCCCTGGTGATTGAGAACACGATTATCAATTCCTTTGACTGTGTCTTGGATATTCAACAATTATTTAGTCTAGACTTAGGCTATATTTAGGCTACTGATGTTGGTTAAAGTAATTATTATTATTGGGAAGCTGACATTGTTTTTATTGTTTCTCAGACTCAAACCGTTAGAAAGAGTATAGAGCACGAGTGAACCGGATCTTCGTACTATTGTTTTTTTTTTATATATTAGAAGGAGGCAAACGAGCAGGCGGGTCACCTGATGGGAAGCAATCACCGCCGCCCATGGACACCCGCAAAACCAAAAAAATCGCAGGTGCGTTGCCGGCCTTTGTTCTACTAGTATCTATATCTAGTATTGTTCTACTAGTACGGTGTTTTGAGTGTTGGGTCGTACGTACAGGCATTTTTATCGCTACTCACTGTTGACGGTGAAGGTGGCCTGGCAGCTGTCGTTGCCCAGGTCGTTGGAGACGCGGCAGGAGTACTGGCCAGAGTACTCGGCCGCCACCTCCTTGAGGATCAGCTTGTGCGTGGTGCCGCTGTCCACGCGCGTGAACACGCTCTTCTTCTCCGTGATCTCCACGTCGCCGAGGTACCTGGGTACATTGGGTTCGTTCGGAAATTAAACTTAGAAACTTTTAGTACAGATGCCTGCATCTGCACATCGATCTACCCAAAACGGTCAAATTTCTTCAAAAACACAAATGTTGAAAAAAAATTCCACGAGCAGGATTTTAACCTGCACCCTTCTGACATACCGGATCAGGTGCTCTCCCTATTGAGCTATGGTGGTTTTAACCAGCCCGCCGAAATTATTCAACACTTTACTTTTTTTTACTTTGAAATTTCTTCAGTCAATGTTCAACCATATTCCCCAGACATAAAGTTGAAAGTCTATTGAGGAAGTTTGACAGTTTGTGGTAGTTCGATGTGAAGGCGATGTAGTTTGATGTGTACTTCAGGGGGCCTAGTGTGAGTTTTGTTATCTATCCGTATTCATTCGATTACGTTTACGAAAACGAAAATTAGTATGGCATTATTAGCAGCGCCTCCTGGCGGCATATGAGAGGAGTATGCATTTAGTCATACAAATTCTCGTTTTCGTTAATGTGATCGAATGGCGAATGGAACTCGCACTTGGCACCCTGCTGTATGAAGTTAAAACTTGTTATTTTGATGCCGTGAGCTATTACATTCAGAAACATATTAAAGAGTTAATTTTTATTAATTTGTATAACATAATGTTTTACTTTGTCTGCAGTTAAAATGCCACTGTGATCTAGTGGTTAATTCATCGTTCTTAGGCTTAGAGGTTCCAGGTTCGATTCATGTAAAGGATACGTCAGTAGTATTGTGCTCAATTTTGTTAGTGGGCTTGTTTCAAGTCTGCTTGGTTGGCTACAACTATTTTATCTAGGTTTAACAACAATGTTAATTGCATTGTTAGGTTTTGTTCGACAGTTGGAGATAAAACAGCCAGCTCTTTTGTAGTTGAGGGTTCCGGGTGAAGAGCGCTGTAATCTTCGACCTTATTCACTTTTAAATTCAAATCATTCGTCACGATATTGTTTTGGTACATCAAGGTGGCCCAGCCGCAACAGAACCTACCTTATGTATGTATGTGTGATATATAAGAGGTATAGTCGACAATGAAATTGCTTTACCACCTTAGAAGTGAATTTTGTTTGCATATAATACCAAGTGACAGATACGTGGTCATCACATCATTGACAATGAGCCTTAGATAATTTTATTGTAATGGAAGTTTTTGTCATAAGTGATAAAGCAATCTCATGGTCGACTATACAAATATTGAAATATATAAAACTCACCACCGCACGCTAGGTTCGGGGTACGCCTCCACGTTGACGGTGAACTCGACGTCGACGTCCCCCTCGCTGGCGGTGCGGTCGGCCAGCCGCTCGGTGATGACGGGTGCGCCGCGCACGCGCAGCTGGCACGCGTCCGCGCTCGCGCCGTGCACGTTGCGGATCTAGCGGCCGGGATACGCACTCTTTAGCAGCACTTGGTTACGACTAGAGACCACCTGCATCTTGGACGCTTGAGTACTTGTGTAACGTACGGCGCTCAGGAATTACGGAGAATAGGGATGTTGACGAAAACAACAAATCATTCCAGAACAGAAATAAATGAAGTCACGTGACAGTCCTTTGACCTAATCATCAATTTCTGTAAACTATAAATGTTATTAATAAACACTGAGTTGACGGATCAAATAGTGACGTCATAGTTCACCATTCCCATACAATTTCTATTAAAAATCGTTTTGACAGTTGCTAAAACGTTTCTATATTGACTAACCAGTCGAGTACCCAATCGCGTCGTGTCTATCGCCTACTGTGTCGGTTCGTCACGTACTTACACTTACTGCCGTACTCAGAGACGTCAATTAAGTTTTAATGACTATTAATTATCTTGCTGACAGTTTCTTATGTATAGTGCTAAATAGAGAAGGAAAGACATTTAATTGTCATTAAAATTAATTGACGTCTCTGAGTACGACAGTTAGTCTCACGTAGTAAATAAATCAAAATAATTAAAGTAAGGTTAAACAGAGATATGACAATGTTATACGTTTATATTCAATATATAAGGTTAGATGTACTAAAATAAATCAGTGTAATATCATCATATCTACGGTTCAATTACACTACCTGTTTTCCGGTATACCTACGTCATGGAAGGGCCCTGCCTGCAATTTTTCAGTAGTCTAGGTGCTAATTGTTCTTTACTTACTTACTGTGGAGATACCCGAGACTTAGGTGTTGGTGGTCGTCAACATGGTTCCGTCAATAATTTTTTAAACGATGCGTTTCATTTTACGCAAAATCACTTAAAAATTATTGCGAGTAAACCGTATAAAGTGTTTTTACAATGTTGATTTTTCTGATATATTTCATAATTAAATAAATGAGGGTATGGACTAGCTCGTACGGAACCGTCTAAGTTGGCGTGTTAAAGGGGAGGCTTATATCCAGCAGTAGGTGCTCATGGGCTGACGACGAAGGACTAGTTGTCTATGGTAATCACCTCGCAAGAGTACTCCCCGGCGTCGGCCCTGGCGGCCGAGGTGATGACGAGCGAGTGCGCGCTGCCCGACGACGAGATCTTCACCGCCGACGACTCCGTCAGCTCCGTTTTGTTCTTGAACCTGCGCGGGAGACCAGACAATATAACCATTATAACTCAATTATGATTTTCAAAAGTTTAATTTTTTTCAAAATTTTTGATATTGTTGGGAATATGGTTACGTATATTAATTAATACAAAGGAGCCCGCGCGCAGTATCCCATGTAATGTAGTGTGGGCTAAGTGACTGCGCTCCACCGCATGTTAAGTTAAATTGATAATTAATTAAAAAAATTAATTAATTAATTAATTAATTAATTAATTAATGAATTAATTATTTTTAATTTTTTTTATGTTTAATTGATATTATTTTTTATTATTTTTGTTACATGTTGTATGTTTAATTGTGTGTTTTGTTATGTGATTCCAATAAATGTCTTTTATTCTTTTCTTCTTATTCTTAAGCAGAAGCGGAGTCCAGATGCGAATACAACTAGTGAAGCAGGATCGCCCCGTCATGTCATTAGGTTCGGGGCAGTGAGAAACAAGCTTAAATCTTTTGAACGTATTTATCTATACCAATATTATTATAGATAAATACGTAATTAGTATGTATGTTTGCAACGAATAAACTCAATACTACTGGACCGATTTAAAAAATTCTTTCACCATTAGAATGCTACATTAGCGCTGAGTAACATAGCCTATATTAAAAAAGAAATGTCCACCCGTGCGAAGCTGGAACGGGCCGCTTTAGTTGCAAAATGTGACGGTACGATCACGCACAAACCGTAAAGGAAGCCGGCGCAATAGTCGTAATGTCTGTTCGTTCTTTCTTCTCGCTCAATCATACATCTCGCTGTTACTCACCCATTCATTAAAGATGACTGTGCTGACATGTGAAAACTGAACTGACCATTTGACAGTAGGTGCGGGCTCCGCCTCGGTCTCGATGTTGAAGGAGACGGTGTCCTTCTGCTCGCACACGCGGCTGGCGCCCAGTTTCTTGGTGAAACGCGGCGGCGACGTGACCTGCCACTGCCAGAAGTCCGAGCATTGGTTCACCTCGTTCCTGCGACGAAACAGATGATAAAGAGTTTATAGCAAACAACATAAAGTACAAATTGGATGAGCAAGTACATAATATAAAAGCGTTTAATACGAGCGAAATAAAGATCATATTGGTTTACTTCATTCAAAACTGGCTTATTTTCTTAACTAACTTAATACAGACCGTTCCCATGAGCCCACAGTTGGAGGACATCTTTTATTTATCATCATCATCATCAGCTCATTTTATGTCCCCACTGCTGGGGCACGAGCCTTCCCTATAGATGGATAGGGAGTACGGGCCATAAACCACCACGCGGGCCCAGTGCGGATTGGTGGTTGTTAACAACTGCTAATGCAGCCGGGACCAACGGCTTTACGTGCCTTCCGAAGCACGGAGGAGCTCGAGATGATAAATGTTTGTTCACCCATCCGATGACCGGCCTTTGCGAAAGTTGCTTAACCTCAGCACTCGCAGACCGGGCGCGTTAACCACTGCGCCATCGAGCTCCTCTTTTATTTATAGGTCTTTAGTTTTCTAATTATTTTTCTGAATTTTTTTTCCAGTTGTTTCTTTTTGTTGTGTATAATTAAAAACATATACATTTTTCCTGGACTTAATACGTGTTCGTGATATTGTACAAAATTAGGATGAGTCCTTCTATGATAGGGAGGGTAAAATAAAAAAATAAAAAAAAAAAAAACTTTCATACAGTCTCACCAATTATCTAGCCTAAGAGAAGCATCGTTATGAAACTCGTTAAAATGGTTACTAGACAACGGATGATCATACTTAAAATACTTATTATACATAGACAACACCCAGACCCGACCGGGGATCGAAACCGGGACCTCAGAGATGGCGACACCATGAAACCGGTGTACAAACCACTCGACCAAGGTGGTCGTCAAATATTTTTTGTCATTTTTGTTGTTAATTTTCTGTATTTTTTGAGTTTCTTGTCGGTTCCTCTCAGCAAACGATCTCCTGCCCTTATTGGTCCCGAAGGCGTAGTAAATTGTTTAGGAGCTCCAATCGACGGTCCCTTAGAACAGAGTCGTGTGAAAAAATAATACGAAATGAGTTTTATTACATGTCTGTTTAGATTTGGTTATACTAAGTACGAATACGTCAAAAAATCTTTCGTTTTATTTTACCATACGATTCGACCGTCGAAATCTAGACAATATTAATAGAAAATTTTGAATGACAAAGTAATCTTAGGTTTACACATAAACGAAACTTATCGTAGACTCTCTTAATAGGTACTTTATCATTGTTCGCAACAGCAACAAAAGGACTTATTAAGATTTTATGATGGCAAAGATTCTACCTTCTTTTGGTTCGGATCGCCCGCCATGTATCCCTGCTGCATTTATCTCAGAACAAAAGCTAACGAGGAATTTATGCCTAATTGTTTCCTATCGTTACGTATAATAACGTCAATGTAATTATGCCCATTAATATTATAAATTATGTTGCAGTGTCAAAGTAAGCTAGACGTTTATAACTTGACATCAATTAGTGCAGCGTACCGTTAACCATGTTTAATTAACCGTTATCTTTATTGAGTCTGGCAGGAGTTACTCTGGCATTCCTGTATTTGTCGATTTGTTGCCAACTAATTATTTACATAAACTTTCCACTCCTAAGATTTCATATAATTACCTACCGTTAAATGGCTCACGAAAAGCAGCTAAGTTAAACATCGTCTACATTTTTGATTGTTTATTCTGCGTTATAATTTCATAAACATTAACAGCTTACCCAGATCGAGATCACATAAGTATTTACATAAAAGATTATACTTTCCAACTACATAATCAGCTAGAATAGTATTACATTGACAAAAGCAGAATAATATTTACATTTAATAACTTTATTGTTTAACGTTTAGATGTTTGGGCCGTGGTCGTGACAATCCTAACTAATATTAAAATAGCAAAGGCTCCGCCTGTCTGTTACGTTTTCACGCGTACCAACCAATTTTGATGTATTTCGGTATAAAGATAGATTGGACCTTGGGGAAAGACATCGGACAAGGCTTTTCGAAATAATTATTCTGCATAGACGAAGTCGCGGTTACCTAATACAATATATATGTTTTAATCGCCTCTGGTCTAGTGGTTCAAACCACCCGTCTCAGACCTAAAGGTCGCGGGTTCGATTTCCAGCGGGGGGTACCTACTTGTTCGTGTAGTCGGTTTGGTTGTTTGACCGCATGGCTAAGCTACCACCATCTTATCTTAACCTTTTCACCGCCCAACTATCCTGCATGCGATGACCTGTACGCCAACGTATAAATGTATTTTAATAAAGTAGGTACAAAGAAGAACTTCTATAGAAGTGCTGGCGTGGACGGCACGAAAATCTCGAACTTCTATAGAAGTTGTTGGCGGTAAAAAGGTTAATATCTCGCCATAACATTCATGTTTGTGGCATTGTTTTGTTCCGGTAGTAAAGATGAGATAGCCAGTGCCTCAGTTGTTGAGGTTTTCGTGTGAAGTGCGCTTCCAACTTCAGCCTCATTACTTAACACCAGGTGAGTTGAAGGCCGAGTTACCCGTAACATATTTATTTTCGAAGCGATGGCTGATTCATATTATGTCATACTCGTGAACGGGTGCCGCCTTTGGATGCTGGTCTGCTCTTGTATACTTATCTTATTTTTAGTATTATTCAATAAAGTTTGACTTTGTTTTTCTTAAACAATTTTGTTAACTTTTATTAGAGTACTGGTAGTGGTACTGTATGACATTGTGGAAATTTAAACTTTTACCTGATGTAAATTTGTTAACTTAGATTTTTTATTTAGTTTTTTTTACATGTTGTGGTTGTCTTCTATAATTTTTGTGTTTATTTGTAATGGAAAGTGTACTGCTATGATAGGGCATTTTTCAATATTTTTGATGCTGTAAGGGAGAAAAGAGCTGGACACTTGCTGAGTTTTTTATGCCGGTTTTTCTCAGTACAAGATCTCCCGCCCAGAGCAGACTTACGAACCGATAGCATAGTGACATTCACAAGAGCTACTTGTAGCCTAAACTGAAAAAAATGATTTTGAATTTTGAATTTAAATTTTTTGAAATTTGAAAAAAATAAGACATAACTCACTTGGCAACAACGGAGTAGGAGCCGGTGTCGGTAAGCTTGGCGTCCTTGATGGTGATCTTGTACACCTCGTCGGACTCCTTCACGATCAGCACGCGGTCGGAACTGGCGAGCGCGGCGCCGTCCTTGTAGAACTGCACCTCGGGCGCCGGAGTGCCCTCGATCTCTATGGTCACCGTGTGGCTGGATCCGGCCTGGCATACATACACGGTAATGTTGATTGCGTTATTTAAAACACAGTCACTATAGTTTGACTTTGTTTTTCTTAAACAATTTTTGTCTTTTACTAGAGTACTGTAGTGGTAATGTATGACATTGTGGACATTGAAACTTTTACCTGATGTAGCACGAGCCTTCTCCACCATAAACCACCACGCGAGCTAACTGCGGATTGGTGGTTGTTAACGACTGCTTACGCAGCTGGGTCCATTGACTTTACGTGCCTTTCAAAGCACGGTCAAAGCTGAAGCCAGTCACCAAATTTCAAGAAAATAAAACCTTTGTTATATTTTTTTCTTAAATACGCAGGTCGTTGTTGAACTAGAGTTTCCTGGTGGAGTGGTGGAAGATTTAATAGTTAAGTTTTAACTAAACTAGGTACTGAAGTAAAATTTATATATTTTTTAATAAAGTTTATATTATTTTGACAATATCTTTTTTGACGTCAACAAAAAGTGACTGTTGAAGTTTATATTGAATAAACGATTAGACACTGACTAAACAATGTTGATACTTGGTTTGTTGACTCACCATGCAAGTCTGGTTTTCCACCTTCCGCTTGATCTTGGGCGCGGCCTTGACCACCAGATGCAGCGTGGTGGAGTCCTCGCCGAGGTCGTTGCTCGCGGTCACGTGGTACGCGCCCGCGTCCGCCGCCGTCACGTTCTTTATCACCAGCGACATGCTCTCCTCGTCCTCGTACAGGAACCTGGCGAGCGAAATAATGGAGTTATTTAACCTTTTCACCGCCCAACTATCCTGCACGCGATGTCCCGCTGTACGCCAACGTATAAATGTATTTTAATAAAGTAAGTACAAATAAGAACTTCTATAGAAGTGCAGGCGTGGACGGCACAAAAATCTCGAACTTCTATAGAAGTTGTTGGCGGTAAAAAGGTTAACTTGTTTATACTATAGACTTAATCTATCCATATGGAAAGCTCGTTACCGTGCAGCGGGGACATAAAAATAAGCTAATGATGAACTAGAACTACACGCTTATGGATTTGCCAGTGATAGTGCACTTGAGCCGGAGTAGCTTGCTCCTGCTGCTGAAGCGGAGTAGCATAGAGGGATGGCTTTTGCCCTGCAGAGGGAGAAACACCATAGAGGCTGATTGGTACCATGTTCCATAAGTAGGTACAACGTTAAAATTTGGAATGGCTAAAAGTTCTAATGACGTCACGTAGCACATCTCTAACATTACAAGATGATAAATTTGTCCTAAATAGGAATTTATGCTGAAGATCTAGACGTGGATGATAAGTAGCATTATTTATAAACCGTAGTTGTTTTTTAAGTGCTAGTTGGTAAATCAATGTTTAAAAAGTTATATAAAAAAAATTTACCTAACCTAAAAAGTGTTTAATAGATGTATGTTGTAGGTACGTTAAGCCGTAAGTGAATGTTAGTTGTTGTCGCAATTTGGTAGTCGTAAACCTTCCAACTGAGGGTTATGCTCGAATCTCCTCAAGTTTTATACAGACTTGAGCCCACCAATAGGACGTTTTTATAGTGATGACAAAGGCCTCTAGATGCATTGTAAGTATATAACCCAAAAGAGACACTCACTTATGGCGCGCGTCAGGCTCGATGAGCTTCCCGTCATGCTTGAACACGACGGTGGGCTTGGGGAAGCCCTTGCACTGCAGCTCCAGCATGGCGGACGCGCCCGCCGACACGATGGCCTCGCGGTGCTCGATCACCAGCGTCGGCTTCTCGGGCTCACGGTGCAACTCGTGGACGGCTCCTAGCGATTACGAGAACAAATGTTGAAAAACAGTGTCCACAAATACACCACTGTGCTTAGATGCCAAAGGGAAGAGAAAAAGAAGAAAAGAGTTACGTAGCAGGCGAGTCGGCTGTTGAAGGTGGTCGTTTGCTCGAAGTGAGGCAGCGTCTAAGGGTAGGGAACTCTTAATCACGCACGCACGCAAGCACGGGTCTCACGGGAGTCTGGGTGGCGTCCGTATAACCCCAGGAATCTTCACTTTGACGGCGACGGCGTGTTGCTGATGGATCTCTGTGCTTGCTATTAGCAGTTCCGATTTACTGAGTCACCTTCACGACATTGTTGACATAATAATGAACTTTTAAGGGATTAGTCTTCCTTTCCTTTCGTTTGCTATGCTGGGAGGGGAAAGGGTGGGAAACCTATATCAAGATTATCAAGGATATATGATCACGCCGGGGTGATGTAAACGTGTGGTGTAATTTTCCATTTAATGGGTTGAAAAATTAAAGAGGCAACGAAAAAGTATTTTTGATGGTTTACAATCTAATTTGTGGGCGTTACCTTGCACGGTCAGCTCGGCGGAGCAGGAGATGTTGCCGGTGCTGGTCTTGGCCACGCAGGTGTACAGGCCCGCGTCCTCGGGCTTCACGTGCTGGAACACCAGCGCCAGCGAGTCCTCGTCGTCACCCAGGAGGACCTATCGCACAAGGATAATATCTCGTTGTCAAAGTTGGTACTCAATTCACCGCTTAGGGATGTATAATATGTTTGCACTTTCTTAGACATGTTTAACGGCATAGTATGGAAAGAGTTGAGGTCATATAATTTTTTTGTATGTTACTTCTTCTTTGAGAAGTAAATATACACATTTTACGTCATACAGTTTATTTCTATGCCCATGAAAGCCATGTAAGGCTGTGATATATTTGCTAGTGTAGGATAATCAAACAGTACTACAAAATCTACAGAAGGAATTGTGCTTCAAAGCGGTTTAATCTTACCTTGAATCTCTCCTCGGGATCAAAGGGCTGGCCATCGCGCTTCCAGCTGAAGGCAGCCTTCTCGCCCTTGGCCAGGAGGCCTTCGCCGCCAGGGGGAAGCTCGAAGAAGATGTTCTTGTCATCTAGGAAATAGTCGCAGTATTGATTATGCGGTTGGTCTAATTATAATCGATCACGATCTTGACACTTGCAACAACAACTCACGCTTAAGGCCTGTTTTCTCTTTGATTAGTGCGAGTGCAGGTGATTAGTAATTGCGAGTGTTTAGTGCAGGTGTGTAGTGCAAGAAGTGTTTAATTTTGTCAAGTGGCTGTGTTTAGTAAATTCAGTTGTTAGCGTCCGACGCCAAACGCTAAACACTGCTGCCCAGATGTGTGTAGTGCAGCACAGTGCAGGCAGGCTGCGAGTGAGGGGAAAGGGAGGGCGCGCGGGACGTGGCTACTCGCAGTCCACTCGCAAAAAAATAGAACCCGCGTCTAATCACTTTACTACGCAGGTTACTAATCACTCGCACTAATCAATCGCTGTCCACACGAGTTTACTCCTAATCACTAAGCACCTGCACTCGTCACCTGCACTAATCACTAATCAAAGTGAAAACAGGCCTTTAGGTGATTGATTGTACAAGTATCTCTACGTCTAGTAGGTACTTTTACTAGATATCCTCTAAACCGAAACAAAACACTGCTGTAAAACCCACTTGGCGGCAAATCTCTTGAGTTATATTTTGCTTTATATTTAAGTTAATAGTAACTATATAAAAATCTTGCTTCCATAAATTATGGAGTTGCCTGAACTTTCTTGTAATAAAGTATGTATGTAAGGAAAACTGTCTGTGCGCACTTGGTTTGCAAAAAAGACTTGTAACTATTTGTAGTTGCATGGCATGAGTAATTCGCTCGATGTTTACATTACAAACAACAAGCATGTTCACCTGCGATGATGGAGCAGGACTTTTAACGAATCGTAAAACAACAGGGATCGTCGTGTTTCAAATGTCGTATTTTTAGACACATAAATACTGGAGGACTTCCAAACACCGTTAAAAATGTGGCACACTAGTAAATATAGTGTGTTACGTCGGTTCATCATTCATTGCGAGTTTATAAGACAGCATGACATTCAAATATTCTGTCGGCCTATATTATAATGTTTGATGTTCTCTCATCATGCTTTCATCTCGTCTATGACAGGATTTTATAAGTATCAGTGAAGTCTTGGCTCCACGCCACAGAATCTTTAACCGAGCAATTAGATTGCAATAAGTGTTCAAATACATTTAATTTTACATGATTCTACAAACAATAGTTTAATTTGCTTTGAGTAGATTCCATTGCTACTAAATGTGATGTCAACGAACGTGTAGATGATTTTTAGGTTATTTCTCTAGTTACTTCTACAAGTAAAATATACGATTGCAAAAGTCGATTTAATCCAATAATTTGAGCGAGATAGGTACCTATTATTCCCAGCGTAGATTCATCAATGTAAGACGTTAAACGTCGGATGCTAAATCGTTCGTCTTTAGATCTTGCGTCCGACTCATTTCGTTTACGTGCAAGAACAGTTACGTCTTTGATTTTCTTACAGAGATGACGTGATCTGAACTCTCAAAATCAACCTATACGAGAGAGCATTTCACACTACCTACATAAATAATTTGTGAAATTGCAGTTATATTATTTGCTGCTTTCGATATGGAAGGAAGCTATAGGTACCTACTTAATATTCTGAAACTTCTATACATGGGACAATGTGATTTATAATTCGAATAAATGCAATCAAACTAAGTTTTGAGAAGTTCTATGTTTATAATAAAAAATATATAATATAACAAAATAATTAATTCGTCTTGTCGTCAACTTTAAGTAAATTAACCCGGTTCATTTCGATGACTGTTCATTACAATATAAACGTGCACTCACCGACTACAGTGACTGTGGCCTCAGTGGTGACCAAGCCGTAGATATTCATCGCGCGGTGGAAGTAGGCGCTTGCGTCAGCCTAGCCCACGTCCGCGATCTCCAGCTCGTAGCAGCCCGACTATTCCTCTCTAATGGATCCTCATCCAATCTACTGCTACGAGGAGCCTCAGTCATGCCTCACTCTGCACATAACCCAGGACCCTCATATAGTGCTGCTGTACTGTTTCGAACATTCCACCGCGCACAAAGAAATTTGGTGACTCGTTTCTTTGTCGCACTTCCAAAAGATGGAATAGTCTACCAGCACACGTTTTCCCTCCTTCCTTTGTCATGAGGTCCTTCAAACGAGATGTGAAGAGGCACCTTGTAGGTCGGCAGGGTGAGGGTGACTAATGATGCTTTGTTTCCACGCTGCACCAGTTGTCTTTGCGTCTGGACTCCATTTCCACTTTACATCAGGCGGAGAGTAGTCATTTGCCATAATTTAAAAAAAATGAGCGAGCCTTACAGTAGTCGCTTAAGATGTGTAACATTTAACATCTCATCTGAGTCATAACAATAAGCAATTTTAACATTATGTTCTAAAAAAATGGGTCAGGTATTACATCATTTTATAACTATAAAATAAATAATGATAAAGTCTATTACACACGAAAGGGTTAAAATCAATATTACAATAGAAAATAGAATATATAATTTAACAATGACGTATATTTTTTTACAAATCATAAAGAGAATGCAGTAAATACTCATTAGAAGACATTTGACATATCAAAACAACCTTTGATAGTCAAATGACACAATATGTCACATAAAATAATAATACGTCATGTTACAAAATGGAGCGCGCTTGCGCGCTTCCCCGACTTCCTGTTACACTGTTGGACACTTCCGCCCCATTTCACGAAATCACTCCCACAAATTGCTAGAAAGCGAGAGGAAAGATGTTACACATCAAAAAAAAAACATTTGCTACACTCACCGACTACGGTGACGGTGGCCTCAGTGCTGACCTCGCCGTAGATGTTGATCGCGCGGCAGGAGTATGCGCCCGCGTCGGCCTGGCCCACGTCCGCGATAACCAGCTCGTAGCAGCCCTTGTCAGCGCGCGTGCGCACGATATTCACGCGGTCGCTGTCCGATGCGCTCACGATCTCCTTGCCGTCGCGGTAGCTGTCAAGGAGAATATGATTATAATTATTATAAAAGTTTTGCGAGCAGCATAACACCGGTCGTTGTGGAGAGTCCAGTCTTTTGGCTGATAAATGATGTAAAAAGTTAAATGTTTATTTTTTTCAGATAATAATAATGTGGGTGAGGGGCTCAATGGAATGGACCCCACTTAAAGCGAAAAGGCGACCGTGTAGAGTACAAGAGAAACTGTCATGACGTTGCAGGGGACCAAAAGATGTGGAAAAAGTGTGGATTTCTGCCCAAGAGTGGGAACATCACATTATTTTTATTTTTTATGTTTATTGCGTAGTAACAAGTGTACAAATATAGTAACGGTATAATATTTTTTTGCACCAGTTCATCTCAACAGCAAAGATGTCCTGATGGGAAAGTAATTCACTAATAACAAAAGTAAACATGGATAAATTTACTTTGACTTTGTAAGTTGTAAATAATTAATATTTACACGAATACACAGTATTCGAAAAGATCAGCTATCAAATAGCAATTTGCGACAAAAGATTAAATTTTAGC
This sequence comes from Eudonia lacustrata, assembly GCA_947562085.1. Classification (NCBI taxonomy): domain Eukaryota; kingdom Metazoa; phylum Arthropoda; class Insecta; order Lepidoptera; family Crambidae; genus Eudonia; species Eudonia lacustrata. Next base: position 27,889,844 of record OX387340.1, on the reverse strand, counting down.
ACCCATTTCAAATGTTTAATGTAGCAACACCAAACGGGTTACACACGAACTGACTGTTACATTGAAACTCAATCAAGAAAATGTTACTATGTACTTACAATTTGACTTCGGGGTTGGGGTCGCCTTTCACTTTAACCATAAAGCGCAAGTAGGTGTTCTGCATGATTTCCGTATCTTTCAACGCCACCAAGAAGTAAGGTGCGTTGAGAGCATTCTTCTCTTTCCTCTGTTCTGAAGTCACTAAAACCATCGAATCCAATGTTTTACATGTGAAATTGTCTGTTATTATTTCATTATTACAGTAAAATACAACACTGACATGCAGTGGCATTATTTCTAAACAACAGTGCTTACAGTGCTATATACTGGAAGATTATCAGTTCTATGTGTTATACCGCTTTACAATGTCTTGATAGATGATTTCGCATAAACATGCTTATAAGAAATATAGAAAATGACAGTATTAATAGAATTGAGTAAGATAAATTGCTATTATGCGCGCGCGCAGAATGTTTATCGATGACTTAATTTAATATTAAAATTATTAAACCCGTCTCTTTGTCAACTTTACTGACCGTCGACGTGTGACGTCATGACGCTATCGGCAAACCTTCTGCGCACGAGTAGTACACCTCTCAACATTGAGAAAGCGTCTCAGCAAGTTCATCTTGATTGCTCAATTCTTAAAAATGGAAGAAGGAAGAGAACTCACACTCGAAGACGACTAACTGAGCGGTGCAATGGGCGTTCCCTTTGACGTTCTCGGCCCTGGCGGTGTACAAGCCGGAGTCGTCCTCGCGGCAGTGCATGAGCTCGAGCTTGTGGTCGCCGGCGCCGGCGGAGATGTTCACGCGGTCCATCAGCCTGTCTGTCAGCGGCTTGTTGTCCTTCAGCCAGGTGACCTTCACAGATTCCTGGGACTCGCGCAGTTTGCATTCGAACACGGCGTTCTCACCCGCTGAGAATTCAAATGGTTCATTGGCGAGAGAGAGAGAGAGAGAGTTTGTACTTGAAATATAATCTTTCCATGATTTTTTCACATAAAATTAAATTACAAAATGGTTTCTCTAAAACTCTTTTAAGAGTATTAAGAAGTACGAACTCTCGATGTTCTAAAAATAAACGTAACGATGTTCTAAAGATAAGCGTGTTGTTAGGTTAATGTGTCGTGTAAGTTAGATATTCTACAAGCGTATATACAAGCACTAAAGTGTGTCTACTTCTACTAAGAAGTGTTTGTAAAGTCTTATTAAGCGTGGTACTTACGCTCGATGTTCTGCCCCTCCAAGGTTACCGAGAAGGCGGGCCTGCCATCATGCGATTCCGACTTTGTAGTAGATCGCACGGATTCATATTCCACGGTGCTGACAGATCCATTGGCTACAGCGGTCTTAGAGTACTGGCTCTCCGAAGAGTATCCACCGTTCTTAAGGCTTTCGTATTTTGACTCGGATTTAGAAGCCGAGCCTTCGAACTTATCCCCGTCAGTACTGGCCTCAATGCTGTATCTGGAAGTGCGGCCTTCTATCTTGGTTCCATTATTAGTAGAGTCAATTCCATATTTGGAGGCAATGCTGTCAATCTTGCTGGATGCTTCATAGCTAGATTCGATGCCATATTTCGATGCAATGCTATCGAGTTTGCTAGCGGTGTCATAGCTACCATCGGTGCTGGACTCGACGCCAGTCCTGGAGCTGGAGTACTTAGACTCGATGCGGGAGAGGGCGCTGCCTTCGGAGCCTCCGACCTCGTACTTCCCACCTTCTACGCGGGAGCCGCTTTCGCGACGTGAGTAAGATGATACCCCGGTGTTATCGAGGTTTGACGATGATGAGTCGTAGCTTGAAAGCTTTCGACTACTACTGGAGTATTCTGCGAAACATACATTTTAATAAAATAGCATTAGAATAATGTGTATACTGCAAATGAAGTTGAACACGGTAATGCAATATGTTAGGCAAAAGAGCGAAATAGCTCATTGAGCGAAAAGAGAGCTTACAAGTCGTCGTGGTCACTGTAAAATAGCCAAAGCGCAAAGTTCGTGTTATGGCTCTTTTAAAAACAGCCATGACGCCTTGTGGCAAACACAGAATGACCATGACGCGTTTTGAATGCACAGTTTTCTGTTGGATTAATAGAGATGTTACGAAGACAAGTTCTTACCTCCAGAGAGTCGCGAACTGCGACTATACCTCGACATCTCTTCGTCAACAGCTTGCTCGGTGGTTACAGTTTGACTGGTGACTGCGACGCTTGCTGCAGACTCCGCGCCAGCTGAGCTGACGACCTTCTCCGCTTCGACGCTACTCTTACTAACAGTCTCAGTCGCTGTTGCTGCAGCACTTTGTTGTTGAACTGATTGCTGACTTGTTTGACTGACTAATGCTTCTTGAACGCTGACAGATTTTTTGTCAGTGGATGTTTCAGTCACTTGAGCAGTCTCTTGTTTCTTTTGACTAACTGAAGATGCTTGAACAGTTTCTTCAACTTTCTTCTCTACAGCCGACGCTGAAGTGGCTTGAACCTGTTGAGTAGACTCTTGTTTGGTCGATTCTTGTACTGATAATTTTGTTTCAGTAGCCGATGATGACTTTTGATCACTAGCTTCTGTTAGTTTAACAGATGATGCTTGCTGAGAAGTTGCAACTGATGATTTTTGTTCAACTGTTGCTACCTGCCCAACAGCTTGCTGAACTTTCTGTTCTGTAGATGATGTTTTTGATTCTTGCTCAGTTACTAGTTGAGCTTTTTGATCAGCACTTGAGACTTGAACAGCTTTTGTTGTTACCGATGATGATTCAACTGAAGTCTTTGCTTGGTCAACTTTTGATTCTGATGCAGTTGCCACTGATACGACAGCTTCTTTCTTGTCCGTAGAAGCAGCGGCTATTACGGTTTGCTGAGTAGACTGTGACGCAGACTGTGTGCTCTGAGAGACTTTGGAGTCGACTGTCACAGATGACTTGGACTCTACACTTGATGTGGTTTCACTTTTAATACTACTGATGACAGCAGCAGATTTTGTTTCACTAACAGACGAAACTTCAGTAATTTCCGACTTTGATATTTTAGTCGCTGCTACCTCAGTTTCTGTGGAAGCTTTTCTTTTAGTCGTTGAGAGCTGAGTTTCTTCTTTGCTCGATACTTGAGCAACTTGGGACTCCTCAACACGTGATCGTTTCTCCTGGGTCTCCTGTTCAGCTTCGTGCTCTCTTTTCTTTTTCTTTTCTTCTTGGGGCTCAGGTGAAATAACGCGCTGTGGTGAGACTACCTGAAGGTCGTCGGCGTCGTGTTCAGCTAAAGCAACTGTTGAACGAAAGACACTCAATGAAGAAGTTCTCTATTAGAAATGGGTTTAATTTATAGATAAACATGTTGAAACTTACCGACGTCACTAGCGTTTTGTTTGATTTCAGCTAGCCAGTTGGTTTTGACGTACTCCTTGTGAGCAGTGAGGGTGAGCGTCAGCGGGGGTGTTTTCTGACAGAGATCGAACTTGAACGAGTCACCGGGGCGGTCCTTGGCCTCGACCTCCGGGAGCTGTGGACCAAACACCAGCTGAAGTAAACCGAGCGCGGTTTGGACATATTCCAAGTGTAATGTGTTATCTTGATTCATGCTATTTTTATCGAAGAAAGTCAAGATTAATTTCGTGTTGTGTAATCTTGAATGCAAACGTTTTGTCCACCACGTTTTGTGCAATTAAAATATACTTAACATTGAAAAAATTAAGTACATTTTAATAACATCATATTTTATAGCTAATACAGAGAAATATCTTATATTAAAAAGAGGATATCTGGCTAATATAACGCAACAGACTAAAATGTTTACAATTAGATTTTATTATAAACATTTTTAGTTTGGCATACAAAAATAACTAGAAGATACTGTGACCTACTTGTTATCAGTACCTATAAAATTTTAATGGTTTATACATTTTAATAGTGACTCGAAGAGGTTTATTACTTGTAAGTTCTGTACACCCTCAAACTGTAACACATATAGGAAAGAAACAAAAAATTAGAAGCTACCAAAAAAGGTCTTACCTTGATGATATCTTTGAGGACGAACACCGACCGATCTTCGGAGACCCTCTTGACTTTACAAATGAGGATTCTTGCTTTGAAGAGAAAGAGATATCTCTCCTTCCCTTTCCCCTCGTCGTCGGCGACGGTGAACCAGTCGTGGGTGAGCAGGCGGCCGAGCTTGTAGATGTTGCCGCGGTACCCTTCGATGCTGGCGATGAACTTGTTGTCAGTGGAACGGTTCGGCACAGACAGGAAGAGGTCCAACGCCTTTTGCAAGTCGGAGCAGTCGTCGCCTAGACGCTTAGAATATTTCACTAGTTCCTGTGGAAAGATAAGATACAGGATTTTGGACATCATAATCTTTAACATAAAAAATCTTGTTGGTTAAGCTTGTTCAAAATTTGCCAGACTATCTACCTAGTAACATTTTAAAACAACAATGCATCTTGCGACATACGTATAGCTACTTATGCCTCATGCTACTTATAGCATTCGAGGTAAGATAGTTAGATCCTCAGTGGTTCAAATCTTCGGCACACTATGTGCTTACATCTCTATATATCGTCCCTGCATTCATAAAAGAGGCCAACATTTTGAGCAAGATTTGTAACAGCAATAAGTTTTGTTTAAGAATAATAATCAATTGCAAATAAAACATTTAAATAACAATTTTGGTCTTTAATTTCAAATAAAACCTATTAAAGAAGGAGATGGGGGACAGATTTTATGTCGCTAAAGTAAGATAAAAGTTTTTACCTGCTTTAAACGTGTTATTCACGAAAAAAAAGGATTTAGCCCTAATTTTTAATATCAGCCTGACTTAAGTCGAAGGGCTAATTTAGCGAATTCGTAAAGTTTTTATTATTATTTTAATGACATTAGCATACCGTTTGAAAGAGGTTAAACTAAAGAATTTTTAAGAGAGTCGAAAGATCCCGATCTTTTTTAGTTTGTTTTATAGCAATGTAAATTGGAATTTTTATTTCATGTTTAACATTCCCGAAACTTTAGAATTTAATTTAAAAAAAAAACTAGATGAAAACTAACAGCAAATTTGAATTTTATAGAATCCTAATGCAATGCACATCAAAATAAAATTTTAATTTCGAGGCTAAATTCTATAGTTTTTTTTTATTTAAGTTTAAATGCAGTATTTTGGGTTTTTTGGTTAAATAACTTAAAAAGTCAACATAAAAATAACCGTCGGGCATGGAACGCGTTATGGGGGCTAAAAGTATAGCAGATGACCCTTTCTGTCGGCCAATTCATTTTGGCACACGATGCGCCAAATACCCTGTATACTGTCATATATATGTCGTAGCCATATCGTAGATTTGCTCACTTCACGAAATGTCGAGAATTTCATGAAATGGCCGCATTTCATGAAATGTTTCACTGTCTATTGGCCACATCATGATGTGGTTTGGGCAGATCAATAATAAGAAATCGTTTTTCGATATGGGAAACTAAACGCGCGGCTACTTCATGAAATGGTCAAACTTTAGTGATCATATCGTAAAGTATTTACATTACCCACCGTTAGAGGCGCTGATATCGTTTACTTTTTGTGTCGATACAATCGATTTGTACAATCGTATGCCACTCGGGGGAGTGGCATACGATTGTACAAATCGATTGTACAGTCACGGAAGGGGTTCCGTGACTGGCCCTCGCTACACTGCGCTTTGCTCGGGAAAAAAAAAATTAACTTAACCTAACCAACAGTAAGGATTTCGTACATTAATGATATGGCCAAACGTGGAAGGGCATATCATCAAACGTCGACGCTTTAACGATATGATCAGTTTAAGCTGGGCATACCATGAAATACCTACAACCATTTCATGAAAAGGTCGATTACATCATAAAGTGATCAATTTTAAGATCCGGCCACGACATATACCTATATACAATTTCGTTGTGTGTATCCGTTTGTTTAATGAATCAGAGGAGTTGTCTGAGACAACCAGAATACCACAAATCGTATTTATCAGAATGCAATTCCATTCGTCGTATGAACCGGCTGTTTAATGAATCAGAGGTGTTATTTTTGGTAGAGCTTCAGAATAACTATCACAAATTTGTATGATAGATAATAGAATGTGTAATAAACACTGCAATTCAACTCGGTGGGATATACCTTTGATTTGCATTTTTTTTTAAATTCCTGTAATTTGGCACAACGAGTTAGGTAGGTATACCTTTTAATGGCATATTTGGGTTTTGACACAATTGTTTTTGGCATATCTACTATTTAGATAGGCATAACTATGATTTATAGATAGATAGATCATCATAGCATAGATATTATTTTCGCTCTAATTATGAGTCTTATAAAGTTATAATAAGACATATTATTTGTTTGTCTAGTCATTAGTACCTATATATTTTAATTAGGATTTGACACTGTAGCACACAACATTTTTGCAGAAATCATTATTATGGATATGGATCAGTAAAAGTATGTATACCATGATAATTATGGCATAAAATGTTATGCGAAACAATAGAGAACCCAATTTGTTCTAAGTTGGTGTAGTTTTCGACAGAGAATAAAAAAATCACAAATTGTATTATCACAGTGTGCAATTCAATTTCGTTGTAAATACCGGCTGTTTAATGAATCAGAGGTTTTGTTTCCGGGCGCGACGTCACCGGCCGGGCCGCGTACAATTGGCTATCTTTAACCCGCGTCTGGAGCTTGCCAAACACTGTTCGATCGAGCTTTTTATTCGACGCCCATTCGCATTGTACCGCGATGGCATATCGCACAATTTACACGCGTTATAGTTCGTTGACCTGTTTATATGAGCGGATTATATGTAGGCGGTCGGTCGGTTCGATGAGAATATGTAATATTCTTGGCAATTACGTATAGTCGTGCGTTTACCTTTATATTGTTAGATTGCGTGCTTGATTAAAGAAAGTTTTAAATGGAATCAGGTAAAACTTTGCTAAAATTAAAATGGCATACAAAAATGTAAATTAATTAAAAGACTACAAAGATAAAACAAAAAAATATATTAACACCACATAGGTATTTGATAATTGCATTTTTGTAGAACAAGTTAATATAAAAAAAATACTTATAAAAATAGAGCAAAGTTTGAAAGAAAGAAGAAGAAAGAAGAAAAATAATAAATAATAATAACGATTATAACATTGCGCCCTGTTATGTGATGCCAACACTGTGTCCGTTTCAATTAGGTGGTCTTATCTAAAGAGATATCTTATAGATAAACCAGACTGATAGGAAAAACTATAGCTTACCTTGAGCAGGAGTTGGTAGTCGTTGATTCTCTGAATGGGTAGTTTTAAGTGCTCGGTGATGCCTTTGTCGTCGCCGAGATTGTCGGCTAGGTCCTGCGTGAAATAGAAAAATAAAATGTTATTAGCACAACCAGTTTTTTGGCTACCGACAACAGTTAAGTTTATACCACGTAAACTAAGATATTATGCATATTCACGGCAAAATTATCGCTATTCCTTCCCCATCTGACCCTTTAGGGCGAAAACATCGAACCTCTCAAGCGCTAACCGGTGTGATCGCACCGGAGCCTGTATTCCGTCAACACCCGACCGGTGCGATCGCACCGGACCCGACCACGCGACTATAATCTCAAATTTCGATAAGTTAAAGCCTACTTTTGTATGAAGAAGTTTGGCTATAGACAAACTAGAGTAAATTTGCTACACTAAAACCCGCAACAATTGTATGCTCTGTGCGTTAAACTTTTTAAAAAGTCAATGTCAAATTTTGACAATTGAGCGATCGAATTCTATGGACTCTATGTCGTCTAATTAGAGCCTACTTCTGTATGAAGAAGTTTGTCTATAAAAAATCTAGAATAAATAGTTTGATCATGTAGAACTAATAAACTATTTCGGTAATCACATTTATTTTGATAACTGCCAGAGGAAATATATCAATTAGTAAATTGTCGTTTACAAAATGATAAAATATGATCTAATTGCAACCTATTCATTATTTTAGTGGACATCGACTTTAGGTATTCGCCATTTTGCAAATTACGTGATACTTCCGGTGCTTTCATTAGTATTGGTCCGGGGCCGGGGTTGAGAGAGTTTTGTTTACTTCCAGTAAGTTGGAACTGAAAGAAACGGCTTAATTATATAAATGTTTTTGCTGTTTTGTGTAGTACAGTTTTAGTTTGACAACGTTGTAGGCTAAGGTTCAGTTGTAGATAACAACTCAAGGCTGAAGCTCACAAAAAAATATGTGGTGACGTTTTACTTACTTGAAGTTACTACTGAATTACAATGCTGCTGACTTATAGTTATATTATTAGTCCATGCTTATAGAAAGTAAAACTTCAAAACACAGTATCATATTGTATTTGTAAGAATCACAGAAATTATGCATGTATTTTTTTCGTTATTGAACATATTCTTGTTGTTCGAAAGGTTATCATTGCGTAACCTCAGCCTTGCTACGAAATAATGTCACCTAGAAGTAAATGTCTCATGGCTACGCTGCACTGACCTGAAAGCTGTGAATGTGTTTATAACAACCTCAAAGCGACGATCTTTGTCAAGGCTTAGTCTATTTACATATTTTTAGCAGCAGAATTTTCTGGAGCTTTTCTTATTTCAAGAAATTATTAGCATAAAATATTTTATTGTGAATTTCCCATATATATGTACCTGCATATCAATGTCAGAAATTATAACTAGTAAGCAACATCTGAAATAATATTAGATTCGTATTAGATTCGATTAGATCATGTATTACATTTCTTCTAGATGTTCAAACAAGTAGAATATGAAATTGAATTATTTATAGGTAAACTTAGAGGCTTGTTTACGCAGTGTACAAAATAACTAAGCAACATATAAGTAGGTATATTCGCCGTTCGCTGTAGCCGCTTTTCTAGCGCGCGTAGAATTTTCATAGAGACAACCAAACGACATCATGCCATCCGCCATGTTATACTTATTAGTAACGATCACGATCGCGTGAGTGGCAGTTAGCGTGTAATTTTTCTAGGAACCGCATCGAAATACTTCAAAAGAAATAAAAAGAAAAAGGTAAAAGAAGATTAGGGTGCCAAGTGCGAGTTTCATTCGCCATTCGATCACGTTAACGTAAACGAGAATTTGTATGGTAAATGTTAACTCTTCTCGTATGTCGCCAGGAGGCGCTGCATCAATGCCACACTAATTTTCGTTAAACGACAATTTGTATGGTAAAATGTTAACTCTTCTCGTATGTCGCCAGGAGGCGCTGCATCAATGCCATACTAATTTTCGTTAAACGACAATTTGTATGGTAAAATGTTAACTCTTCTCGTATGTCACCAGGAGGCGCTGCATCAATGCCATACTAATTTTCGTTAAACGACAATTTGTATGGTAAAATGTTAACTCTTCTCGTATGTCGCCAGGAGGCGCTGCATCAATGCCATACTAATTTTCGTTAAACGACAATTTGTATGGTAAAATGTTAACTCTTCTCGTATGTCGCCAGGAGGCGCTGCATCAATGCCATACTAATTTTCGTTAAACGACAATTTGTATGGTAAAATGTTAACTCTTCTCGTATGTCGCCAGGAGGCGCTGCTTCAATGCCATACTAATTTTCGTTTTCGTAAACGTAATCGATTGAATACGGATAGTAAACGAAACTCACACAAGGCACCCATGCTACAGATTCTGTTTTATTATTGCAGGTAATATGTAGCGTTGCACTCCTTTATGAGTACTATATTCTGTGCTTTGGGCAACGAACGTGCTTACGTGCCCCACATAGTTTATTTTTATTTTATTTTTTATTTTATTTTATTTGGAAAACCAACAGCTTTATGAAATTTAATACAATAATATTATAAACACTGATAGCCAATAAGAGGTCTTCGCTTATACAAAACAACTTAAATATCTAATTTTTAGTGAGAACATTCACAAACCCAATCTAGTACTTAAAACAATATAAACACACAGCAACATATGATGCGCTACAATCACTATGTTAAACAGCTTGCCTTAAAAAGAAAGGATTGCTTACTAGTCGCCTCGCTGAGGGTATGCCATCAGTTATAATTTAGGTATAGGTTTGTAAGACAGTACAGTAGGTAAGTTTTGCATAGTTCACGCTAACAGTACACAATGTCCTTGAGCAACGAAAGTGCAGTAGTTTATGACTTATTTAGATCGTAGATAAGCAATTTTCAAAAAGGATTTTGATTGTTTTTTAAAGTTCACACGAATAATACACACTACAGAAATGTCTTTGTGTGTCACGGACCCAGAAAAGGTACTTAATTAACGTCAGGTTAAAATAATATGGTTATAAGATTTGTAAAGAGTGTCATTTCAATCTATTATCATACGAAATCCTTTCCAATGTTTACATCGGTAACAGTCGCCGCTCAACGATTACAACATGTGTCAATTGGAGTCACATCGCGATTGGTCGGCAGCCAAGCAATTAGAGTGACACGCAGCGATCGGTCCCGCGGCGGGGTAATCTTAATTAGTTCCCGAGATTGATCGGGGAACACGGCTCAGATGCTTTTGTTATATATATTAATCAACAGACAGTATAGTGTCAGCGCGCCTTATGATAATTTTCCGAGACTTGCATTTTATCGTAAAGTGTGTGGCTGGCAATACGAAAACGTGAATTTTATGTGAAATAAGAAATGGCTTACAACTCTTCCTATTATTTAATTTGATTAATGTTTTCTTCACGTGATTTAATGTTGTTGTGGGGTTTCTGACATACATTATCTAATTTGCCCTGAGATGAGCTGAGGTTCATTGGTCAGGGCTTTACTATGTTAACCCCACATACCCCGTAGTCGGTCCATTTCGCGGGGATTTGGTTTACACGAAATTCCCGGGGTCAAAAAAGGCTATACTATATAATTTACTGTTTATTTGGAAACGAAATTATTTCATTGACATTGAATGATAATAGCGACTTTTATAGTCACTTTTAAGTTCTACCTATTAGTATCAGTTAAACGCTAAAGGGCCCTGTAATTTATATCCAGTAAAGCGGGAATGGACGTAGAAGAGAGTTTCGAAAATTACCAATAAGGATAAGGATATCAACCACCACAGGTCGGTTTAATGCAGGTAATAACGACCGTCATCTTACGACCACAACCCAATCAATCACATTTTTAACCACTTATTTTGCTAGTAGGAGCTCGATGGCGCAGTGGTTAACGCGCCCGGTCTGCGAGTGCTGAGGTTAAGCAACTTTCGCAAAGGCCGGTCATCGGATAGGTGAACAAACATTTATCATCTCTAGCTCTTCCGTGCTTCGGAAGGCACGTTAAGCCGTTGGTCCCGGCTGCATTAGCAGTCGTTAATAACCACCAATCCGCACTGGGCCCGCGTGGTGGTTTATAGCCCGTTCTCCCTATCCATCCATAGGGAAGGCTCGTGCCCCAGCAGTGGGGTCATAAAATGAGCTGATGATGATGATGATTCAGATGTTTTACTACGACAAAAACGGTGACTGTACATACTGTTTAGTTTATATGTACAAATCAATTGTATTGTGCGAAGCGCATAATCCGAATCACCGGTGTTTTACTACCAGGGCAAATGCTTGGATGCTCGCTTGAAGCTCGTAACCCGGGAATAGAACACCTTGACGCCATCAGAAACACCGATGCTACGTGGTAATGACTAATAATGAGCTTCTGCTATACTTACTGATGCATCTACACCACAGTATCCCGTTGAGCGGCCATTGGGTATACAAGTACCTACCAAAAATGTGGTAATGTTGCACTGTATCTATTTTGCCCTCAAAAACGGTCATCCACATTTTATGTCTCCATTTGGTAGAATTAATCAAAAGAAACGTATGAGTAGAACTCTCGAGTGCCAATTTCACATGATATTTCAGTAAAACAATTTTGAATGAAAAAAGAGTGAGTGGTTTTGAGTGGTAGAGCCACGCTGCGTTGCAGCACGAAATGGGCCGGCTCGCCCGGCGAAATACCACCCTCTCACAGAATATCGGCGTGAAACAACGGCACTCGTTGCTGTTGTTTCGTCCGGTGAGTGAAAGTACCGGAGGCCCATCTCTCACCCCTCCCCCCTCGCAATTCCTACTCCCTCCTCAAGATCCAACTCCTTCCTCAAGGTCGGCAACGCATCCGCGATTACTTTGGTTTTGCGGGTGTCCATGGGCGGCGGTGATTGCTTTCCATCAGGTGACCCGCCTGCTCGTTTGCCTCCTTTTAAAATAAAATAAAAAAAATAAAAAATAAATAAAATAAAAAATCAGAAAAATTAAATTTTCTTAAGTTCTTCTCAAAAAAATGGTTGCTTAGTAAAATCACATAAAATGGTATCAAAATGCAATATATTTAAGGAAATAGAATGTCATTGTCATGTATCAATCGGAACGAGTTACACGTGTTTTTAATATTTTCGTTTTTTTTATTTTTTAACTAAACTTATGGGTATTAGGATTTCTTTTTAACAGGAAGTTATTGTTTTCGTCACATACTTTCTGACAAAAAAATATCAAATTGTAATGTCAAAAGACCTCTGAGAAATTTGCTTCTAAAGTTTTTTCTGATTTCTATGATTTTAGGGTTGGTTGTCACTAGAAGTAGCAAACATATTATTTAATTTTATTATACAAATATCTGTAAAAAAATATAAATCAGAATGTTGTAGGATATTTGTCATGGGATACCAACCGTACTCAGCTATATATTTGAATGCTAACGATTTACAGAACTCACCAAACTTTTCAGCGTCAGAGGTAATCTTTTTAAACTATCATGGTCACTTGCATTAGAATAAATATTATTAACGGGATTATTACCATGTTTATTGTCGTGTTTGAGTATCCGATATTTCGGCCCAGTTGCATGCGCCATGATCACGGATGTACTGAAGTTATTGCGGGTGGGGTGATTATGAGCAGACAAAACGATCTACCCTCTTCCTTAATCGTTTTTTGCGCTCAATACTCGTACCACTGGCTCCTAAGTCACTATTCACTCGAACTTGTTCTCGACACACTACACTGACCGTATCAGATCGCGAAACGGCACTTTTGTTCTTTTTGCGGTCTTTACATAGGCTAATCACTGGATTCCAGATACGCGACAGTTTAAACCCATCTTCGCGATTGAAATTTTTGTATTTTGTAATTTCAATCGCTTCTCTTACCAATCTTGGTATGTAGTGACGTTCTGTTGAAATTATCTGGGGGTTATAAAACTCAATCCAGTTATTAGGACCCGATTGGATCAAATGTTCAGCAATGGCCGATTTTTGCGTATCGTTATTCTTTACAGCTATATTTTCCTGCCGAATTTAGGAGCATATAAAAATATGCTCCTAAATTCGGCAGGCTACTGTACGTTTTGTTTGGCCAATGTAGGAGCTACCGCAGCTGCAATCGATCTTATACACACCGGGCTTTTCTAGGGGAAAGCTGTCTTTTGGTGAACGTAGACATTGAGCTACTTTTTTAAAAGGAGTGAAGATGGTGTTAATTGAGTATTTATTGAATATATTTGCGACCTTATCTGTCACTCCTTTCATATACGGCATAAAAAGCGGTTGCCTTTCTACCCTGAACCTATCGTGTTTGGCTTTGTGTCTAGATGTTAACACCTTCCCCTTGTATCCGTTCTTCTGCAGAACCTGCTGGACATGGGATAACTCCTCATGCAGTGTTTCATTATCGCACAAGTCGTAAGCCCGGTTGGTTAGCGATGACACTACAGAGTTCAGATGTTTTGGGTGGTGATGAGAGGTTGCATTGAGGTAGCGATCTGTGTGTGTAGCCTTCCTATATACAGAGTGACCAAGTGAACCGTCATCTCGTACTCGCATCTTGATATCAAGGAAAGCCAAACTCCTATCTTCCTCCATTTCGTAGGTGAATTTTATTTTAGGATGGATACCATTTAGAATCGCCAAATACACCTCAACATCGTGCCGACCACCAACTAGTATACAAAAAATGTCATCGACATACCTGTCGATGACATTTTTTGGCATTGTTTGGCTTTCCTTGATATCAAGATGCGAGTACGAGATGACGGTTCACTTGGTCACTCTGTATATAGGAAGGCTACACACACAGATCGCTACCTCAATGCAACCTCTCATCACCACCCAAAACATCTGAACTCTGTAGTGTCATCGCTAACCAACCGGGCTTACGACTTGTGCGATAATGAAACACTGCACGAGGAGTTATCCCATGTCCGGCAGGTTCTGCAGAAGAACAGATACAAGGGGAAGGTGTTAACATCTAGACACAAAGCCAAACACGATAGGTTCAGGGTAGAAAGGCAACCGCTTTTTATGCCGTATATGAAAGGAGTGACAGATAAGGTCGCAAATATATTCAATAAATACTCAATTAACACCATCTTCACTCCTTTTAAAAAAGTAGCTCAATGTCTACGTTCACCAAAAGACAGCTTTCCCCTAGAAAAGCCCGGTGTGTATAAGATCGATTGCAGCTGCGGTAGCTCCTACATTGGCCAAACAAAACGTACAGTAGCCTGCCGAATTAAGGAGCATATAAAAGCTGTAAAGAATAACGATACGCAAAAATCGGCCATTGCTGAACATTTGATCCAATCGGGTCCTAATCACTGGATTGAGTTTTATAACCCCCAGATAATTTCAACAGAACGTCACTACATACCAAGATTGGTAAGAGAAGCGATTGAAATTACAAAATACAAAAATTTCAATCGCGAAGATGGGTTTAAACTGTCGCGTATCTGGAATCCAGTGATTAGCCTATGTAAAGACCGCAAAAAGAACAAAAGTGCCGTTTCGCGATCTGATACGGTCAGTGTAGTGTGTCGAGAACAAGTTCGAGTGAATAGTGACTTAGGAGCTAGTGGTACGAGTATTGAGCGCAAAAAACGATTAAGGAAGAGGGTAGATCGTTTTGTCTGCTCATAATCACCCCACCCGCAATAACTTCAGTACATCCGTGATCATGGCGCATGCAACTGTGCCGAAATATCGGATACTCAAACACGACAATAAACATGGTAATAATCCCGTTAATAATATTTATTCTAATGTGTGAAGGTCATCCAGTAACCACTGCTCTATGCGTATTACGCATTTCAGTAAATAGGGAACGGTTCTTATCGGATAAAAGACTTCGCGCCGTATTACCATCATTAGTGGTACCAGAATTTGGTCGAACGACATCCACCAGTACTTTGACTTATTTTCCACCCGCATTGTTGCGGACCACTTCATCCTTTTCTCTGTTCTCCCTTTTGAGGGAGCTTAGGTTCATCCAGCTTTCACGGCACCCCGTCGAATCTTTTGGTCTCTTTGGTAAATCTTGCTATCTGCTCCACCTTCAGATTCTGTAGGTCCTCTATGTGTAATGTGTCCGATCCCCAGAGCTCCCATCTTGATAGTGAGTACATAGGGCACTCAGCTAGTAGGTGGAGGCTGGTCTCCTCGCTTTCCATGCACTCCGGGCATATGGGATCAGTTTTAACTACTCACCCCCCTTCCTCTGGGCATCATGTATTAGCACAGAGTTTCAGCAAAAGCCTAACGAGGGCGGACCCCTTCCCTGTATCACATAATACCCTTCATTGGAAAATGTTTGATATATATGTATCACTCTAATTTCTTTAAGAAACAGTGTTATTATTATTATTTCTCTTGGGGACGTCGCCAGCCGAACGGACGATCAGCCTGCGTTGTTGCGGGCCATTTCATCCTATTCCCCGTTCTCCCTTTTTAGGGAGTTAAGGTTAGTCCAGCTTTCACGGCGCCCCGTCGAATCTTTTGGTCTCTTTGGTAAATCTTGCAATCTGCTCCACCTTCAGATCCTTTAGGTCCTCTATGTGTAGTGTGTCCGACCCCCAGAGTTCCCATCTTATCAGTGAGTACATCGGGCATTCAGCTAGTAGGTGGAGGCTGGTCTCCTCGCTTTCCATACATTCCGGGCATATGGGGTCGGTTTTCACTCCTATCACTGTCAGATGTCTGTTCAGCCGACAGTGTCCTGTTATGATTTCTATGACTAGCCTCATGTTCTCTCTTGAGAGTCCCATTAGTTTGCTGGTCTTTTTCTTATCCATGCCCTTGATGAAGATCTTCGACTGTGTCATACCATTCGAGGACCTCCATCTTTAAGAAACAGTGTTTAGAAAAGCACTGACTGATGACTCAATGTTTGTCCCTGTGTTGAAATCGGCTTAGTAATTTAGATACCTACCACATATTTGCTAAGGGCTCCTAAGATAATAACTCGATTTATTATAATAATTAAATACATCTGATTACGACTATTTACAAATAAATTATAATATGTGACAACCCTGAGTTGTAATTTTGAAAATGAAAAATCTCGGAGGTCCTTTGAGATACGTCTTCAATTGTTAGGGATTAGGTTAACGGTATTCTTATTACAAATATAATCATGTACTTAATGGAATCCAAATTCATAAATATGTGACCACAGAAAAATAAAAACAAAATTAGACAAAATCAGCTATAACTCAGCTGTTATTGAATATGAAGTTTTGTTTTTTTCTATATAATCCTGGACCGCCGTTGTATTTGAAGTAATGTAAATTAATAAACAAAATGAAGTAACTTTTATTATACAACAATTTAAAAAAAAAATTATAACTTCAGCATTATGTAAAATTGGCACTCGGGAGTTCTACTCATGCGTTTCTTTTGATTAATTCTACCAAATGGAGACATAAAATGTGGACGACCGTTTTTGAGGGCAAAATAGATACAATGTGTTGGCGGTAATTTTCGCTCAACAGGGTATACTTGTTGTAGAGCTACGTTTCCAACTTTCGATTTTGTAGTAGGCAGTACAAAAACTTGGAAGATCTTTTTTTACGAAAATCAAAATACCTTTTGAGGAAGAGAAGTTGCCCCCTGTGCGTTTTATGAGTGGTATTTCCAATTTCGAATGTAAACATAGCATTATGAATGGAAAATACCATAAAAAGTATATTTTTATATATTTTAGGGATTTTATATCTTAACCTAACTTATATTTAGATTTATATTTAGACTAACACAACTTAATGAAAACGAAAAAATGGATCATTGAAAGCAATTATAACCAAACAGGACAATAACAAAGTAAAACCGGAAGACGGGATAAGTCCACGAAGTTACTTTTCGTGGTACTACTGTACCTACGACACGTAACTATGAATAGGTATTTCATATTCAAAATTATTTTATTACTAGCTTAGAGATTACAAGTTTCTTTTGAAGTTCTATAAGTGGCTACACACAAGTCGTCAATCAACTATCTCTGTGTAAATCACACCGTTTAACTACGTGTTGACAAAGAAACGTCGAGCACACTCTCGCATTTATACATACCTATTCATCATCATCAGCATCATCATCTCAGCCAAAAGACGTCCACTGCTGGACAAAGGCCTCCTCCAAGGATCTCCACAACGACCGGTTTTGTGCTGCTCGCACCCAGCGGCTTTCCGCGACCTTCACCAGATCGTCGGTTCACCTTGTTGGAGGCCTGCCCACACTGCGCCTTCCGGTACGCGGTCGCCACTCAAGCACTGTTTCGTCCCAGCGGCCATCAGTCCTGCGAGCAATGTGCCCTGCCCACTGCCACTTGAGCTTAGCAACTCTTCGGGCTATGTCGGTAACCTTTGTTCTTCTGCGGATCTCTTCAATTCTGATTCGATCACGCAGAGAAATCCCGAGCATAGCCATCTCCATTGCTCTTTGAGTGATCTTGAGCCTTCTGATAAGGCCCATAGTGAGTGACCACATATCTATTAGTATCTTCTAATCGATAGTAACGGATGCTTTTTTTTAAGTTTTGGTTTTGAAATTGGCAACACTGTTTCTGGTGATTGTCAATTTGAAAGTTGGCGGTATATTTGTGGTCAGTACGTTTTGCCATTTCTATTTTGATTAGACTTACTTCAGAAAAAACGCTTGCAAATTGTACACACATTTATTTTGAAAATCATGGTTCAGTTCGCCAAACTTACCGTGCACTACGTCCATTTTACGGTCGACATAATCGTCTATATGAGCAAGTTATTCTGAAAACCATGGATCGTTTTCGTACCACGCACACTCTAGTTGATAATATGCATCCACAAAGACGCCATACAGTGCGCACAGAAGAAATTATTACTGCTGTGGAGCGTAGTGTTGAAGAAGACCCGAATGAGTTGATTCGCCAAATGAGCACATAATTTCGCGTAATGGACCTGTAAGCTGGCCTCCACGATCGTCCTCCACACTTTTCTTTGGGGATATGCAAAGTCACACGTCTACGCAGATAAACCACAGACGTTGGACCATTTGAAAGCTAACATTCGCCGCGTTATTGCCGATGTATGGCCCCAGTTGCTGGAAAAAGTGGTCGAAAATTGGACTTCCGGATTACGCTTGATTCGAACCAGCCGTGGCGCTCATATGCCCGAAATCAATTTTAAGCACTAATGGCATCTGATTATCTTTTAAATAAAACCAATACCTCGATAATGAAATTTATTTTTACGTGTTTTATTTCATTTTAAATATGTATACCTCTAAAAACACCCTCTAGAAGAATCATATTATTACAAAATAAGGAGCAGCAGGAAGTAAAGTCCATACAAACGCGTTCGAGCAAAGCCCACATAGACAAGACTTTAGACATTATTTTACGACGTAGCAATGCTTCCCGCAGCTGTTTAACGCGCCCCGTCTGCGAGTTAAGCGTTTAGAGGTTAAGCAACTTTCGCAAAGGCTTGTCATCGGATGGGTGACCAAAAATTTATCATCTCGAGCTCCTCCGTGCTTCGGAAGGCACGTAAAGCCTTTGGTCCCGGCTGCATTAGCAGTCGTTAACAAGCTAAAATCCGCACTGGGCTCGCGAGGTAGTTAATGGCCCGTTCTCCCTATCCATCCATAGCGAAGGCTCGTGCCCCAGCAGTGAGGACATAATAATGAGCTGAGTCTGTAAAAATAATGCTATGCCGCAAACTATGGGACTCAGCAAATAAAACAGCCTCAAGAATAGCAACTGCCTCTCCCGTAAACACGGATGACAGTGGAAACAATTTATAGCTCAGGACTATTCTATGGGCGGGAATCCAAACGGCTGCTAGATGCTCTAAATGCCATGCTACACATTTACAGAATACCATGCACACAAGTTTAGGCCCAAGACACCGTACTCGTAGAGCAAGGGTACGAAGAACCGGTTCACACGTGCTCTATACCAGGTACAGATTGTACCTGGGCGCATCTCTCCTCCACCACAGCCCGGTCAACCCGAGCCGAGGTCCGAGCCTTTAGAGGCGCCCTCGGGTTGCTCCGCTCCCCGATCCGATCCGAACCTTTCGGAGAATCTAGTAGGGCACGGGGACACCTCTTAAGTGCGTGATGCCGTTCCTCCGAAAACCTCCGAAAGTGATTCGTTTCACACGGCCGGAGGAACCCTTTAAGTTTCCCGCCGCCCCCAAACAAGCCCGGTGAAGCTGAAAATGCCGACTGAGGCAATCAGCAATCTCTCTCCAAAAAAAAAAAGAAAAAAAAAGGCTACTAAGGCCACCCAAGCTAAGTTAAGCTTCATACAAACGCGCTCTAGCAACGCACATATCTTAGGATAGAGGTGTCTCCTCTCACGGACACGGAGTCTCGCAAAAGCTACAGTCTCCTTTATAATAGGTCCTTACCTATGAAATTGCCGTTTTTTTCTCACTTATTAATAGGTGTATTACTTCTAAAAGTCAATACCGGTTGTTAATATTATTATACACCTTTAATTAGGACTATGTTACTTAGGCTTCAGTAATAACAATGATTATTCATTTTGTGTCTTTATCGCCCAACTTTTATTTTTAAATTGACTTCTTTTTTTGTTCGCCTTTTGTTTCATTGTAGCTTTGAAGGGTCTAGATTTTTTTCTTTTTAATGTCTGCTATATTTGGCTAGTGAAACAAACACACTACCTACTCTACAATTTATAGTGTTAACATAAATAGATGCTAAGAAAATTAAAAAAACGTTAGTATGAAAAATATAATTTAAAAAAATCTTCATACAAAACGGCAATTTCATAGGTAAGGACCTTATATTATATTCTAAGCTCCTTATTTTGTGATGTTTTGCACCCGACAATATACTACTAATTTTAATTAATTAATACTACTTTGTATTTTGCCTTTCAGGTTGGAAGAACCGTAACGGCTTTTCGGGTCTGGGTGTTTTCTATGTATAATAAGTTATTATACATAGAAAACACCCAGACCCGAGACAATTTAGAAAAACAATAATTTCTAAAATTTATTCGACCGGGGATCAAACCCGGGACCTTAGGGATGGCGACACCATGAAAACCGGTGTGCAAACCACTCGACCAAGGAGGTCGTCAAAAAGTAAATTGTTTTACGAATTTCTGATATTTTAGGTTCACATGTTTATTTTACATGATTTTTTTAAAGGGTTACGCAAGCATTATACAATAAAGTATGGTAGGTATACCTACTATTAAAGGAAGCATTGTGTTTATAACTGGTCCGTTAGAAAGTTAATATTTATCAACAAACATTGTTTTGGGTCATGATGACTAGACCACTGAGAATGGCGCGAGCAGAAAGAGGATAACCAGCAGTATGTGAAGTCGAGATGATGTTGTTAATATATTTTCGATAAGTGCTTCAAAATCAGTCCGAGAAATTAAACCACAAAATTACTCTTCTGGTCTTATTTTTAATTAGGAAGGTAATAATCTTAATTGATCTTTCATTGAATAATTCGTTGATGCTATAACACCGATAAAACCTTTTTTTACATTTGCTCACTTCACGAAATGCTCGAGAATTTCATGAAATGGTTGCATTTCATGTAATGTTTCAATGTCTATATTAGCCATATCATGATATGGTTTGGCCAGATCAATGATAAGAAATCGTTTCTCGATATGGGCAACTAAACGCGCGGCTACTTCATGAAATGGTCAAACTTTAGTGATCATATTCGTAAAATATTTACATTACCCACCGTTAGAAGCGCTGATATCGTTTACTCTTTGTGTCGATACAATCAATTTATACAATCTTATGCCGCTCCCCCCTTCCGTGACTGGCCATCGCTACACTGGGCTTCGCTCGGGAAAAAAAATTAACTTAACCTAGCCAACATTAATGATATGGCCAAACGTAGAAGGACATATCATCAAACGTTGACGCTTTAACGATATAATCAGTTTAAGCTGGGCATATCATGAAATACAACCACTTCATGAAATGGTCGATTACATCAAAAAGTGATAAATAAGATCCGACCACGACATATAGACTCGTATTAGTAGGCAAACGCAGTCATATTAGATATGACGGACATTGGTCATATCAAAAGGATATTAGGTGCACAAATTTAAGGGAATTTGTGCGCCTATAGCATCCCAATAATATTTTAAAGCTAGTGCTTTTTAACAAATTTTTTTAACAAATAAATTTTAAGTACCTTCTTTACAAATGACTTTTGTTTTCTATCATGAGTGTACACATTTCAAAATAGTCTATTTGCGAAATAGACGTTCTGCTATACAGACCATCTGAGAGTTGAACGTTTTGCTACATGGACCTTTTCCTAATTAGGCTTACTGCTCATTAGACGTTTCGCGTAGTTGAAAGTTTTGCTGCTTAGACCCTCTGATCGTAAGGCATTTTTGTTGGGATCTCTAGTACGCACGCCTGCTCATCGTACTACCTTTATGTGTATGGGATATGGTTGAACATTTATTGGAAAAAGACAGTTTTAAATAGGTTGATTTACAGGCGTCTAATACTATTATTGATCGAAGAAGTAAATACAACGAAATAATAGAGGCAAAAGTCTATACAATCTTTTTGGAACTCAAGGGCCTTGAAATTTAACAATTTTTACGGATCTACTCGCGTTTATTTTACACATTACTTATTTAATGTTTATCCTGACGTTTCGAACCCTTTGCAGGGTCCGTGGTCACAGGGAGACTGAGGTGTTGGTCGTCTCATAATTAGTTGGTAGCTTGTATACCCTCATTTAAATTTACAAGGGCCTTACTTACTGCGATGTTATTGCAGTATTCGCCGGTTGTATAAACGAGACACGTGTCTCGTTTATACAACCACAACAACACAATACTGTTTCAAGACCTCATTCATTACCCTCCACTCCAGTATGTGTTAGTATTATGTGGATTGTCACCACTTCTGTTGTCCAACATTTATAATATTCTTTAAAGCCAGTTGCGCTGAGGGCGACGGGTAATAAATATATTTATATTTTATTTATTTTTTGAGGAATATTGATTCTTACTTTATTATTAATTATTGGTTGAGGATGGTATTCAAGATTTTTATTGACTGACACGCATCCGCATTGCGGTTGCCGTAGTAAGTTGTCCGTAGTAGCTGCTACGAAGGCCGTAGTGTCATTGCTACGACTATAATTATAAGAAGTTTGTATGTAGGATATAAATGGTACTTTGCTGTTAACTGTTTTTATGATATTAAAAACGTACTTCGACAAGTTTTCTATCTGTCCAAAATGATCTTCTGATGAGGTCTGGGGATGTCGATCCCTTGCGTCTTTTACTAGAGTGAGTAGTCTTTTACTAACATGTGTTGTGTATGTTTCGTTGTTAGAAAAAGATATATTGATTAATATTAGATTTTAATAGTTAGGTATATCAAAAGGAGTGCCTACTGGAATATAATAAGTAAATCAACCGTTGTAGTTTATTTGAAATGTTGCCGATATCAAGTACCTCCTTCTGAACCGGCTAAAGCGTTTGCTTCGGAGTTCGATAACTAGAAAATTCTTCTTTATTAACTGAAAGCAAAGAAGTTTCAAATAATTTTGATTTGTATTTTATTATAATTTTAAGTTTTTGTATGTTATTTCAACTATGCGGAAGATACGCGTTGTTTTTAATAGACCATAGAACCACACTAAAATCTTAATTTTTAACCGCGTCACATGTAACTAAGATTTTCCGTGGTAAGTATATATTAATATATGAACTGAACAAAGCAATGTAAAATGTAATGTTTGTGTGGAAATCAATATATAATTATTTAATATTCATGAAAACTCTACATTTTTTGAAGTAAACAATCCAGCTCAGTCACGATAAACATTACAGGTAGCACAAAAACTAGGGCAA
Organism: Eudonia lacustrata; assembly: GCA_947562085.1. Lineage (NCBI taxonomy): Eukaryota > Metazoa > Arthropoda > Insecta > Lepidoptera > Crambidae > Eudonia > Eudonia lacustrata. The sequence continues at coordinate 27,866,654 of OX387340.1, read as the reverse complement.
GAGGCTAGTTAAGCTAGGACAAAGGCACAAAGAGGGCAATATTTTAAGCTTTGTATGACACATATAATCCCTCGGAACACATGTGCGAACTAGGTCAAGGTCACCAGGCGTTCCGTTAAAAGCACGCGTCCGGCGCGGGGCGCGGGGCGCGAGCGCATTACGAACAAGAAAAATATAATATTGACGAAACCCATACTCCCACGCCCGCTCGAAATAAACCAGACGGGTAACACAACACCAGCACATATTGAAAATTAGGTTCGAGCGGCGATCGGACGCTGGGCGGTCGCAGCGGCGTGGCAAGGAGGTTGGTACGGTGGTAGCTACCTGGTGGTTCGCGGGGGTCGGCGTCACAGGTGTTGAACGAGAACACTATCACAGACAAACACTTCACTCGGTCGAGTGGTCGTCGTGCGCTGGAGCGTGAGCGCGGGCGCGGCTGCCGAGCGACTGCGCGCCCTCCACCGCCGCCGCTAAACATAGACGACACTCGGAGGATAGCGCCATTTCCCCGTGACGTCACGCCACTGTATCCACGGTCACGAGCCGGCAAGGTCGCCAAACAAACCTTGCAGTCCTTGTTGATAACAGTTTATCTATCTTTCTTTGGATTTCGACCGCCTCTCTTGTCCAAATGGTTCGACCACTACTCTCAGATACAAAAGTATCGGTTTAAATTCCCTACTGATGGTATTCTTTTTTGTATCGTATTGTTTGGTAGTATTAAGCCCGTCTGTCTAAGCTACCACCGCATAATCTCAGTCTGTCGCCATAACAACGAAATATAAGACAGTTAAAAGATAAGATTCGTTAGTTAAGAATATCAGGTGAAGTGCGCTTATAACTTCGGCGTTGTCGTCACTAACTATCTGGTTAGGATACGCGGTTCTCTGTTGTTGAGTAACAAAAATCAGATAATGGTTCTTATACCATAAAACTGGATACGTGCTTTGGCAGAGCCGGTTTTATATTTAGTTGGCTTTTGCCAACTGAGTGTACGATTAGGTGTTTGGAGTTAGACGAAGTAAAAAGAAAAGTTACTCTCTTAAAAGCAAGTTTTTAAGTTAATCAAATGTTTAAATAGTTTTTACCGTAAAAAGCAAAATATAAAATTTTAGACATTGTATTCTTCTAATGCATATTAAATTAATCTAATAAGTAGGTAGGTATTTAAGTACAGGGCTTCCTGGCTTTACTCCAAGCTTCAACTTAGAGCAAAATGTATTTACATAAAATATGTGTTTGCCAACTCAGATAGACGTTCGAACACATCGATGTTAGATAAAGCAGAACAGTAACATCAATATTTAAATAATATAGGCTGATGAGTGATGATGATGATGATGATGATGAATATTTAAATTAGGTACACACGGCGGCAGATCAACCTACCCAAACCTGTCAAAATTCTACAATGAATATTGATCCTTATAACCAAACTTCAACACATTGCGATGACTGTCAATGGATCTTGTAATCTATACTAATATTATAAAGAGGAAAGCTTTGTATTTTTGTATGTATGTTTGTAACGAATAAACTCAAAAACTATAAGACCGATTTCAAAAACTCTTTCACCATTAGAATGCTACATTAGCGCTGAGTAACATAGGCTATATTAAAAAAAATGTCCACCCGTGCGAAGCCGGGACGGGCCGCTAGTTTAAAGTAAAAGTATAATAAAAAAGATTTTATTATGATCTGTCTCAGTTGTATTTAAAACAAACAAAGTGTCATAAATACAAAGTTTGTTGCAATAAAGGTTTTTTTGAAGAGGACAGTCAGCGGCTGCGTCAACAACAGACTATGCCATCGTTTCAGCGGTAGTGGCGCGTGGGCATCTCTGTTTCTCACGGCTCAAAGTACCTACCGCCGTTACGTTAGAGCTATTAGATTCATAACATACTGTAACACATCTAGAATGTACCGTGTGCTCATCAGAGCTATTCCGAGATTCCTGTTCCGGAATGTACACACGGCGGCAGATCAACCTACCCAAAACTGTCAAATTTCTACAATCAATTTTGAACTTTATGTTTTGGTTATAAGGATCAATATTCATTGGAGAAATTTGACATATTTGGGTAGGTTGATCTGCTGCCGACTGTACCTATGTACATTGACCAGTGACGGAGATAATGTTCTTAGTCATTGTACAAACGCCTGCTTGCACAGATGTGCAGGCCATGCAGAGGTCTTAGAAGTCTGCTTGGAAGCGGCTTGTTATACCTACCTAATGCTTTTTATTATTTGGTTCTAAATACATAACTGCTTAAAGTATCTTTTTGAAAGGCGTTAATTAGAATTACAATCTTAAGTTACAAATTGTATTGGTGATATTTGGTTGCAATGATTTTGGCGTTTATCCACGAAATGTTTAGGTATTTAGTAAGCAATAAAGCATAATAAAGAAATTGAAAGTGACATTGACAGTTTGTTTGTGGCACATATTATATACCAACTGTCAAATTTCCTCAATAGATTTTAAACTTTATGTAGGTACATGGCATATGGTTGAATATTTATTGAAGAAATTTGATAGGTTGATGCGCAGGCATTTGTACATTTTATACGAACTAGTGGTCGCCCAGTGGTCTAAATTCGACCGTAATTTTATTAAGGCTGCACGGATTGTATCCTAAGCTATGAAAAATTAAAAAAGATAGAATGTGAGTTTGGATTAGCATTGACAGATTTCGACCGCTTCTCTTCCATTTTTGAAATTTTTGAAAAGATTGTGTGTATCAAACACATGGTAGTGAGTGTAATTTTTGTTTTATTGATTTAATGTATTTTTACGCATAATTAAAAAAAAATTAACATTCGGATAACCTTCTTTATATAAATTGTAAGTGTGCGAAATTTCATACTATTTTCGCTATTTTCGTAAAAAAGGGGTACAAAGTTTTTGCTTCACGTATGTACGTAGTAGAATACGTACGTAGGTGAATCACGGAATCAACATTATAAGACATAATATTATAAAGTTTTTCTAATACTTATATATTTAATTGGAAACTTAGTTCCATGTCTCTATGTCCATCTATTGTCTAGTTATTTTATAAGCTCAACAATGCAGGACAGTTGCTATGCCTATAGCCATGCAGGGGTCTTAGAAGTCTGCTTGGAAGCAGCTTGTTTCTGTATGCTTTTTAAATATCTGCTTAAAAGCATCTTTTAGAAAAGCGTGAATTAGTATTGCAATCTTATTTTGTAATTAATTGTATTCAATTGTATTGGTGATATTTGGTTGCAATGATTTTGGCGTTTATCCCAATCCACTAAATGTTTATAAGCAATAGGTAAAGCTTAATATAGAAATTGAAAGTGACATTGCATATTTGTATAAAAATAAACATTTCTTTTGAATTTGTTATGCTGTGCTCATAAGATGTCATACTGCCTTATTGTAATATTTACGTAACTTCTACATAAAAAGTAATAGCTTGTTAAAACTAGGTAAATGAATGTCAAATAGAAAGATTAATCCCATCTACGAGCAAATTACAAATAATACCTTTATTATTACTTTGTTTGTTTTCTGGAGACTATTAGCACATAACACTATTAGTCACTACGCATGTGTACGATAGAGCCAATACATAAGTATATCGGCTCTATCGTACAGCCTATCTCTGATAAATGGTTACTTAATGTTTAAAAATAATAAGCACTTTTTAGAGCCGACCGCTTCTTAGCGACCCACGACCTTTCTTAACTCTGTCGTTCGTCATCTCTATTTTCAAAATCAATACCATATAATTTTTATTTTGTTTTTAATATTAAGGTAATAAGTTACGTTTGTTGTACACGAATTAATCCATGACGTCTACCACAACCGCTAGATTAAGGTTCGTTACGTAATTATCCTATATTCGGTGGGTTCCTTCGCCAAAGCCCACATCAGATAGCAGTGTTTACGCGGGCGCTGCCGATTGCCCCCGATATGACGCGCAGTGACAGCGCGCGGCATCCGAACTATTCTAGTCATTGGCGGGCTGCCTAACCGACGGCGGCGCCCGCGATCGTCTCGCTGCTAGCTAATGCTGATCCCAACCCGTAAAATCATGAGCTAACGTTCTGGTCACGGAACCGAGCGACCGGCGGGCGAGACGCGGCGAGTAAATTCACATGTCTCTTTTTTGGAGATTTATTTTTTGATATTGCCTCAAACGGCATTTTCAGCTTCACCTGGCTTTTTGGCGAGAACCTAAAGGGTTCCTCAATTCATGTGAAATGAATCACCTTCGAAGGTTTTCTAGAGGGAACGGCATCGCGCACTAGATGGGACCGATCCGATCCGAACCCTTCGGAGACTCTGGAAGGGCACGGGGACGCGCACTTTTAAGTGTGCGATGCTGTACCCCTCTAGAAATCCTCCGAAGGTGATTCGTTTCAACACGGCTTGAGGTACCCTTTACGTACCTCGCCGCCCCTAAAACAAGCCCGGTAAAGCTGAAAATGTCCCTCGGCAATCAGCAGTCTCTCTCCAAAAAAAAAAAAAAAAAACTAGATGGGTGTCCCCGTGCCCTACTAGATCCTCCGAGGGGTTCGGAGCGGAGCGGGCTTTTTGGAGTGAGTTTTCTGATTGCTACAATTGGCTTTTTAGCGTCACCGTACTTTTTTGGGCGCAGCGAGAAACTTAAAGGGTTCAACATTCAAAATCTAAAATCATTTAGGCAGCTACAAATTAGCTCTTAGGAATGTCACTATTATCACTATATTCTTAGCAAATAAATTCTATTCTATTCTATCGGTTCGTAAGTCTACACAGGGTGGAATACCTTGTACTGAGAAGAAACGGCAAGAAACTCAGCAAAGGCATTTATTTTCTCCCTTACGACGTTTCTCAAGCTGTGTGATCAAAACACCGTCGAAGGGTTTCTAGAGGCGGCATCATGCAAGCCCTTTCCCTTTTCCCTACTAGATTCTCCGAAGGGCTCGGATCTAAACGGGAGCGGAACAACCCAAGGGTACCTGTAGAAGCTAATACTTTGGCGCGGGTTGACCAGGTCGTGAAGATGGTAGCCCCACCCCCACGACCTGGTGACATGAACCCACGACGCACATGGCGTGTGATGCCAAGTAACCGCTATTTCTTTGAGTGTTTTGACCGCCACCATGTTGAGAAAATAGAATACGCTCGGTGCGCCGCGCCGCCCGCCGCTCGCTCTGTTCCGACGTCAAGCCGTAAGCCGGCAGGATCAGCGTTATTCGATAACAGCTGTTTATTGTTCAGACGCTTGCAGTTGTTAAGAAAGTGATGCGTACAAATATTTAATTATTCATCAAATGCCTTGTCTATGTTACATACCTAAGTCTATGGTGTGAGCAATCAAAATAGATCAATATAAGAAAAGTGAGTGATAAAATATAGGGGAATCGGTAGGTACTGTGGAAAGTAAAAAAAAGTAAAAAAAGTAAAATATTTTCAAGTGATTTTTTGCAGTAACTGACGGCGGCGTTCGCCCGACGACGCGCCTTGCTGCTAGCTTAACTCCCGACCCGTAGGACTGATTCTACCAGTTTTATTTGTTAACAGCTGTCTTGCTATGTTGCTAAAAAAGTGTACGCATATTTAATTATTCATCACATGTCATGTCTAATAAGTTATAGGTGCTGCTAGCCAGTTTGCTGTATTAAAAAAAAATTGATCTCTTTTTATAATTTTAAAATTTTCTGTCGGCTATAGAACCCGGTCAAATCTTTTAAAATATTCACATATTGCTTTGCAGTAGGTATCTGGTGTATAGTCTTAGTGGTGGTATTTACAATTGCATAAATTATATTTGTAATAATACTGTACAATAGTGACAACATTAAGAGCGTTTACGCCGCACACTAGCGCCGCCAATGAAAAAAAAAACATATCTAGTAATTAGAGATAGAAAATCAAATTATGCTCAACAAACTATCTGAATTAAGTAATTTAGCATTTTTACGTCACCTAATGAACACCTGAAATGTTATGGTTTAGTTAAATATGGCGTTATAGTTCAAAGTGGCCGTAACGTCTTATTTAACTAAACCATAACATGTGAGGTGTTCATTAGGTGCTGTAAAAATGCTAAATTACTTCATTCAAATAGTTTGTTGAGCATAATTTGGTTTTCTATCTCTAATTACTAGATATGTTTTTTTTTCATTAGTGGCGCTAGTGTGCGGCGTAAACGCTTTTAATGATAATATTGAATCTAATAAGCTATTTCTTATATTTTATGTATAAATGGCGTCATCCTCTCTTCTAAATTGCTGTGCCCAACTGGGTCCAAAATTGTGTCAATAATTTGAATATATTAACAACTATGTAACATTTTGGATGCAAATAAATTGAAATTGAAGTTAAAATGGTAAGAAGGTAATTAAGGAATATATTCTACTAGAAAACCCTGTGTTGAAAATAAATTTGGTTTGATTGGTTTTTACTAGTTTATTTTCAACCCTTAAAACCATTAAGAAAGTAAAAAAAGGAATCAGAGCTAGTCATAAATTGAAAACATAATTTTTCCAACTTAAAACAAATGACAGTACCTAATGCAATGGTATTTTATATGAACCAGCCTACTTACTTATTAATAAAAGTAGTTAAGTTGTTAGCAGGAATTTGAATAAAAGAAAATTAGAATTAAATAATTTGTTGCACATCTTTGATCAATTAATTGAAGTTGAAAATACAAAATGTCATTGCATTTTTGTCATTTATTTGAAGTTAAAATTATGTTTGAATTAAAATTATGTTTTCGATTTATGATAAGCACTGATTTTTATCAGTTAGTTTAGTATGAATCACCTTAAATATCAGTTGTAATTAAAGCATTAAAGACAAACGACAAACAATACCAACCCAAGTAGCGCCCTCTGTATGCGTTTATTAACACTACCAAAAGAAAATGCTAAGATTTAGTATGAGAAAATGAGCACAGATGTCGTTCCGACTGCAAAGCTTAGAGTATTTGCTATTCACACCGATTTTACGTTATAGTACGAGAAAATAAACACAGATGTCGCTACAATCGCAAAGTTTGAAGTATTTTATTTTATTACGGTATTATTAATCATTGTGGCGGTAGATGGCGCTTCAAAGTTTATATCTATTGTGGAATCTAGCTTTAGCTCTCAGCCGTTACATTATTTTGTTAGCATTATGTATGTGCTAATTAATTAAACTTAATAGATAAGCATTATTGCATTTTTTACTTTCTAGCTTTCATGTATGGACAACCGCCGTTAATACTTTTTTTCAAAGTAGTAGCGCTCATTTCGTTTATATAAATAGGAGACACTATAACAAACAAACATGTCTTCTAATGCGGAACTTACCTGAAAGTGTTACGTTTCCAAGATATACCTAAGTAGACACTTTCATTTACAAAAAACCGTAAATAAAAAAAATGGCGAGATCTGTCTGACTATGCCTCAAAGGTGCTATCCCCTTAGTAAGTGCGGACGCAGCCACTGACCTGGAAGTAGGCCTGCACCACGGGGTCGGTGGCGAGCAGGTGCTGCGCGCGCGGCTCGTCGCGGCAGTACGCCACGTGCTTGTCGAACTCGCGCTCCATGCGCAGCAGCGCGCGCCCCAGCAGGCGCGGCTCTGATGCGTAGTACTTTATGCCTTCCAGCAACGACCTGCGGGGAAGGAGCGGTGTCAGGAAAGTAGATGTGTGACAATCCTTTAGAATTTTCTATTTTATATATAAATCTGAGTTACAAACACTTATCAGAAAGGTAGACATAGACGTAACCATACTCATTTATTGTTTTTTTTGCATAATATTTAGAGGTACCTGCAAGTTTACACTTTTTTCACAACAGAGGAGCGCTTGTCTATTCAGAAGGACGCATACTTCCCCCGGAACTCATATTGTCCAAAAAACTGGTTATCTTATATCCAACTGTCGAAACAAAAAACCACTCCACCATCATCATCACGTCGGGGTCACCAGTGTTCCGTAGGTCGAGGTGGTGACGGTTGTGATGATGATGGGTTCCATGGCGATGGTAAATAACGACTGCGTCTCTAAGTGTGATGTTGTATATTAACAGTGACTACATTGTGACTGACTTATTATCTAAACCTTACAAGACTATTTATACAATATAAACTGTGTAGATGTTGGAGGGAGGATGCCGTGTGTTATCTTAATCAGATCTACACGCGATTAGGAACGCGTTTACAAACTCTTTAACCATACGTGAAGATAAGAAATTATGTGGCGACCGCAGGCCGCCACACTAGCCAAGCTGATACACTCTAAAAAAAATTACTACCATACAAACCGGGATGCCGTGTGAAGTGTATCGCAGTCGCTTCCTTCTTTAGCTTCATCGTCACTTATCATCAAGCGAGATAAAAGGCGAGTGACCGGCATTATGGACCTTATTAGTTGGTAGTCTATTTTCTATCAGTTCTTAAGTTCTTAATGGTATATTCACACAAGCTACTCACGTGTTATGAAACTCGCAGATCTGCCTGAAGTTGGAGAACAGCAGCTCTCTGTTCTCGAAGACCGGCTTGGGCGTGGAGCCTTTGTCCGCGGGCTTCATGTAGCGCGCCACCACCTGCAGCATGTCGCGCCCGAACTCCTCCTCCGTTTCCACCAGCTCGCGCACCACGGCCCTGAGGATATGGAAGAGTAATGATATAGGAGAAGAAGACTTCGCAGCGTAAAGATAAGACTCGTTTTGGGTATAAAGCGTTTACCAGACTGTTGAAACAAGCCCCAAACCGAAGTTTTCAACAGCGGTTTACAACAGTGCGGACAGTTGTTTGCAACGAAATTTCGGTTGAGCTTTCCACGACCTTGGTTTGAGGGCGCGCGTTGAAAACTTGCTTTCGTCATTCGTTTCATCCATATCCTTTTATTTTATTTTTTTTCCTCACTTGCACACAAAGGAGCTAAATAAAACCTAAATTTTTAGAGGCAAGGACCCATTGCAAAGATGTTTCCAAAGATGAAAGCACAGTAAGGTGGAAGCCTTGTTTACAACAAGTGTGGACGGAAACATCAACGGCGGTTGTAAACCAGCCTCCCGCCAAGGTGACCTGGTGGGGAGACTTGTTTACAACAGTCTGGTACATGCTTAAGTAAAAAGTAAAGTAAACAGCCTACAACTGTCCCACTGCTGGGCAAAGGCCTCCATCATTGAAATCAAGTCATCGCTACAATTGATGGGTAATAGCTTAATCACCACGCTTGCCAAATGCGGGTTGGTGATCACAAACCCGGGCTATGCATCGATAAATCCGAAATACATTTTGCCCGACCTGGGAATTGAACCCGGGACCTTCGAGTATCGGGCCGAACGCTCTGCCACTCGGCCACCGAGGCACCGAAGAGTAGGGTAAGTTTTTTTTAGAGTTTGCTGATTGCTACTGGGCATTATCAGCTTCTCCGGGCTTTTTGGGGGCGGCGAGAAACTTAAAGGGTTCCTCAAGCTGTGTGAGACGAAGCAACGTCAGAGGTTTTGTAGAGGGAACGGCATCACGCGCGTCGTGCGTGTCCCCGTACCCTACTAGATTCTCCGAGGGGTTCGGATTAGATCGGTAGGGGAAGAGTCCCAAATATGGAATACGTTCCAAATATGGAACAATTTATTATTGTTTAAAATAAACATCTGAGGTCCATGACATGACATGGTTCTTGTTCTAGTGGACATCTATGAGCATACTACAATAATATAGATAACCGATACTCAAAAAAATTAAAAAAATTATAACTCTAATAATTCCGTTAATAATCACCTAACATATCTAATGATGTTACGTTTACTAATAGGAAAGTTACTTTTCCTATAGATACATACAAAAGCATTCAAAATCTGTAAACGACTCAATTAATTTTAAGTAAAGATTTTTGAATTGAATATAAAATAGCGATGTCTTATGAATTTTTACAACGTGTTGAAGTTTTAACGCAGCCCAGTTAGTCCAATTATCTTTGACGAAAGACTGAGTGCACATTATCTTTTGATTGCTTGCTTCAAACCGTTCCCGAACGAGACGCGAGAATTATAATGACATTATACGAGCAATTATTACCCTGTCATCGGGATAGGAAGCAACTTTGATCTGTCGGGCGGTTTAGTTCTTAGACGCTACTCAAAACAAACTAGTTACTATCTGTTATTTTACCAAGCAATGTATAGTATCTAGAACAGGGATGGGCAAACTTATTCATTCGCGTGATAATATTCACTAACAAAATCAACGGCGGGCCAGGTTATTAAATTTTTTGCTGGATTTTTTAATTATTTTTTTTTGTGAATAAAAATATTGATAGGTATGCATTTTCTGAAACACACACGCACTTGAATTTTTGTTTGATGGTCGCGGGCCGGATTTGGATTATTCACGGGCCGGAGATGGCCCGCGGGCCGTAGTTTGCCCGTCCCTGAACTACGAGTAGAATGTCAAAATGGTACATTACACATACACGAACTTAGTTTGTGTTTATTTGCGTGTCGTGTACGGACCGCCATTAAAATATTAGTGCATTTTTTAGAACGATTGGTGATGGCCTCAGGCGGCCTTTTCAACGTAACCTGACTATTTTTGGGGTGGCAAGAAACTTATAGGGTTCCTCATGCCGTGCGATCTAAACACCGTCAGAGGGAAAGTCATCACTCAATCGTGTCCTCGTTTCCAACTATATTCTCCGATGGGATCGGATCGGAACGGATATTAGTGCTGTAACATTGTAAATACTCATTACTTAGTATTTAGTGTAGTAACTAGTTAGTTACTAGTTTGAGTAGTGCCGTGTAAGAAGTCACTAGACTAAATCCACACTGCATGAAGGAGCCAAGCTCTGCACACGGGCCGACAAATGAGTGTAATATGATGGAATTAATAAACATTGTGATAAATTAACTGGTATGTTTTCTAGCCACTGAGTCACCGGGGCGAAAGCGGCCCGCTGCCAAAAGGTGGGCTGCGTGGGTGCCATTATGGAAATGGGAATGAATGGACTAACGATAAATATCTGGAAACACTTTAGGGCACTCGCGTTTTAATGGAAGATGTAACAACAGATGACACGTTAATTGAGTCGTTGTTTTGAAGAACAACAAAAGGCTATTTGGCACTGTTCAGATTCAAGGTGGGTTTAACGCATGCGCAAAGAGTTGTTAAAACCACCCAAAATTTTAAATTTAGTTTTGATGAACATTTATTTAAACTCGTTGAGCAATACATCAATCGGTTGAAACAAACTATTTTTGTTCTTGGAATTCGAAGCTTTTTGTAAGGAATGAAATCATTTTGAAAAGTAAATATTTTTTAGAACAAAATAGACAGATTTATTTGCAAAGTTGGGTTGTGTTAGTGACTAATGATGATTTTTTTCACCAAAAACTATTTGTAAATAGTTTTTGCGGAAAAAAATTTCGAATCGATTTACTAGGTTCCACAAATTCGTAGAGGACATAAACAAATTTTACCTCATGTAATAAAGCTAGCGACCGCCTGTGATTTTATCCGCCTCAACACGCGAATCCCGGTAGTATAGGTTAGGTACTGCAGAAAATCCATGATTTCAGTTTTCTAGGTCTAAGGGCTAATGAGTCAATAAGGACGTGTGGACGAGTGCGTAAGTGAGGACTTTTTGGGTATTGATGATATTGTCCATTGGAACAGGTACAGCTAACGGAAAATACCTACTAGTTTATGTTTGAATTTAACGGCTACTCAATAACAGCACAATAAACAACACGAGCAGGGAATTCGTCACTTTATGAGTGTCCTTCACAGCGCGTTGACAAAGCGTGACATTTGGCAGCGGCAGGTGTTAAGGGCCGGCACCTGGACGTTTGGGCAGTAATTGGCACCTCTCGGTGATTTATTACACCTAAAATCACGCTAGAATTTCAGAGACATAAAGCCGACTGCCAAACACATGGCTTTTCATGCTAGATGTTGTTTTACACGTAACTGGAAAGAGCGTGGCCTTCATCCCACCTGATGGTAATCAATGACAAGACTGAAGAATTAACGACAAGATAAGACTGAAGGTGGAAGCGTACTTTGTCGGGAATATCCAATAGCTGAGGAACTCGCTACCTACCTATAAATCTCTATCTTACCCCTGATATTTATTATTTCCTGACTGGCTGCGAGTGGTTGCGTCTGCGCATGACTCTTACGAACTCCGATAATTCATAATTAACGCTGTCAGCAACAATGAAGACAATGTGGGTTAAGCTGTTTAAAATATAATGCGTTGCTATTATATTGATTGTAGCATTTTTTTAAATTGTATATTTATTGTATTCTTAGCACTTAAGTGGTTTTTCGCTGTTAAATTTTAAAAACCCTATTAAAATTGTATAAAACTTTGATTTTTCTAAGATAAATAACAAATTATTATAGTAATCATTTAAAAAAAACATGTATAGCGCGAGGTTTCTATGTAATGCCATCCTATGTAAGCAAATCAAAAGCTACACGATTTATCCGAAAACATTAATCGAACGACTGGCAGGCGATCGGTGGGGTTATGCAAGACGACAAATAGCGACAACACTTGGCTCATATTGGTACAACTATTATTAATTACACACATTTATTTGCCAGGCTACTGACATATAGTGAATTCCTAAGAACATTGGGTTAAAATCAAGTAAAATAGGTGGGTATAGCCTAAATTCTGTCTTACTGTCAGGCAGAAGCATCCGTCATTTAAAAATTAAAATGCACTACAATTGATGGGCTTCCAAGTCATCGATACTAATATAAGTATGTAATTGATTAGATAAAAATGTCTTTTTATGACTTTTTTTTCAATGTTTAAACGTTAATATTTATATAAATGCATTATTTATAACCTCTACGCCACCACAAATATCGTAAGCAAAGCCAAATAAACCTACTTTTAAATATGTAATTTGAATGTTCTTTAATTTCATAGAACGCTTATAACTATAAAACGTCTCAACGCACACATCACTGCGCATGATATGATTCAATAGTGGGTTAACTGCTTTTGACGCGAAACATATATTTATAGCGAAATGGAGTTGGTTTAACAGTTCACATAAAAGCAAAACATTCACCCCAATACGCGAAAATAAATCGGACATCAGTGGGATAAACTTATTGCTCTTGTGATTTGCGCAAATGCACGTAAACATACTTGCTCAAACGCAGATTGCTAACAAAGAGCATATCTTTGCGATATTTTAATTGTTTGAAAGCAGACGGCTCGCGAATGGGAGCACAAAGCTGTTTGTTGTGACAGGCGGAAGTGGCGGAACACTCCCGCGGCGCAGTCGATGAGCACTTGATGTCTTTAGCCTGAATAACCGAAGATTTGCACCCAACTGGAGGAGTAGGAGGGCTGCCAGAACTGTTACCTCAGCTGGAAACCAACTGAGTGGTTTAGCAAATTGTCAAATGACAAAATTGATGTCTACAGCTAACTGAAAGTTAGTTGTGCCATACAGTCTCTGATTGAGAATCAATATCTAAGTTATTAAACTGTTCCGTTTAAAATCTGTTGTTCGTTATCTTTTTTTACTGTTATTCTTGTTCTTTTTATTCTATTTTTTATATTAACGTTCTATGAAAGTGATTAGTACCTGCAACTTGGTGTTTAATTATTATGCTTTGATCAATAGTTACATACTTTTTTTGTTCGATCGACTGAAGTTATTATGTACGAGTACCTATATATATATATTTTTTTTTTTTCATTAAGGCGACGCATCGCTAAACAATAAATCTCATACGTTTTGATACGAGCGTTTCGTACCATAAGAAAAACTGTTTTTTTTTCCTTCAAATTAAAACTACAAATTATTTAAAAAAATGAACTACAATTTTAAAGTGTGTGTTAAGACTAATCTACTAAGAAAATTTTGATGCTTAAATCGGTCTGGTTAGCCTGTAAAATGTGAATCTATGTTTTAAAAGATATATTTGATATTTGATATTTTTTTCTCTGTTATAAAAGTTGAAAAATCGTGTTTCTGCAACTAACAAAATGAAGTCAATTAAATGAAAAATCATGTCATCAAATATCACTTTCATATGTTTTGTAATTGTTGAGAAAAATCAAGATCTCCGCCACGTAAATTACCCATGCGTCGTCTTAAATATCTTTACTAATCTCGTCATGTTGGTGGCCCTGACAAGGCGACGTGCTGCAGCATAATGCGATCTGGATGTACTTTGGCTTATAGTGCCCTTTTCAGCCTGTTTTAATTTTTTGCCAGAAATGAAAATTAAAGCTGACATAAAAATATTAACTTTATATTCTTACAGCTTCAAAAAATGGTCATAATGTACAAAAGATGTGGTAATTCCGGAGTGAAATGCGTCGCTACCTCATGAGTCATGACTCATCATCCTTACATTGGGGAATAAGAGCAAATTAGATTTCTACTTTAAGAAATTATAAGTAAGATACCTTTACTTAGACGGTTCATTAGATTTCTTTCAGTGAGCTCGTGAGGTACGCATATATCGAGCTTTTTTGTGTACCCAGTTTTTTCAAATGCGCGAAAACTGTTTTGAGGTCAATTGCTCCAATTTTTTAAAAATTGCATCCATTTTTTCCGTAATAGGGCGACCAGAGCGACGTGAATCTTTGACATCAAAATTTCCGGATTGAAAAAACTTAAACCAAATTTGTGCTACCCTCACAGACACTCCATAAACATCGCAAATTTTTTTAGCGGCTAGCGTTTTATCTTTTTTGTAGTAAAATTTTAAAATGTATCGAATTTCTTCATTAGATTCACTCATTGAAATGAAACAACTTTTACGGATCTACTCGCGTTTATTTTACAAAATATATGATTTCAATATGATTTCTTTCTTTTTAGAGCTGTTTTTTTATTAAATTATTTTATTTTACGATTTTTAGTGATGTGTAGACCTAACAAGGATGCTTCTCGGATGAGGAAACGACGGCTTAGTAGGTAGTGGTATTCATATGTAAAACTTCAATCTTAATTAGGTATTATTTTTGCACGAACTGAACATTTTGGCATACCCTATAAAATAAGCCCAAGAAAAGGTAACTGCTGTAAATCGTTGAGGAATTCCTTCGACTGTCTATGATCTCCATGATCTGATCTGTAATGGAGTAATGCATAACCCATATGAGTGCAAAGTTCTCATCAATAGAACTGAATTAAGTCCAAACACAAGGTAGCTACTGTAAAACGTTGAGCAGTTCCCTTGATTGTCCTTCGTCTTCATAATCAGTAATGACAGTCACAACCCATCTAGGTGTAAAGTTCTCATTAATACAAATTAATCTACCCCAAACACCAAGTAATTGTTGTAAATCGTTGAGGAGTTCCCTCGACTGTCTTTCGGCTCCATCATCAGATCGACTGACCAGACCAGACCTTCAGTAAATGGTAGTGCTTTATAATACTTAATGAAAAAAATAACAAACGCACTAGTCGCCACTACGATTTTCGAAGGTACCTACCCCTCAATTTCTCTGGGATGTCATCATCTGATCCTGGTTTCCTTATTATGGAGCCACCCTTGGGATATCTCTTTTCCAACAAAAAAAGAATCATCATAATCGGTTCATAAACGACAAAGTTATCCGCGAACACACATAAAAACTATATAGGTATACGGTCGAATTGAGAAACCTCATCCTTTTTTGAAGTCGGTTATAAATAGAAGTCAGCAACTGATTTTTGACTTTTTAGCTACAATTGTATATACCGCCTGCTTTAGCCGACATCCAGTAAACAATGGAAATCTATGTTATTTTTTGGCGACAAAAACTGTTTCGAACACAGGACTTAAAGTTTAGGACACGGTGCCACTACTCTAGATAATAATTAAAAAATAATAATTAAGTACTTCATACATTCAATCCCGATTTAATTTTTTAAGTAAATAAAAATAAAATTACCCTAATTAAATAATTAAAATAACACTTTGACGTTTTACGCCACACGTAGTAGCACTATTACGACACTTAATCAACATTATTTCAACATGTTTTTAACTAGGTAGGTAAAACACGCATACAACGGGGCGACCCCAAGTCAAGTGAGACGCCAAACCCTACTTCCGCTCAGCTACAAAAAGGGGAAAGGGAGGGGGGAGGGGAGAACTCCCGCTAGAATCCTTTTTTTTTCTATAGAGTTTGCCGATTGTTACTAAGCAGTTTCAGCTTCACCGGGCTTTTTTGTGGGCGGCGAGAAAGTTAGAGGATTCCTCAAGCCGTGTGAAACGAAGCACCGTCAAAGGTTTTCTAGAGGGAACGACATCACGCACTAGTGCGTGTCCCCGTACCCTACTAGATTCTCCGAAGGGTGCGGATCGGATCAGACTAAAAATCTATCACATAACTTCTCTGGCACGAGGAAGGCTCGGTACCATGAAAGGCAAGCAACGAGTTCCCACACATCACTTCCATACCCAAACTATTAACCTACGTCATCATAACTCATGAAACAACACCTCAAGAAGATCGCAATACATCAATCCAGATTCAGCTCTGACGCAAATGACAGTTGGCCAACTTAAATAAAGCTTGCGCAGGAGTCGTAAACACGCACCCTTTGTTGGCGGGCAGAGGCAAGCGGCGCATTAAGTTCATACTTTAACGTGCGTCTGTTTTATTGCCACCAATTAGTTAATGGATTTACGATACAGTACGTCATATTGAACGGCTGCAAGCCCGAGATCACTGATATTTTTTCCACATCTTTATGTTGATATATAAGACTCACACTTTTAAAATATGATTATTTGTTTTTCCTAAACGTTATTTTCAACTCGCGCCTTTGCTCAGAAGGAAATTTGCCGATGAAAAAAAGACGTTTTCTAGTTTTTTCTGTTATTAAAACATAGCCGAGGTATACCCAGGGATAGTGTAGTTTTCTAAAAGTGTTTTTATATAGTTTCAGTGTTGTATTACTTATCTAAGGAACAAAATAATATGTGTTTGTAAAATAGTGCATACTTTGTAAAAAGCTTATTTTAAAAAAAACATTTTAGAATTTGTATTTTGCTTTCGTGTGTGTTCTTAAGTTAACGCGCACACCACACGTTACATTGAAATAACATTAACACTAAAGGGCAATGGGCAATCTGTATGGGGATTGGTAGCTTTTCTAATTTCTTGCGCACGAACGAGAGTTTGTTTTATGAAAAGAGATCTACTACACAAAAAATGAAAGCCATTACCATTTAGAGATACGAGTAATTTTATACTAGAAGTATTAGGTGTAATTAACTGATTTTACTGTATAAAATCGCTCATATCTTGGAATGGTTACGGTATAGGGCTAAGCTTGCAAATAATATTTTATTTCCATCTTATCTTATCTAAGTGGGGCCTGCCAAGGTTTCCCTCTCGCAGTAGCACTTCGAACCATCGGGATCTTTTGTGCAACCCCATCCTTTCACTGCCAAAAGCTTGGTAGGCCGACCCCAGGAGTCCCATTTTTTTCCTAGCTAGAGAATGGCAGTCACACAATAGGTGCTGCATTGACTCCGTTTCCTCTCCACATGCCCTACACAAGCTATTTGTAGCTATTTTATTTATTTCTAAGAAAGACTTCTATGTGCGCAGGCCTAAAAAGACACCCATTTTCCTTTGTGTAATGCACTTATGATACTCACTGCCTGCGCGCCGCCAGCGCTGTCTGGTCCTGCTCGGCCGCCCGCTGCTCTTGCAGCAGGCGCGCAGGCACGAGCCCGGTGCGCGTGCGAAGCTCGCCCGCCTGCACGTCCTCCACCACGCGCACCAGCCATCTGAAACCAGGGACAGAGGGACATCAGCCTCTACAACTTACAAAACTCTGTTATACATGGGTATATTTTACACAAATTTAGTTTAAATTACAATTTAGAAAAGTGTATTTTTTCCACGGGCAAGATTTTCCTGTGAGATAGGTACCAGGTTCACGTGCAAATTTTAAATAACGTCCGTTTAACCTTGTTTTAATGACGAAAATTTTGACAAAATGGTGAAAGCTAAAATAAGCCTAGCCTAGGTCAGAGAATATATATCCTAGGTAAAAGCTGGTGGACTAACAACAACCAACCAAATACAATACGTGTCCCTAGCTAGGAATCGAAGGGGTTGCTTTAGTAATCGGCGGCAGTCGTAGGGGGTACGGGAGGGGGTAGGGGGTTAAGGGGGGATAGAGATGTGCCCCTCTTAAAGGGGGGAGACGCGGAAACCCATAGTTTTTTATCTGCCACTTCTTATCAAGTAATCAATCACTACAAAAAACCTTTGACTTAGTTATTTTTTTTTTCTTCTGTTTTTTCTTCTTTACGCCCTCCTTCCGTTTGGACCTCGCTACGCTCGGGAAAAAAAAAATTACTTAACCTATCCAACAGCACAAAATACCCAACAGATTACGTAACTTCAAACACGTGTATCGAATGTAAGATCTCCGAGTCTGATATGTGGGAGAACCTCTAGAACCTCTAGATTAGAAGCGGTAAACAGCTCCAGCCAGCAAATGGTGTGTAGTTGTCATCATGCCCTTAAAACGATCGTCTATCTACATGAGCAGACTTAATGTCTTACATATTTTTTAGGAATATAATCTATGGACGTTCTCTTATGATTTCATTACTACTTATAATTAACTAAAAACCTCCAATGCTGTTTTACTATGGGTTACATCTGTTAAGACAAAGTATGTTATGGATATATGATAAGTTCTTAATTTTAACAAATAGCCATCAACTGATTAAAAGTGTTATTTCTCAATCTGTTTTCTTATTTTTGGACGCGTCTGCGCACTCCGTCGAAGCTGCACGTATCGGCGCAGACGTTCGATGCTTCACGGGCTGTCATAACACGGCGAAGCGGGAAGTGACGTCCTCACGGGGCGACGACCCCCCGTCCACGCCATCACCCAGTTCCAGTTTTTGTCTAGATTTTTATAGTAGCATCAAAGTCAGCTTCGAAATAGCGCGGAGATTACTTTAATCTCACGGACATGTGAAAGCTCTTGTTTTTACGAAATTATAGTACAGGAAATTAATTAGTACGTACAGTCGAGTTCATAAACATGTGCAAAACCACTGTTTTATACACTTATAAACTTTCGCGTTCCATAGTAAACAAAGAAATCTAAAACCTTTTACATAATAGTTTGCGTTAATCCCCGTTTAAATTTCGTCCTTAAATCTTTTTCGCCAAAACAACTTTGGACCATCGTGTTTAGTCAAAACTTCATTTGAATGGTTGTGTATGTAACATATACGTTCCCGAGGCTTTAAAAAATATTAATATGATTAACTTTTTTTTTTAAGTAAGTAGCGTTCACATCTCGTGTGGTTGAGATGTATTTTGCCAATGACAACTTTTATTGGTCACTTCGTTTGGAGAATGTTTAACACTTTAGGTTCCAACCACCATATTTATTTATTTATTTATTTACAGACAAAACTATTTAAATATGATTAACTTGTCGTTAGCTGCGAACACAGACACAAATAATCTTAAATGTTTAGGGCTCTGATCATTGCTCGCCGCAGATGAGAGGTTAAAGGTAAAGACGCATATCTTATATTTATCTTTATATATCCATCATATACTTATCCAAAACTGTCAAATCTATTCAATAAATATTTAACCATATGCTAGTTACACATAAAGTTCAAATTTGATTGAGGAAATATGACAAGTTTTTTTATAGATAACTCGGCAAATGACTGTAGTTAAGTAGAAATGGAGTCCAGACGCGAAGATAACTGGTGCAGCGTGAAAACAAACGTAGCATCAGTTAACCTCACTCTGCCGGCCCACAATAAGGTGCTTCTTCACGCCTCTTTTGAAGGACCCCATATCATAGGAAGGAGGGAAAACGTGTGCTGGAAGACCATCATCCATTCCATCTTTTGGAAGTGCGACAAAGAACGGAGTCGTCTAATTTCTTTTTTGTGAGTTGATGATGATGACTGATGTGCAGGCTTCTCACATTTTTTTGTGACAACTGGATTTCTATAATGGAGGCCTTTGCTCAGCAGTGGAATAATAGGTATATAGACTAACTAGTGGACCCGGCGGCCTTCGTACTGCTTTGACAGTTTCCATCAAGTGATTAAATTCTCTTTGGTTTCCATGACAACAAAACAAACAAATAATTTTTTATTGGAAAATGAATGTCGTTTTTAGTATATTTATAGTGTCATTCCCGTGGGAATATCGGGATAATAACTATCCTATGTGTTAATCCAGGCTATAAACTATCTGTATGCCGAATTTCATCCAAATCCATCCATCCGTTGCAGCGTGAAGAAGCAACAAATATACGAACATACATACACACAAACTTTCGCATTTATAATATTAGTGTGATTACTTTACTCTAGGGTAAGTATGTGGGTACCAAACTTACCTATAACGAAAGTACAATTATTTTTGGAGAAAACGAAATAAATATGTGCAACTTATTTCATTAGATCGTATTTAGACCCAATTTACACCCAATCCGCGTTCAAACACCTTGTAGCCCTAATTCACGAGATCATTTTAATATTTAAAATGAATGGCGCCTCGAATATATTAGACTTGTCACTGAGATATATTTCGTTGCGTTTGTTACGAAAAATTCCAGTGAAAATGATATAATGTATCACGCGTGTCAAATTCTGTTTTATTTATTGCAGGAAAGTAGTTTACATATTTTGGAAAAGTACTTATTGAAAAATATTCCACGAACGAGAGTTTAGTGTTCGCCTCAACTGTAAAAAAAAAAATATCATGTTGATATTAATTATTAGTAACTAATTACAATATTTTTATTGTTTTCTACAATTATTTAGACGAACATTTGTATGCATAAGAAACAGTTTTTTTTAAATTAAAGCAGTTGCTAACAAGGGTTTTTATATTTCAGGGTTATTTTTTACGCAATACAAAAAAAAATGACTAGTATATTATCGATCAATTAGTACAGATACTAGTGCTAAGGAAGATTTCCCTAACATTCTGTGAATTCAGCATCGATATGGTACCTAAATATACACAAACGTATGGCCAACTACACAATATGCGAATAGTTACCCCTCGGGCCTTTACTCCTGTGTCGTGGATTTATCTGCTATCATTCGATAAAAGTAAAACAGAGAACATTCCCAAATGTTACAAAATATATTATTGTAAACAAGCTTTAGTATTCGATGCAGGCCTCGCGTAATTCAATAATAAAGCTACTCTTGCGCAAGTCAATGAATTTTTATGCGTGCACGGATTATTTCTAGCCAGTGTTGAAATTTCGTAAAAAAAGTAAATATAACGTAAAACTTGTATTGGGATTTCGTTTTCATAGATAAGCGCATGGCATCCCATAGGTGCACTGTGGAAATTGATAACCCTTGAATGATGCTCCTAAACAACAGTAACTTAGATTCCGCAAAAGACTTAATTTTAATTTAATAAAGCACGATGTTCGACTGTCTTTTTCTTTTTGACAACATACTTACGTCTCGGTAGCTCAGTTAGAAGAACTATCGTTAGATTGCGAAAGATCGTGGGTTCGAGTCCCACCTGAAGCAAGAAGTCCTTTTTCAAGTACCTAAGTAGATAGTATTTTTAGCTTTAAAATGGCATTTCTTTAAATATCCAATTCAGCAACTTGTTACAGATAATCCATACAATTTTGCTCAGCAAAATAAAACTTTTTATTCAATAATGGTAACGCATCTATTTTTACGTGGCCCAAAATAACTTTTGCTCTATCGCTATAAATATTCATTTATTTTCTCTGTACCGAATTAATTAGTTGCCCGAATAAAAGTCTAACACTAATGAGTGTGCTTCCGCCAAGACAAATGAGCGCACACTTATCAAAACAATCTTTAAAATCAAATGATTTTGCGCCGGACCCAGATTTGGCGTCACACGGAAGATGGATTCGCCCGCGATGAAATGGGAGTGGATCTTGTAAACATAGGAGCTGGTAGTCATTAAAGGAACTCGTGTTGTTTAATTGCCGCGCCCCACATAGAGATGGCGAGCCAACAGCGTCGATCTATGAGGAAATTTTAAAATTCAGCTTTATGAGCTAGTATATAATGAAAGTTGATTTATGTGGTAAAAGGTGAAAAGGTAAAAAGGGAAGTCAATTTCCGGTCGGGTCAATGTCGAAAACGAACTTTTTAATGTTATGTCGGGTATGGGTGGTTATGGTACCGTCTTTGTTTCTGATTTCCATAAAACGAGTGCTTTAGCTACTTACCTTGGAATCAGAACAATTTGTGACGTTATTTAATAAAAAAAACGACGGGTTGCACTCCGGGAGTGCCGGCAGAAGTGAAAACTTGAATATTAACGTTGTGCATTTTTGATATTTTGGAATGGTTAGGGAATAATTTTGCACGAATTGCTTCAATTATCAGATTAAATGTACTATCATTTATGTGGTAGAATACAATATTTATTTATTGCGCTATCGTACACAAACATGACTATTTATATTACATTAAAAAGCACTCGAACATTCGCGCAAGCGCCCTGCGCCGCCTAAACGAAACAGCAGGCATACATTTTCGCCGCGCCGTAGAAAGAGAGGGGGATACTTCCTCTCCTACACCGCGCCGGCTGTCATCCGTCTTACGAATTTTCGATCAGGCCACGTGTCCTGACGGTCATGTGTCCTGACGCGAATTTAACATTTTTTACCCATTACAAAAAAGTGCAATGCATTACAACGCCGCTAAAGAAGTTTTCACTTCAAAAAAATGTACGAGACAGTATAGTAAAGACATAGTACCCATATAACGAAAGGGTAATTTTGCTTATACTTATAGAGGTAACACACAGCTAAAGTGATCCCGCGAGATTCATTGATTTATTATTTTCATAGGTAAAATACTGCCACGATAGCCTAATTAGTAAGGCTCTTGACCCAGATTCTCTAAAGGCGCAGGTCTTGAATGCCCATCGTTATTTTTTTTGAACGCCATCTATTAGTAGTAACTCTTTGCTATTATAATTTAGTAGATTAAGAAAATATATTGGATTTGAACAACCACCGCAATTAAGTGTACGAGTATGTGAAATAGATAATAAATGAGTTATCTTATTAAATTCTCCGTGTAGGTACTAGAAACACAGATAACAATATTTTTATAGCACACGCATAGCACCACAATGTCTTAGAAAACATACAAAGTCACAATTGCAATAAACAGATTGTACCCACCACGATTATAACAGCAAAGTCATTTCTTCCAGACAACAGACATTGACTGACTATCACAATCTAAAGCTAAAAAGAAAATATTACTTTTCTAAACAGTAATTTTAATATTCTTTGAGAAATCTTTACCGAAATTTCCGAGCGATTTGTAATTGGCTAGTATACATGACATAAATACGGTGGTAATATGGCCACTAAATAGGCATATCAGGAAGTGTCAGTTAGGCCGCTACTCGGGCGGGCAGCGGCTGTGATCGGCGGGCGGCCTCATTCGTTTGGCACCCGCTTCGTTTTATAAAGTTTGTTATTAGATTTCAAGTCAAGCGAGTAATTGGTGAAAATACGTAGGTAACATATACACACTATCAAATACTTTACTTATCATCAGATATCGAAATAGTTACCTAAAGTTGCAGACAAGGTATGATGTATGATGACCACAGAAGGCCCGTTCTCCCTTTCCATCCACAGGGATGACCACAGAAGAAAGACACTATGACATATAAGCTTCGATTAATAATTGATAGAAGCATACAAGGAACTACTAAGAAAGTAGCAGCATTTTTCCTGAAATAAAATGCATATTAAAATACTTACCTAATTCGAAGCTTATAAATTGAGATAGGCACTTCCGTTTTCCGTAGTCTTTATCATTTTCGGTCCTCTTTATGTGTTCGGATGACGTACTTCCGTTGACTCTGACTCAACTGGCAGTGGCGCCTTCTAGGATTACTTAAAACTAAAATGGCGCTATGTTCGCTAATTGACTTTATTCACCAGGCAGGATTAAAAAGTAAGCTTCGAATTATGTAAGTATTTTAATATGCATTTTATTTCAGGAAAAATGCTGCTATTAAAGGTACTTGACCGTAATTCAAAGCTTATAAATTGAGACCTTTTTGTTATCGCCTGGTGAGACAACGGAATAAAATAAAAGAAAACGCCAATGTGATATAACAATATTTTTTTATTTGCTATAAATGAATTTAATTGTACAATTTATTATATATTCGTTTTTCTGTCTTTATGCATTATCATAAGATGTGCTCTTATTTCTTACCACACTTGTAACTTGTATCACTTTTACGGTTTCAATTAAGTAGATTTTAAAATATTATTTATTACGTTATTTTCACACCATAGAAATACTGAAAGTATTTTTCCTTCACGTGTTGATGCTACGGGAAATCAAACGCCAATGAGCTAACATGGCGCCATTTTAGTTTTAAGTAATCATAGAAGGCGCCACTGCCAGTTGAGTCAACGGAAGTACGTCATCAGAACACATAAAGAGGACCGAAAATGATAAAGACTACGGGAAACGGAAGTTTGAACCGCCTCTGTGGTCTAGTGGCTAAGACCACCGGTTTAGACCCAGAGGTCCCGGGTTCGATTCCCAGCGGGCGGTACATGTTTGTGTACTCGGTTTGGTTGGTGGTAGGGCTTGTTTGTCCGCCTGGCTAGCTACCACCATCTTATCTAAAATATGTCGCCATAACATCAATGTTAGTAGCATTGTTGTGTTCCGGCAGCTAGAGATAAGATAGCCAGTGCCTTACTAGTTGAGGATCCCCGGTGAAGTGCCCTTCCATCATTGGCCTTATCATCACTTAACATCAGGTGAGATCAAGGCACTGTGCTTACCCGTTAATATAAAAAAAAGAAAAAAAAAGTGCCTATCTCAATTTATAAGGTTCGAATTACGGTCAAGTACTTTTAATAATGATTATTTTTCGAATGCCGGTACAGTTTTACTTGCCATAATAGCCCGTAGTAAACCCGTAAGTTGACAAAATATTGCTAAAATTGATAATCTCTTCATTTAAGTGGGTATGTATAAAATGTATTATGTAATATACGTTGCAATGCATAAAACCTTTTTTCCCTTTGGAACAAAAGGAATAATTGACTGTAAATAAAATACCTAATTCATCTATCTGTTGTATGCATCATGTCGGTGTTTAGCGATGACGACTTCTTCGTAGAACGACGGGTTATTGTTCATCACAAAGTTCGATGGCATTATTTTTATTAAAAGATATGAAATAAAAACTGACAGATCGGCCTAAATCCAATTTAAGGTCATGGCGCAGGGTCGGAGACTGGAATAAACGTAAAATCCTACACAATTACATCAAATGCGGCTTAGCTCGTAAATCCACATCGCGACACTGAAATACGGCACAAACACGTAAACGCGATCTCAAAGGATTCTGGGTTACTCCAGCATTTTATAACGCCCGCGGATTACGGACGACCGCGAAGGAGGCTACGGGAGTACGTACAGATTAAATAAATCTTTATAATGTTTACGAACTAGAACTCTGTTTCCGTTTCATACAATGGTGATGTTAAGGGATTTGTTATTGATGGCACAGCAGGTCATGACAGTCCGTGTAGTTCACTGCTGGACATGAGCGTTTTATCGCCCCGATCTGATCCGAACCCCTCAGAGAATTTAGTAGGAAATGGGGACACGCACTAGTTGGTGATGCAATTCCTATAGAGAAATGTTGACGGTGTTTTGTTTCACTCGGCTTAAGGAATCCTTTTTCTTAACTCATGTAACTGCGCTTAATTTTCGGAGCTTTTATCCAACTCCTGCTAGCCAAATTGCGTATATCCGTGCCCGACAATTAGATATAAGATAACATAATAAGTTACATATACATAGGTAACATGTAGTTTATTCATTCTTAATTGTTTTCTAAAAAACAATTACTTTGAGAAGTTTGATTGGATAGAAAATAAATGATACCAAATATAAGGCAAAATATAGTAATAAATAAGGTAACAATAATCTAAATTATCATTTTATTTTAATTCTTTCAAATAAAATTGGAATACAAAATATAGTTTTTCTGACGCTGTCGGTTGGTATTGTTGGTAAGCTTAAGCTGCCTTTGGTATATCTTGTACTGAGAGGAATAAGATACTCAAAAAGCCTTTACAAGACAACAAATATAAATTAGGTATGCGATTATAACTATGATTTTCTCCATAGCAATTAAATCGGTTAGTTAATTAGTTACGGTGAATAGCAGCTGTGTTGTTAGTACTACAGAACGGCTACGAAATGCGTCTTAGCCCCGAAATAACAGGACGAAAATTAACTGGCGGTACCAAGCAGGCCATGAAACGAAATGAAACGCTGTATTTACGGTAATGGCACATAAACGGGTGTTCTGCGGTTCTGGTGAGCTTGAGCAGAGACCGAGGGAATCAAAGTGGCAGATTCCATGCACGGTTTTGGAATCCGTGCGGGAAAGCTAAAACGCACACTTTTATCATCATCAGCTCATTTTCATGTCCCCACTGCTGGGGCACGAGCCTTCCCTATGGATGGATAGGGAGAACGGGCCATGAACCACCACGCGGGCCCAGTGCGGATTGGTGGTTGTTAACGACTGCTAATGCAGCCGGGAGCGCCCGGCCTGCGAGTGCTGAGGTTAAGCAACTTTCGCAAAGGCCGGTCATCGGATGGGTGACCAAATATTTATCATCTCGAGCTCCTCCGTGCTTCGGAAGGCACGTAAAGCCGTTGGTCCCGGCTGCATTAGCAGTCGTTAACAACCACCAATCCGCACTGGGCCCGCGTGGTGGTTTATGGCCCGTTCTCCCTATCCATCCATAGGGAAGGCTCGTGTCTCAGCAGGGGACACAAAAATGAGCTGATGATGATGATGAAGTTATCGTCGAACGAAAAAGCCCCTAGTGCTAATAAGTCACACACACAGATAAACACAATGTTGTTAGGCACCACTGTGGTGCCTAATCGCGTCCGGTGTCAAAAAGTTAGGCACCGACGTGGTGCCTAATCGCTCGATGAAAATCGCTATAGCCTATTTACTATCCCAATACAAGGCAAAGCCCTTCACCATTGAAATCATGTCGTCGGTACAATTACAATTGATGAGTATTGCCTCATTCGCCACGCTTGACCAATGCGGGTTTGAGCTATCACAAAATTTAAAAAAAAATCAAAATTCAAAATCATTTATTCATAGGCTACAAATAGCTCTTATGAACCCGAGCTATGCACCGAAAAATACGAACGCACTTTGGTCGGCCTGGAATTGAGCCCGAAACATTATATCGAACAAATATCGATCCAGTGCGTTAACTCTCGGCCACCGTTGCGTTACAAAAAACCACTATCCGTTAGTAGGTAAGGGAAAATATTGGTGGTGAAAATCTGAAATGTGTAAGGCGTAGTAATATTAAAACAAAGTTTAATATAATATTTACAGCTATATTGAAACAAAATGTATGAGGTATTAATTATACTATGTTACTGCGCGAGTCCTAATCGCATTTCACTCATGTTTTCTTGTAAAACACGTAATATAAACAATCATAGTCTAATTAGATACAACAGTGTTGTACCTATATAAAATACCGAACTGAGACAATCGAGAAAAGAATCTAGTCTAGTCTGAGCGTTGTTTTGTAGAACGACTCTACAAGTGGCTTATTAATTACCGTTACATACTTACATCTAGATATTATTGCTTGGAAGCTGCACAAAGTTTAACAACTCCGCTATTTTACGAACTCTTTTGAAAGCTCATAAAACATTATGAGCGATTCGGGAGCCATTACGCTAGAGGGCTATTGAAATAGCTCCGTTTAACGGCTGCGGAGGGAAAGTGAGGTATGTGGGCAGGTGGCGTCTCCGCGCTCCGTGTAAATAACGTGACACTCGCGGAATTTGTTCTGCAATATTAGCTGATCATCACGTTCTAACTGTCAAGGTCTGCTAATTGTTGAGAGCCGTCAGTACGGAATCAGTTTGCGAGTCGTTTATTTTTTTTTGTCTCTACCACAAATTGTTTTTGTTATATTGGAGGAAAGTTAGCCATCTACAACAAGCAGGTAGGTTGTCCAATAAAATAAATGCCACCTAGACACTGCTACTTGCAGTAGAAATAGATAGTAGTCATGGTGATGTTTTTACAAATATTCAAATGCTAATTATTATTATTTAATATTTCACCGAGAAATGGATAGCAGTGACAAACTTTGAAAGATTACAAACAATACGCTTGAAGCTACTTTACAAAAACATTTATTGAAAGCGGGATATTTAGTTTCCTACATAAGGTTTCGAAGTAACCAACCCGCATTATTTCAGTGGACAAATAAAATTATGATTCGTATGATAGCCGCGTCCGAAAATATCGGCCGAAAAACGGGTTAACATTGACGTACCAACTATAAATTAAACATGACATTCAAGATGAGCGATTGGTAAGCGCCAAAACAAATTGGGTTGCTTCTCCAGCCCAAATTAGCATTATATACCTACGGCGAAACTGGGCCACCGAAGGCAGGAACCTAGTGAAATTGTATATCGTCAGCCATTTGTTCGCCGAATGCCGAGTGGGTGGAAAAAAGCCATGTTAATAATGCTAATAATGTATGTAGATTATTTTCAGAACAGTGGCCAAGCCAATTTTCGTCAGCCAGCCCGGGCTGAGCTACCTTGCCCCCCGCTACGCGAACAGATGCGACATGTTCGAAGCGGGTGCACGTTCGCGGTAGGGTCTCAGCAGTTTGGCGATGGCTGTCAAAGAGTTGGAGTAATGAGCATGGTTGCAGTTTTTGTTCGGCGCGCGCGGGGCGTTGACCCAATCAATCCCCCGCGCCGTATCAAAGAAACGTATTCGTCTTATTTACAGATTATTGCATAAGTTTCGGGCAATAAATCTTTTCTTCTTTTTTTCACAGTAGTGTTGTTCTACAACTGACGTTATTTCTTTGGCCATTAAGTATTATGTAGGCCTAAATACAATAGAAATAAGGAACAGTGAGTTCAGCAATGGACTGGCAAGGGCTAATCATTGTGATAATGATGACTATACAGGAACATTAACTAAATGGTGATTATCAGAATTTGGGACATTTCTGTTTTGTCTGGGTCTGCGTGTAGGTCTGTGGGAAATCTATATCTTGATGTTCAAGAAAGTGTCTATTTAGGGTATAATATTTATTTATTTATTATATATAAGTGTAAATGTGTTGGCTATTAGAGATATAAAAGGTTTATTAGCGATAGGAGTTATAAAGGGATTTCCTCCCTAAGCAGCGTTTTGTTTAATGTTTCGCAGATAACAGCAGAATTGGCTTAAGATTCATCAACACTAAAATTAAATTGAAACTATAAAATAATAATGGCTTCCCACAACGTTTTATTCGCCAGTTTTGTTTCTTGCCGGTTCTTCTCAGTACAAGATCTCCTGCCCAGAGTAGATAGACTTACGAACCGATGGCTTAGAATGACGTTCATAAGAGCTATTTGTAGCCTAAACTGAATAAATGATTTTGAATTTGAATTTGAATTTGAATTTGAGTAAACAAAGGTAAAATTGTAGGTCAAAACTATTTATAATCTACTTTCTTTTCGTAAGTGGACGAGTTTCCAGGTATTAAAGAAAAAAATACATTTATCAAAAGAAGTATTTGACATAAGTAGGCAACTAATAATTTTTATGTTGGTCTAAATAGCTGTTTTTTTTGCAAATGAATAAGATGATATAATGGATCCAAGAAGCCCATTTATTATTAGCGCTGCTAATGCATTAATGTAATCATTGTATGCTTTGCAAATTTTGTAACAGGCAGAATTAGGTCGCCGATTAACCAACTGTACCACTTGCGATGTACCTATGTATGTACGAGTAGGTACGACCAAGTGCTGTACCCTATTCGAAGTAAAAGTATTTCTTATTTATTTTAATGAACATAAACATTTTCCCCGTGTGGTGCCGGGGATAAAGAATTGCACCACCCCATCTCTTCCTGTGGGTGTCGTAAAATCCGACTAAGGGACCATTCCAGAGGATGGGCAGCAGCATCTCTCTGAGGTTACTCTCAACCTACTGCGATCGCCAACCCGCCTGCCAAGCGTGTCAATTACGGCAAATACCCCTCATATCCTTGGGGGAGGCCTTTGTCCAGCAGTGGACGTCTTTGGCTGAGATGATGATGATGATGAAACATTTTAAATCGTCCAAACATTTTAAATGCACAAAAATATATCTGACTTGTAGTGCTCTTAACCAAGTTAACTATACTCATTTTTATATTATAGCTTACAATTTTTCTTCTTCTGGTCCGTATGCTACGATTTACTTGCAAATTATTAAATACTCATTTTCTGGATGCCTGTTTGGCTTTGTCCTGCGGCTACTAATCTATATAAATAAAAATGAATCGCTAAATGTGTTGCTAATCGCAAAACTCGAGAACGGCTGAACCGATTTGACTGATTTCTTTTTTGTTGTGTTTGATGAAGTCTGAGGAAGGTTCTTAAGGAGAGAAAAATACGACAAAAACAGTAAAAACAACAATTTGCTTTTCCCATACAAACCCCTCGCTACTGGACCGATTTAAAAAAATCTTTTACTATTAGAATGCTACATTATCGCTGAGTAACATAGGCTATATAAAAAAGATGTCCATACACCCGTGCGAAGCCGGGACGGGCCGCTAGTTAATAATAATTTCTTGAAGAACTTATTTGCTTTGTTATAAGTATAATATTAACAGACAAAAGTGCATATTTATTTTGAGTGTTGTTCTGACTATACCTTGTCACCTCATTCTGATTCACCATTATTTCTTTGTACTCGTAATACAATGAAAATGCATTACTCATTTTTACTCCTGGATAAAACTACTAAAATACAGGTATATTTTTATCTTGACAATAAAGATCACTGAATATAGACTAGCTGTCACCAGCGCGTGGTCCTCGCGTGCTTGCATTTCGGTCTATTCCTCTGTTTATTTCCTTATTGAACTACATATAATCGAAACTTCATAGTCTAATGTCAGTTATACTTTTTCGGGAAAGACAAGGCCAGACTATTGTAGACCACCAGACAAAATATAAGCATCGAAGTTCAGCTGTCTCGCCGTCCCACTATTGTATCCTCCTTTATTTTGATTGTGTACCTAAGTAGTTTGTATAAGAATTTGAAAGTTTTCTTTATCACCATCATTATCAGCCCGCCCTATCAGTCCACAGCTGGACATAGGCCTTTCTTCCGAGCCCGATCTATTTCTCTCCCAACTGCTGCTGGGTGCTCCCACTGGGTGTACTTTATCAAAAACTTTTTTTTGGATATTGTTTAATGTTGACCATTATTTGGAATAATCTGCTTATACAACATCATGTATTTCAGCACTATTATGGCACCGTCGTCACTCACTTTACAATTGATAGTCAGAACAAGTCGCCGCGCCGGCCGGAGATAGATGTCGCCCGCGGCGCTAACTCGGTCACTCGAGCAGCGATTAATTTTCATTTATTTTTTCGCACTTTATAATTTCTGGATAATGTTATTGGAATGGGGGAATTAGACCAGGGTCGGGTTACGTAGCAATGCTGAAGGTCGTTCATTACATAATTTTAACTTTTGTACCATTAAAAATAGAATTAGATCATTATGTTGATATTTTTCAGTGTTAAATGTAGTATTTTCTTTTTTATAGCTTGGTGTTGTTTGCACATTATTCTCAATTTCGAAATTAGAGACAGCAAAGCCTGGAATTCAGTGAATGTATTAATGATTTATGAACAATAAGAGACGAGACCCTTGAGTTTCAGTTAACGTGCGAGACTTTACTTTCACAGATTTTTTGATGGGTTTTTAACCAAAATCAATTTGATATTGACTGTCTTGTGTCACGATACTATTTATCAATTCAGAGGGTATAATTTATATTAGCAGTAATGTAAGGTGGGGAGGAATGCCCAGTACCTTCCGTGAATTTGGACCATTCATTCGGGCAAATTCCTAATAACTAATTAAGTAAACAAGATATGCATGAAATAAAGTGCAGTAAAGTTGCGTACTACGAACGAACGTCCAGTACCAACCTGTCCTTCGCGGTCATATGCGTCCTTTAGGCAAAATTCCTAATAAGGGAAAAAAATATGCCTGTCATGAAGCGCAGTAAGGTAACGTGCTAGGAAGGAATGTCCAGTACCAACCTTTCCTCGGCGGCCTTGGCTCCGTCGGTCCTGGTCTTGGGGTGGTTCTTCCTGGGTCGAACGGCAAGCTTGTGGCGTGCGGCTGACGTGTCCAGCAGCTGCGCCTCGCCGAGGTCCAGCGTGGGGTCCGCCTGGGGCCTGGGGACGGGACTGGGTTAGAATGATCGAATGCGTGCGGGACTGTTGGGGTGATCTAGGGGATCTAATAAGGGGGATACTCCTACGCATTTTGTGGAGTTGCCATGTATGATTTTGATAGAACATGCCTTTTTTGAATTAACGGTATTTTGACAATTATTATGACGGTCATTATAAGTTTTAAACGTTTCTTATACAGGGTATGAATCTTTATTTATATAAGGTTTTTGTGTGATAATAAGGATATAGAACTTTATATACAACAAAATGTATGAGAGAATATGTTTATAAGAACGTTAAGAACGTGAAATTTTAATCTTGTGATGTAACCAAAACCAGCGAAAACAAATGCAGTTTCCTGCGACTTTTTTTGACTGGTTCACAAAATCTTTATCACGTCTCCACCGTATGATTCACGAAGCTACGGTGTAGGTTATGTTGTAAAAAATATACTTTGTCCAAAGTTAAATTCATTTTCATGGTTTAAAGTTCAAATTTCTCGCAAACAAATATAATTAGGAGGAGTAGAATATTAAAGTTAAGTAATTCAAATAATTGACTTCAGCATTGTTGTTTAAAGGTCTCTGCATACGTAACGAGATAATAACTCGGACGAAACGTGAACGGGACGGTGACGTGACTGCCTCGTTCAAAACGGGAACGTGGTGTAAATGCATGTACACTCCGTGACAGTGGGACGAATCTAACGTGCTAGTGTTGGGAACAGGGAAAGATGGATTTTTCATTTCAAGAATTGGCTTTAATTGTTATTGCTCTAGATGATGAAGTAGCTACGACTGTGAACAAGAAAAGGAGATTTTCTGTACATCCTACATGGCAGAATAGAAAACAAGAAGGAGAATACCACACTCTCTACAAAGAGCTTCTTGATGATGAGACTAAATTTTATCAGTATTTTCGTATGCCAAAAATGTTTTGCTTTGCTGTAAAATAAGCTAAGCCCTCATTTACTTAAGAGCGTTTACGCCGCACACTAACGCCGCCAATGAAAAAAAAACATATCTAGTAATTAGAGATAGAAAATCAAATTATGCTCAACAAACTATCTGAATGAAGTTATTTAGCATTTTTACGCCACAAATGAACACCTGACATGTTATGGTTTAGTTAAATATGGCGTTATAGTTAAAAGTGGCCATAACGTCTTATTTAACTAAACCATAACATGTGAGGTGTTCATTAGGTGACGTAAAAATGCTAAATTACTTCATTCAAATAGTTTGTTGAGCATAATTTGATTTTCTATCTCTAATTACTAGATATGTTTTTTTTTCATTTGTGGCGCTAGTGTGCGGCGTAAACGCTCTTAAAAAAGACACTGTTATGAAAAGAGCTATTCTCTTATTATGATATAACTTTTTGTGTTATATATAAATGTTCATATTAATTTAATTAATACATGTATATTTTAAAATTTTTAATCTATTCAAAAGGTCGATTTCGATTACTCGATCGTACATCGTACAAGAGCCAAAAAGGTCGTATAAATACTATTTAAATCGAATAGTTTTCAACACTGCTTCTCTCTCCGGAACGAACGGAGTGTGCGTGCATACATAGCGGAAACTCGGAAGGGACGGGGCACGCGCGGGGCGGGACGTGCTAAACATCGTCGGCGACGATATTTTTCCCGCCCCTTGAGTGCCACGTTCACGTTCCATCCGTGTTTCCGTGACATATGCTCTTTCACACATTTTGTTTGAAACGATATTTCCAAAACTTCCCGTCCCGTCTCGTCCGTATAAAAACCCGTCACGTATGCAGCGACCTTGAGTTCTAATTAATGTATTTTAAACTTAAGTAGAGTAGTAGCACAGAATAACTAATGTACTACGTAGTAGTACCAATTGAATACAAAACACCTGGCTGTCATCCATAGAAAATCTTATTATTCATATCTATTGTTATTTATTTTGCTATTTATTGTTCTTGTTATTTTTGCCTTTGTTAACTTAGTAATACCCTAGAATGAATACTTTTGTTGTATAAAAAATATATTTAAAAAAACCCCAGATTGTTGCAATACCCTTACGGGGTCATGTTAAGGGACTATTTATAATATTGTAAGATCTGTACCATACCAACATAATGCAATAAATAATTATGACTATGAGAATGGATGTATGGCGACTAGACATTCAGGGAATTAGACGTCGTCAACCAAACCGACAATATTTCAATATTTAGGGTTTAAAGTACATTACTTTTAACAATAATCTTTGAACCTGTTCCAACTCCAAGACTTTCATTTTGGTAGTCCCACCCCACACTGGTATGCAGTATTTTAAAATTGACTGGGTTATCGCTATATATATTTTATTCAAAAGATCTTTATTAGTGACATGTCGTAATATTTTAAAAATCCAAATAAATTTGCGCACTCTCTTTATAATTAGTTCTATGTTTGAGTGCCACGATAGCTTTTCGTCAATCATGACACCTAAATATTTGGTGCTACTGACTTTATTAATTGAAAAACAGTTACAATTTAAAAAATAATGAGAACCACAAGAATGTATTTTTATTGAGAAGTTAGTGCACGGTTGAGTTTTGTCTATTGTAAAACAAATATAATTAGTTTTGTTTATGTTTAAAGTGAGGAGGTTAAGATTAAGCCACTGAGCTATTTGCCTCAGACCATTTTCTGCCGAATCGTGAACAGCTTCCCAAGAGTTTCCAGTAAAAACAATGGCTGTATCATCAGCATAACAAAATACTTAGCCGTTCTCGATTTATAGGCTGCACAAACTGTTTATGTATGTTAAAACATTTAAAAAAAATACAGTCGAATTGATAATCTCCTCCTTTTATTGAAGTCGGTTAAGAAACAAGGTCAGACCAAGGACACTTCCTTGAGGAACTCCATAGCTTACCACTTCCTCCTCACTTATGTATTGTCCAATCTTAACTCGTTGAGTCCTTCCAGACAGATAACTTTCAAAAAGATTGAGTTACCTCTTATTCCAATGGCTTCCAGTCGTTGTACAAGGATTGGGGCAGACGCGGTATCAAATGCCTTCTTTAGGTCGAGGAAAACTGTAAGACATTTTTTACCCTGATCTACATTAGTGACGATTAACGATGTTAACGCAGTTACAGCATCCTCAGTCGACAAACCTTTACGAAAGCCATATTGTGCATTTGATAAGATGCTAAATTAGTTTAAATAATTACTCAGTCTATTATTAAGGAGCTTTTCCAATATTTTAGAAAGTGCTAGCAATTAGATATTGGGCGATAGTTGTTGACATCGTCTCTGTCACCACTCTTGCACACCGGAGTAATTATGGATTGTTTGAGTAGACTCGGGAATGTTCAGATGTTGAAGCATAGGTTCGCTAAGTGTGTAAAATAGGGACCACTATGTCTTGAGATAGTTTTAAAAACATAGTAGGTATATTGTCCCAACCAGTACCCCTACCTTTGAAAGAAAGTGTTAACACATCAAGTTGTCTTTTAAAACTTTAAAGTTTAATATCTTTTAAATGAATAAGCCTTACTAAGTTTCTTGCCGGTTCTTCTAATAAAAAGTAAAAGAAAGGTCCAGCGCCGTAGACGAACCGATGATGACGCAGTGAGGGACTTTCATAAACGCTCATATAGTTTTCTGATAAAGTACTACTCTCTTTCTCTTCGTGCCTAGTGCGAGTTTTATAGCCTTTCCATCACGTTAACGAAAACGAAAAATTGTATGGCAATGAAGCAGAAAAATTAGGACAGTTACATTTTTACATACTTATTCTCGTGTTCGTTAACGTGTTTGAACGGCGAATATAACTCGCACTATCTCTGTATTTTCCTAAAGCATAAAAGCTTATTGATTGTTTACGACACATTACTTCTCCTTTGATAGACCAGGTTTACGCTACATGTGGTCGACATCGTTAGCATTTTCTTTTTATATAAACAGTTACCTATATAAAAAGAAAATGCTAACGAGTAAATGCTGGCATATATACGAGGGTATACTGGCCTGGCAACCAAAGCCTATAATATAGGCTTTATTTAAAATAAAATAAATTTATAGGCATAGACATATTTTGCTATGCTCTGAAATTTCACTGGCTCAAATACTCTTTAAACCGAAAAGCAGAAAACAATGCTGCTTTCTACCACCAGGGGCCTTACTATGAGCTCAGAAGTAGTATTAGGTAGTACAATGTTATTGTAGTTGTGACAAGAGATGCGTATATAATAATAAGGTATACGCCGCTAATCCTGTCTCGTTCACAACCGTACAACAGCTTTAAAAGCTCATAGTAAGCCTCCAGGCAGAAAATTATATTATCATCTATACTAATATTATAAACCTGAAGAGTTTGTTTGTTTGTTTGGTTGAACGCGCTAATCTCAGGAAAAAGGTTCTGGTTCGAATTGAAAAATTATTTTTGTGTTGAATAGTCAATTTATTGAGGAAGGTATAGTCTTCCTATATTACTTCACGCTATGACTAATAGAACGCGGGTGAAACCGCGGGGCACAGCTAGTCCGAGATAAAAAACGTCTTAATATCATGTCTGTTCGTCCCCAAACATTTCTTGGACGTCACACAAACGCAGTTGTCATCTTATGTTCAGTGCGGGTTTTATTTGACACCTTATCATGTTAACGAAAACGAGAATTTGTATGACGATTGTTGTGAGACGCGTCCCTGCCCGTGCGTATGCGCCGCCGCCGCCGTCACCCGACACTGGCAGGTGAGCGACGCGCCAATGTCAGGGCCCGAGCATCCGCCATCTCCACTTTCCTCGTGTGATGGTTGCTAGCTATTCTCGACGCTCTATTTCGAGATATGAAAATATAGAATTAGTAATAATTAACCTTTTTCCTGTTTCATATTGAAGGGCAAATGCTCTTCGTGTCATTGA
Organism: Eudonia lacustrata; assembly: GCA_947562085.1. Taxonomy (NCBI): domain Eukaryota; kingdom Metazoa; phylum Arthropoda; class Insecta; order Lepidoptera; family Crambidae; genus Eudonia; species Eudonia lacustrata. The sequence goes on along the minus strand of OX387340.1, from coordinate 27,829,478 downwards.
GATGTCTCTGAATCTTGTTGCTCTGAATGGTGAAAGATTTAATAGAAAATACGATTGTTTATTATAGCTTATCTATATATTAATACGCGAAGCAAAAACTTTGTACCCCTTTTTACGAAAATTGCGTGGACGGAGGAGTATGAAATTTCACACACTTATAATATAGAGAGGAGTACTGAATGTTAATATTTTATTAAATTATGCATAAGAAATACATTTAATCAATAAAACAAACCTTACACACACTACCATGTATTTGACATACACGCATAAATATACTCTTTTCAAAAATTTCAAATATGGAAGAGGAGCGGCCGAAATCTGTCAATGCCCATCCAAACTCACATTCTATCTTTTTAAATGTTGGGATACAATACGTGCAGCCTTAATTAAATTACGGTCGAATTTCCACTAGTAAACATAAATAGGTCATTTGATTTTTTTTATTGCTTTCAAATAGATATTAAACCTCTAAAGTAAAATTACTGCGATATTCTGACATAACATAATTAGAATGTCGATAGCTTCGATCAATCATAACCCAAATCATCTGCCTAAACACTAGACACTGGCTGAATCAAAGCGAGAGCCATCAAACAAGAAATTGAATTGAAGTACTCTAGAAAAAAATAAAAAAACGGAAGAAAGCTACATTTCAACTAGAGATGAGTAGCCTGGCGTGACAGATAGATGGCCTATTAAAATAGGAGTAGGTCTGTTTGATGTGTGCACCTCCTTCGCAGCCGTAAATCAGGCGGCGTTTGTGTATCGCCGATGTTGTGCCAAAAGTTTGCAGTTACCGTACATAGTTAGTTGTCGTCAAAAAGAGGAATATTTAATATTTATTTATTAATTTTTGCTCTAATTAAAACGGTACATAGCCAACAGCTTTAACTACCCGACTGCGTCAGAAGGAGGGTTATATTTTTCGAGTGTTTGTATGTATGTACCTTATCTTATCTTATCTTAGTGGGGCCTGCCGAGGTTTCCCTTTCGCAGTAACACTTCGACCCATCGGGATCTTTTGTGCAACCCCATCTTTTCACTCTTCTTCCTCTGTAAAGATAGATGCCATAAGCTTGGCAACGTCTTTAAGAGCGAAGAGCCTGAAGTCCTCCGGTTTCGGATAGGCCGACCCCAGGAGTCCCATCCTTTTCCTAGCCAGAGAGTGGCAGTCACACAGTAGGTGCTGCATTGACTCCGTTTCCTCTCCACATGCCCTACACAAGCTATTTGATGATAGATGCTTTCTGTGAAGCATTTATTTTGTGGCATAGTGCCCTGTTAAGGCACCGATGTTTAATTGGGCCTGCCTTCTACTGCCTCATATATGAGTGACATGTGCGCAGCTTGGCTGTCACTCAGAATGAATATATTACGCTTTTTCATAGCTAATTCTATATTCTGCTTTGCGCATAGGAGAATTGCGAAAGTTTCTGCTTGGTAAACAGTGGCAAATTTTTACATGCTTTGACTATAAATGTTTATATAATTTTTTAACGCAAATTTTGTTGCGAACAAATTACAAAAACACAAATGTTGAAAAAATTTCCACGAGCAGGGTTTGAACCTGCACCCTTCTGACATACCGGGTCAGGTGCTCTTCCAATTGAGCTATCGTGGTTCTAACCAGCCCGCCGAAATTATTCAACACTATTTACTTTTTACTTTGAAAGCCAAAGGCGCCCATTCAATGTTAACAACTACCGTCATTAACATCCGATCATAATATTTTTACAAATACTAAAGATCAGTTAAGAAGTAGGCAAGCTATTTATAAATGTTTATATAATTTTTAACGCAAATTTTGTTGCGAACAAATTACAAAAACACAAATGTTGAAAAAATTTCCACGAGCAGGGTTTGAACCTGCACCCTTCTGACATACCGGGTCAGGTGCTCTTCCAATTGAGCTATCGTGGTTCTAACCAGCCCGCCGAAATTATTCAACACTATTTACTTTTTACTTTGAAAGCCAAAGGCGCCAAAGGGTGCAGGTTCAAACCCTGCTCGTGGAAATTTTTTCAACATTTGTGTTTTTGCTTTGACTATGTTTGAAGTCATTATTAATAACGACTTCAAACATAGTAGACGCCTGCCCCTGTGCCCGACTTCATTTTTGATCCATCGGTATACCAGGTTAGGCTGTCTTTCTCTGGAGACGGTGGCCCTCGTTTCCATTCGTCCCTGGTTGGAACATAAACTTTAAAATATGAATATAAGGGATATTTTCTCGCACCCCATTTCCATGATCATGTCAGGAATGTCACCTGGTTCCCATTTTGTGTGTCTAGTCAGAGGCCTAGATGCGTCCTAAAGTCCGGCCACTTTTAGTATATGTAAATTTGCCTCTGTTTCTACGGCAATGTGCAGGGGTGAAAGGTCTGTGAGGACCTCCAACGCTGCCGTTGCAGTGGTTCTAAAGGCACTGTGATTGCCAGACGAGCTGTTCTCTGAAGTTTGCTAAGAACATTCTTACAGATCTTCAGCCTGGTTCTGGGCCACCAGACGATGCTGCCATATGTGTGCATCGGTCTCACCATCGTCATGTAGATCCACCTAATGATTTTAGGGTTGAGTCCCCACATCTTGCCATAATTAGACCGACACATGCCAAAGACTCTGTAAGTCTTGGCTACGGTCATGCCCATATGCTGTTTCCAAGTAAGTTTCATAACCAGCGTTAAGCCTAGATATTTTATTTCTTTGGACCAAGAGAGCTGGGTACCATAGAGTGTTAGGTTACCCAGTCCCGTAGTGTTTTTCATTCTTGTAAAGGGGATGGCTGTTGTTTTCCCCGGGTTTACAGAGAGGTGATGGGCATTGCACCATTTCTCCAGCAAACCCAGGGCACGTTGCATTAACCCCGATACCGTTAAGGGAAACTTCCTACTGACTGAGATGAGCAGATCATCCGCATAACCAATCGTTTGGAATGGTCCTTTAGTCAGCCTTACTACGATTGAATCAACCACAAGGCTCCACAGAAGAGAAGAGCGAACCCTCCTTGCGGGCATCCTCGGGTTGTTCGTGCAAGTAGACTGTCACCTAGCAGTTCAGAGTTGATAATTCTACCCTTTAACATGCATTCGATCAAATTACAGATCGGTTGTGGCGCACCATGGTTCTTGGCTGCAACCTAAAGATAAATATAAAGATAAAACGTTGATGGAATGTATGTATGTATGTATGTCTGTTTCTTTGGTACGCCCTACAGATTTTAAAATATGTGTCGTTAGATTTGTTTTGACTGTAAGAGTGACATAGGCTATAAAACAATAATAATAATAATAAAAAAATTAAATCTATAAAAAATGAGTATTTATAAATACATTGAATATTGATAGTTGTCGCTGGCGGGGACAATCACCAATCAAAGAGAGTGCGGATTTAATTGAGCTATATTTATGTATAGCCACGGCCGCTTGTAGGGTTGGTTTTTATTTTATTTTTTTATAGTCTATGTATAAAGAAAACAATCATTACAATTCAATACATAAGAATTAATATAATTCATAATAATAATTAATATAATTAATTAATTTATAAGTCATGGAATCAAACATTTTTGTTTGTTGGAATTCATAAAGTTAAAACTCCGAATACCAACTTAAGCCCTAACTTTATATGTACAAACGCCTGCACTCCAACCTATCCAAAACTATCAAACTTCTTCAATACATTTTGAACCATATGATTAGGACAAAAAACAAAGACAAAAGACAAAGACTTTTTTTTTTTTTTACATAAAGTTCAAAGTCTATTGAGGAAATTTGATGGTTTGTGGCAGGTTGATGTATAGGCATGTGTAAGGCACGTAAGTTGTTTAATTAGATGTCTGCTTTCTTTACATATATTTTACAAATTGCACCATTATTTTTATTCAAATGACAGTTATTGTAGAACTCATATGTCGCTTAAAAAATATATTTTAAAAATTCGTAAATTATTTTAATTTATAATGTGATGAGATCACTGATTATGTTTACGAGTAATATGATGTATTATTGTATGTTAACACATATCTACATACTATAAAACCGTTAGTGTCTTGTTGGGGCAATAAAAGTGTTGGGATGAGTCTGAAAGTTATACCAAACAAATAAAACTTTTTAAATTTTAATTTATTAACAAGTTTCTTGTTGTATTTTATTTAGGTTCTGTTTGTCTGCTCAAATAAGAATCCATCCGCAGTTACTTCAATGCATCCTTAATCAATTCATACTGAATACAACATAATAAAAACACTTTAGTTGTAAGTTACCTCTATATATCGTGGCCGGATCTTAAAATTGATCACTTTATGAGGTAATCGACCATTTCATGAAATGGTTGTATTTCATGATATGCCCAGCTTAAACTGATCATATCGTTACAGCGTCAACGTTTGATGATATGCCCTTCCACGTTTGGCCATATCATTAATGTAGGAAATCCTTACTGTTGGTTAGGTTAAGTTAATTTTTTTTTCCGAGCGTAGCGAGGGCCAGTCACGGAAGGGGGGAGCGGCATAAGACTGTACAAATCGATTGTATTGATACAAAAAGTAAACGATATCAGCGCCTCTAACGGTGGGTAATGTAAATATTTTACGATATGATCTCTAAAGCTTAACCATTTCATGAATTAGCCGCGCGTTTAGTTGCCCATATCGAGAAACGATTTCTTATCATTGATCTGCCCAAACCACATCATGATGTGGCCAATAGACAGTGAAATATTTCATGAAATGCGACCTTTGCATGAAATTCTCGAGCATTTTGTGAAGTGAGCAATTCTACTATATGGCTCCGACATATACATCACATACTGCATGCAACTGTGCCGAAATATCGGATACTCAAACGAAAACATAGAAAAAATCGCGATAATATTTGGCATTAAGTCCGTCTTTTGTACTTATTTTTAGGTAGTGAAATATATATATTTTTTACGGGTAAACACAGTGTCTTGATCTTACCTGATGTTAAGTGATGATAAGGCCAATGATGGAAGCGCACTTCACCCGGGATTCTCAACTAGTGAGGCAGCTTGAGATAAGTCTCAAGCTGCCGGAACACAACAATGTTTAAAACATTGATGTTATGGCGACATATTTAGATAAGATGGTGGTAGCTAGCCAGGCCGACTAACAAGTCCTGCCACCAACCAAACCGAGTAGGTACGCAAACATTTACATGCTGGGATTCGAACCCGGGACCTCAGAGTCTAAGCCGGTGGTCTTAACCACTAGACCACGGAGACGGCATAAATATATAATGTTTATATTCTAATGTTACACCAAACGAAGTCTTAGTGCATTTTGTGCCAAATTTTGTGGTGTTAAGCGAGCCCGCCGCATTACAGCGAAGGTTTTGTGGTGTTAAGCGAGCCTGCCGCCATACCATCGCATCGTCGATAAGACTCAAATTTTTACATATTTTGAAATCCCTTTGTTCTTTACGAAATTACGGCGAAGGTATAGTGTTTTTGTTCTCATCATAACATTATTTATCTTTTAATAACTACTACGTGTGGTCACCCAGTGGACGAAATTCGACCATTACCTATGCATGATTTTTATATTGTTTTTTTTTTATGTAAAATTCAAAATAAGTATGTTTTTTAGTAGGCTGCACTATTTAAACTCTTATGACACTCACTCACGCTTATGTCATTACGCCATTGGTTTAACCTCGGTTTAACATTGACAAAATTACTCCCCTTCCATTTTTAAAACGTGTGTAAATTAAAAAAAGCATGAATTTAATGCTCGGGATTCGGGACTCCTCCATATATTCTTTAACCACGGAATAGATAAATTGTTCTGCGTCTTTAACTAACTTTAATCACACTATTAACGTATTTGTGCGGCATGTGCTTGAAAACAGTCACGAAGTTCGCTTCACGTATCAACAACTCTTAGTTATATCGATTTGCATGATATTTTATGATGGAAATGTACTTATTTCTGCATTAGTAAGAATATTTTTCAATATTTGACACAGTAAAAAAATCTCGATGATTTCTTGACTTACAAACCGATATGTCGTAGTGGCATTCATAAAAGCTCACATATGGCCTAAACTGTATAGAGAATTTTATATATTTCATGGTTTATGAAGATATTTTATTAAGTGGTGTTCTTTTTCGATGTTTCTTTTTTTACAATATATTACCTAGTATAGTTTAAATAGTAATATGGCATAGTAGTTTCAACACTTGGTATAGTATTTGTATATTTTTGTATACCTAGACAGGTACACTAACAGCATAATTATATAAACATTTTAGCTGGCTTAGAGTAAAATAATGTTTCTTATACATACACCTATTAATTATTGATTAGGTATATAGCATTAATTAAAAACAACAAAAATTAAAAACTAGCCCAACCTTGACCAAATAAGATAGCATAGATACGTAGGTAGGTAGGAAAATAATATATTTAAAATTACTCAAATTAGAGGGAACCTAAAAATTTTACACCAAAATTTATTAAGTATTAATGATTGCTCCTCGTGAGTGAAGTTTCATAACAATTCTTAGCGAGCAGAGTCCTGCCAGCGCACCAGCCCAAAGCTGCCGGCCCAGCAGCGGCACCGGCTATTTTTTTTTTTTTTTTTTTTTTTTTTATACATAGCTCAGCAAATGACTCCACTCCACCTGATGTTAAGTGGAAATGGAGTCCAGACGTAAGGACAACTGGTGCAGCGAGAAAACAACGCAGCATCAGTCACCCTCACCCTGCCGGCCCACAAGGTGCCTCTTCACGCCTCGTTTGAAGGACCCCATGTCATAGGAAGGAGGGAAAACATGCGCTGGTAGACTATTCCATCTTTTGGAAGTGCGACAGAAAAACGAGTCACCAAATTTCTTTGTGCGCGATGGAATGTTCGAGACAGTACAGCGGTGACTCCGGAGAGCAGCACGCATACTCCTATGGAGAAAGGGAGAAGGTGGGATGAGATCAAAAAGCTCTTCAGAGCACTCGCCGTGGTATAAGCGGTAGAAGACGCTGAGTGACGCTATATCTCTACGCAATTGCAGGGGCTCGAGAGCATTAGTGACCTCTGCACTGCCGATAATGCGTATAGCGCGCCGCTGCAATCTGTCCAAGGCATCGAGAAGGTACTTTGCGGAACCGTCCCAGAGGTGCGAGCAATATTCCACGCAAGATCGCACCTGTGTCTTGTACAAAAGGCACAACTGATCCGGCGTGAAGAATCGCCGCACCCTGTTCAGGACACCGAGTTTACGTGACGCAGTTTTTATCACGGTTTCAATATAGTCCCTCTGGTTCAGATCGCAGCGAATCTCCATACCAAGCATGTTTATACTGCTCTGCAGGCCGAGTGATGTGCCTTGAAGAGAGGGAAGGGGTAGGAATGGCGACTTTTTTGCCGTGAACGCGCATACCTGTGTTTTCTTGGCATTGAACTCAACAAGGTTATTGGAGCCCCATTTAGATATGAGGTCCAATACCCGATTGAGCTCAATGACAAGATTTACTCGCTTCACTTCAGTCTCGACCTGCCCAGCCGCTGGGTGACCGTTATACCCACCGTGCACCGTACTATCATCTGCATAGCAATGAATATTTCCAAGTGGAAGCATATCATTGATATGCAGAAGGAACAGCGTGGGGGATAGAACGGACCCCTGAGGGACACCAGCGTTCACTGACATGAACCGCGAAGCACATCCGTCTGTGAGTACTCGGATTCTACGCTCATGTAGGAAGCCAGCGACCCAGTTGCAGAACTGAGCAGGCAGACCCGATCAAAAGCCTTGGCTATGTCAAGGCCAACAGCCACCGACTCGCCACGCTTATCAATAGCCTCACCCCAGAGATGTGTAACGAACGCTAGAAGATCACCCGTTGACCGTTTCGGCCGAAACCCGTATTGGCGATCGTGAATTAAGGGGTGTTCTTCTAGGTAGCGGATAAGCTGTTTATTTAGAATCCGCTCTATGACTTTACACAAAACTGAAGTAACGGCTATTGGGCGGTAATTAGTCGGATCTGATCGATCCCCTTTTTTCGGAACCGGTTGCACATTAGCATCTCTCCAAGATTAATAAGCTATTTCAGGCTGGCCCACAAACCGCGTGACGTCAATGCCGGCACAGTTCCCCGCGCTCCAGCTCCAGTGCCTCCCCCCACCCCTTCCTCGTACTACAAACATTTCCACCTTTATCGTCAAGGAGCGTAAATCAATTCCTAATACTCTAATAGTTCAATCAAGTCATAATACCATATAATACAAATATTTCTCTCCTAACCCTAATACAGGAGTTTAAAAAAATAAGTTTGAAACATACATCGTCGCTACATTTGTTCAAGGTGCTATTGGGTACGATGAGTTTCATTGAAACCTGTGTTATACATTTTAATTGTAATTACATAAACTTTATTTAACTAATTTATTTCATTACATAAACATAACGTTTTAGTGACAAAGTCGTGAATGTAATATTTTATGAAATATCACTTTGTCTACACGCAAACACAAAATAAGTAGCTAATCGATTTCCTATAATTTCGGTAAGGCAAAAAATTTGGTTTTAAATAACGTACTACTAGGTACTAATAATCACAAAACCTAAGGAAGTCTCGGTCTTCTTGGTAAATAACAAATCTAGGTACGAAATATGAACTTTCCATTCATACCATTTATTTAATTACACACAAATTTACAACTATCATTACAGGTATTGTGAGTTTCGTCTGTCGCCAATAGATTTCAGTAGCTGCAACTAGCATCTGTTAAACTTTTACTTGTTGTTGACAAGTTGCTAGTGCAAACATTTAAAAAATATATTTACAACTAGTGGCCGCTCGCGGTTTCACCCGCGTGGCTCCCGTTCCCGTGGGAATATCGGGATAAAAAGTATTCTATGTATTAATCCAGGCTATAAACTATTTGTATGCCGAATTTCATCCAAATCCATTCAATAGTTTAAAAGTTTGTTTTGAAAAAGTAACAAACATTCATCCATACTTACAAACTTTCGCGTTTATAATATTAGTAGGATTTACGGCAACCGTAAAGTTTTGCTCCAATCGACGAAAACTAGTTTCCGGCTTCATAAAACTGATGTTGGTGATCCCGCTTGTGGCGTTTTATCAACACTTTGTCTTTTTCAATTATGGTTCTAGGTTTACTATCACGCAACTATTATTATTATATTATTATTGTTTTTTTTACCTACCTACATTATATAAAGTGAAATCAAGTTTTCTAAATTGTTAAGAGCGCTTACGCCGCACACTAGCGCCGCCAATGAAAAAAAAACATATCTAGTAATTAGAGATAGAAAATCAAATTATGCTCAACAAACTATTTGAATGAAGTAATTTAGCATTTTTACGTCACCTAATGAATACCTCACATGTTATGGTTTAGTTAAATAAGACGTTACGGCCACTTTTAACTATAACGCCATATTTAACTAAACCATAACATGTCAGGTGTTCATTAGGTGACGTAAAGATGCTAAATTACTTCATTCAGATAGTTTGTTGAGCATAATTTGATTTTCTATCTCTAATTACTAGATATGTTTTTTTTTTCATTAGTGGCGCTAGTGTGCGGCGTAAACGCTCTTAAAGTACTCAGAAAAAAACAGTGAAATGTGACAATGAACTAGTTTTAGGCTGCACTATTTAAACTCTTATGTCACTCACTCACGCTTATGTCATCATTACGCCATTGGTTTAACCTCGGTTTAACATTGACAAAATTACTCCCCTTCCATTTTTAAAACGTGTGTAAATTAAAAAAAGCATGAATTTAATGTTCGGGATTCGGGACTCCTCCATATATTCTTCAACCACGGAATAGATAAATTGTTCTGCGTCTTTAACTAACTTTAATCACACTATTAATTTGATTTTCTATCTCTAATTACTAGATATGTTTTTTTTTTCATTAGTGGCGCTAGTGTGCGGCGTAAACGCTCTTAAAGTACTCAGAAAAAAACAGTGAAATGTGACAATGAACTAGTTTTCCTGAACCCATCAAACAAATCGTTGTGTAAAGTAACTATGAGATCCAATGTAAATGACTTTGATAAACTTGAAATATCTGCTATCATATTAGCAAACGTCGAAGCGTATAAAGCATTATTGCTAATTTGATGTCGGCTTAAAATTATAGCGCGATGAGAAATGGTTTACCTGCACTATTAGTTTGGCCGGCTGCCAGCCCAAAACTTGGCAATGTGGCCGGCGAGACTAGGCGCTGGGTCCTGGCTTTGTCTCGTTTATCATTAAGTAAATACATTTTTCGGTGCATATTATTTACTATTAATCGAACAGAGATTTAAATAATCCTAAAGTTATTTTAAAAACTCCATAGAACTTCCGAGAAACCTTCTGAGATGACTCCCGTGATACAAACGAACAACTCTTACTATTGGGCCAAATCCCTTACTCGAAAATATAATTCAGCTGGTCCATACATTTTGGGCGAATGAATATTGATGTTTTGTATGGAACAGCTGAATTTTATTTTCGAGTTAGGGAGTTGGTCGTTTGTATCACTGGAGTCATCTCAGAAGGTTTGGACGGTGGTAAAAAAGTCAACCTGTACCCCCTGTGTGTACGTATATGCGACCATAAATGCGATTACCTACTAAATATTGTGTAATGAGAATTAGATATTACTTGTAAAGGAAAAGATCCTTTATAATTTTATAAATTGGAATACACTATCGAAGATAATACATGGTTTCGTCTGTACTGTTACTTTGCCGATCTATTTCCTATATTATTTTAATGTGGTATCGAAGTTTACTATAAATTTATTTACATCAAATTATTTTTTGACAATAGATCATATCCGCTCAGGACGACTTCGTCATTTTCTTAAACTTGACACTTTCCTAACTTGTCTCTTTTTTAACTCGGCTCTTTCTTAGTTGGTCTCTTTCTTAAACTTGACACTTTCCCAACTCGTCTCCCCTCCGGACGACTTCGTCATTTTATTAAACTTGACACTTTCCTAACTGGTCTCATTTTTAACTCGGCTCTTTTTTTTTAATATACTATAATTATACAATCACATAAGGGAAAAGAAGAAAAACAAGTTCTTTAGTATTAAGTATTATTATTATTATTATTTTATTATTTTTTTCGAATTTTTATAATGCGTAACCGGCGATCTTGTTAGTTGAACCTTAACAGTTGAACCTAGGTGAACCACGAGAAAAAAAATTGCCCGTAGTTTACCTAGGTGAACTGATCCGGTGGACCACGGCTAAGGAGAGAGGAAAAACAGCGACTGAGAAAGAGCCGAGTTAAAAATGAGACGAGTTATGAAAGTGTCAACATTGCAAAAGAGACCAACTAAGAAAGAGCCGAGTTAAGAATGAGACGAGTTGGGAAAGTGTCAAGTTTAAGAAAGAGACCAACTAAGAAAGAGCCGAGTTAAAAAAGAGACAAGTTAGGAAAGTGTCAAGTTTAAGAAAATGACGAAGTCGTCCTGAGCGATCATATCCCCAGATTTTTGCGGTGTCTCAAAAGCTTTCATTATAAAAGCTTATCAAATACAAGTTTTAGTTTTGGTTAATTTCATATTTCTAAGCAGTGCAGGTAGTGTTCTTAATTAATTATTTAATGTAGAAACCACCGATAAAATTCATAAATGCATTCAATGATTTGTATTTAAAGATCTCTTCTATACCTGTAAAACAGTTTGAAATACAGTATATTTAGTCTGGCTACTCGTACAAGCGGACTAGTTTGTATGTTAGTTTATATAATTCCATGAAGGAGACATACAAATAAGTGGGAATGGTCTTATGGACGTGCGCGTGAGTCACTCGGCTGAGTCACACCACGGAAAATATTACGATCGCAAAGCGAAAGGAACATTTGCTTTTAAAGCTTACACCAATAATCGATGATTTAGAAGCTAACACTATTATTTTGATGATTAATCTATTTGGGAACATGCTTCAAAATTTAACAAGAAATTATGTAGTAAAATATTTATTCAAATGTTATTAATATTCTATAAAATATCTTAATTAAAACTTATGTAAAATGGACTAGACGCCGATCATAATACAGTTTTGTATTTACGTAATTAACAAACTTTATGTGTTTTGTATATTATGCCGTCTTTTAGCCTTTCCAATAAAGTAAAAATAGATAAGATCTCCCTTTTTATTAGGAATATAATAATATACACATTTTACGCCACTTTATTGCAAACAATGATCAATATCTGAATTAGAAATATTAAACCTTATTTTCTAAAAATGTAGGTACCTATCTAAACTTTTCTACCACATTAATAGATATTATTTCCCGCTAATATGTAGTTAGGGGTTATTGCTGGTTCCTTTTTGAGCTTATGAACTTTGAAAATGTTAGATTCTACTTTTTCAAGATTTCATACAGTTCCGTTTTAACATCGTTCATTTACGTTACTGTAGTGTAACTGTAGTCCATTGCTGGATGTTTTTCATGCCATCTCATTTGTGAAAACTCTATTTTATTGTCAAAGGCATGGTTTCCCCAAAAGTACCTACTTCCACTTAATACTAAAATGAAGTGTCAACTAAATCTCTACATTTACAATAGAGTAATATTACAAAAAAAGTCAATAAGGTTTATTAACTTTATTGCATACCTCGCATATAATATCAAAATATTACACAAGTACAAATAGTATTTAGTACAAATATATATGATAGAACACAATGATTGAATTCTAACGACAAGCCAACACAATGGCGTGGCACATTGAAAATTATCACAATAGTTAAATGTAGATCACAACACGTAGAATAATGCTAACATACAACATATAATATCCATGGCATCTCTTGCTGTCAAGCGGGAATATATACAATGAAGTAACATCAATGATTTCATGATACATCTTGGTTTCTTCTCAGTGAGTTTCCTCTTCAGTCATAATCAGTAATAGTACATTCTGTACATGGGGACGCTAAAGACATAGTCTAGAGACGGACCCCTGGACTGGAAGAAATGATTCTCGTAACAATAAACGCGCCCTCTGTACCTGCACCAACAAGTGTATCTCATTACGGCATCAGTCTGATAACCAAGGCGATGATGGCAAACGTTAATCGTGGGGTAGTTACGCGATGGCTGATGTGATGAGGTATTAACACAAAATGAGTGATGGTGTTTGACTAGTCTAATGAAAGTTTATAGACAAATCTCGAGGCCCGTTGCGCAAGCGGCGGTGCATCGACCCCGTCTATATTTACGCGGTATAGGAGTCCTGTGTAGAATGCTCAGCGCATCGTGAAATGAAAACCACGGCTAGAGCGCATTCTTGACATTTCCCTTGTGTGACCTATTTTCAGAAATTAATCTGTTACATTTAGAAATGCAATTTATTTCGTTGTTTCAAGAATATGTTGTTATGTTGGGTGATATTTTCGTGACATATGCAAATGTATTGCGACTATTAATATGATGTGCATTCTGTTTTCAAGTTATATTTAGGTGATAAACGAGAGGTTTAGTGTTGAAGTAACGACTATGGTTTCACAAGACGCGTGTGTCTGTTAGGTTATTTATACGTTATGGATTATACCAACGAGGGCACAGTTGTGCAAAGCGCATGCCAATAATTAACGAGCGGCCGTTACTTACTTGGATCCGAGTGCGGCTTTGGTGTCGAGAACCTCTACGATGTCGCCGGCTTTGAGCGAGACCTCGTCATCACCAGCTGCCGTGTAGTCTGTTGTTGCTACTACTACGTCCTCTACCTGGAACAAACGAAACAGACGTTAGATTTTTTTATTTTAATAGTAAAACTTTTTGAGTTTGATTCGGTTTAGATGTTTTACCTTAGGAGGACTTCTGCTACAACTGGAGCGAGACCTAGACAGTGATCGAGAAGGATATCGTCTATAGCTAGGAGTATTGTCAACGCTGTTAATTCTGCTTCTCGTATTTTCTCTTTCCATTAAGACACCACTTTGCCTTCGGGACCACCCTCCAAGCTTAGTGATTCTTTGATTATTACTAATATTGCAGTACCCAGTGAATGTTTGCAAGTCTTCGTCTTTGTCGTCAACAACAGGACAGCTATACATCGAAAATCGATGAGCTGTTGGTTGGCTGAGATTTAATGCAGAGAATACATGCATTGGCTCAAAGTGTCTGATGCCATTTTCGTCAAGAACTTTGTAAGAAATTTGACCGGTTAAAACAGCACGACTAGCCTCACGAGGCACTACAGCTTGCAACCCCTTTTTAATTATTAATAGGGCACCAGAATGTTGTTTGCGTTGATATAAAAAGTCTTCCATTGCCAAGCTATTCTCAGGGTCAAGAAGGCTTATTGGGATCTCGTCAGATGTCAACAATGGTGATTCTTCGGGTATTATCATAAGCGCAGCACTTTCTCTAACTAAATCCCGAAGTTTTGGATCAGTGCGAGCCAATTCTGGGTCAGTTTCTAGCTTTTTAAGAGCAGAGTGTAAGCTTGGAGATTTTTCTGCTAGTTTTCGCATAACTGTTAACCTTTTAAGGATACTGAGGCTAGTGGTATCAGTCGCTATTTTTGATAAACTGTCTTCGTCGTTAACTACTAATAACAATTTTGATGCGACATCTCTCATTCCGAGTATTCTGGCAAGACCCACTGATTGAACTATTAACTCTTTGAGATTATCTTTATCAGTATCTTGCAACATTGATTCCAATTCTTTTCTACTAGCTTCTTGAACAGCAGAAACTATAGCTTTTTGTAAAGTTTCTGTTGCTTCATGGTCTGTTTTTATGAACGAAATCGTGTCAGATATATTTTCTAACACGTGATGCAAAAGACTTGTGTCGCTTCGAGAAATATTTTTGAACGCAGGTCCTAAAACCTTATTTTCACTACTCAAAAAGTCCCCGAATTTTTCTATAATATCTTCTTCAGTAAGTGAATGTTTGTGCAGTATATTATTAACAGCAATTTTAATCAATTCCACTTTAGGTTCGGTAGTATTTTCAAGAATTTCTTCGCGAAGTGTATCTTTATTTTCTTCAGTTTGTAGAATTTTGAACATAGATTCTACAAAGTCTTTATCAATGGCTTTACCTAAAATGGTGTCGATAGATTTTAAAATTAATTGATATTTTCCTCTTCCGTTATTATTATTGATTTCTTCAAACTGTTCTGCTGTTACTAAAGCAGCTAGCACTGCCGCTGCAATAGAGTTTTTAACGTGCTCTTGTCTGGCTGTTTGATCATTTTCAGAAGTAAATCCATTTGTTTCTTGGATGTCCGTTTTTCTTTTGTCAGATCTACGTTTTTTATTTTCGTTAGTGGTCTCAGAGTTGTTGTGATTATTATGTATTTCACTTTTTAAATGAACACTCATTTCAATTATTGACGTAATTACGTCCATTAACTGATTAGCAACATCGTCTTTCAATCCAAAATCAGACACAAAGGCTTTTAACGCCTCAGCATTTCTTGTCTCGTTTAAAACAACATTTATTGCTGGTATCTCAGCTGGAACTTGTCTGCCAATAGACATACCAGCTTCTGACAACTGTCTTAGCATATTCGTGTCAATAGTTAATTCTCCTTTTGTTGAAGAAGTATCGTTGGGATTTGTTTTCACTTTTAATAATTTTAGCTCTTCAGGTGTAACTACAAAACTTTGAACTGAAAATTCAAGACCTTCTTCGCCTTCAGTTAGATCAGGTGCAACAAACTTCAATCCTTCTGGTGTTTGAACAATTTGTCCAGGTACGAATGTTACTCCATGATCGTCAGTTTCAATAACTCTGCCAGGCACAAATCTAGGGCCTTCTTCAGTGTCTACCACTTGACCTGGAACGAACCTAGACCCCTCATCTTCAGTTGAAATGACTTGACCGGGTATGAATGTAGGCCCCGCTTTTGTTTCGATGATCTGTCCAGGTACAAAACGTGGACCATCAATGGTATGTATTGTCTGACCAGGGACAAATTTAGGCCCAGTTTTTGTGTTTACAACTTGACCGGGAACAAATTTCGGTCCATCAGCTGTGTCTACTACTTGTCCTGGTACAAATTGTTCCCCATTTTCAGTAAACACTATTTGACCAGGTACAAAAATACCTTCTACCATCGTTCCAGGAACAAAACGAGATTCATTTGCTTCATTTTTAATAAGCCTTCCTGGCACAACTTTACCTTCAATTTTGGGTATTCTTGGACCAGGGTAAAACTCTATACCGTTCGTTGTTTGAATCATGTGTCCAAACACATATAAGGATTCTTCAGAAAGTGAACATGTCTTGATATCAATCGGCAGACCAACAGGGGCGCCGTCTGAAAACGTGATATCTTCTACTGATTTAGCCACAGAGAAGTCTACATGCCCATTTGCTTGAACAATGGTTTTACCCGGCATGAATTTTTCTCCAAAATCGGTGTGCACTATTTGCCCTTCAATAAATTTAGGTCCATCGATAGTTTCAACTGTTGTTCCAGGAATGAACTGTAGTTTATCAGTAGACGTTGTTTTTGTAATACCGGGAATGAAGCAAGTTTCGCCATTGATAGCTACTGTCTGACCAGGTACAAATTTAAGTCCATTAGGGGTACTGATAGTTGCACCAGGCACAAAATGTAGTTCATCATCGTGATGTATCACCTGACCGGGTACAAACTGATACTCATTATTAATTTTAGCATTTTGGCCGGGTGTAAAAGTTATGCCATTGCTTTCTGTAATAGTTTGCCCAGGTATGAATTGTACTCCCTCCGGCGTTGATATAGTTTGGCCAGGAACGAAAACTTCTTCAGGGGCATTATTAATTACTTTACCCGGCACGAACTTTAGACCCTCTTGAGATAAAACAGTTTGACCTTCAACGAATCTGTAGGTGTCATCTTTATTTTTGATTGTTTGTCCACAAACAAATTCTTCTCCGTTGCTGGTTTGTAAAACCTGACCAGCTAGGAAAAACGGTTCATTTGTATATTCATTAGTAATAATATGACCTGGTAGAATTGCTGGTCCGGCAGGAGTGTTTACAGTCAGCCCTGGAACAAAAACTGGACCTGAAGGAGTCACCACCGTTTGACCCGGTACGAAAACTGGTCCTTGTGGAGTGTTTACGTGTTGGCCAGGAATAAATTTCTTTGCTTTGTTTATATCCACCGTAAGACCTGTAATTTTGGCAATCTTTTCTCTTTTCCCTTTTTTAATATTTTTAACTAGGTCTGGCAAACTCTCTAGGCTAGGAAGCATGCCAATTTTATTTTCATCGTTTAACTTTTCTATGACATTTGAAGTTTCAATTAGCCGCTCTTCAGACAATTCTTTTACCGCAGTCAAAATCACTTCATCGGGGCGTGATTTTACAGGTTTTAATGGATTGACACATGGCACATTTTCTAAAGATACAGACAACTCATCAATGTTATGGTTTGTTTCAAAAATTTCTGACTCACAGTGATATGGAGTTATTTTTATTGGTGTAGGCAATTTATCGACCTTTGAAACGATTTGTTCGTTTTGAGTTTCTTTTTCAAAATTATCCCAATCCCACGTCTCTAAGAGAGGGTGTACTTGGTCCCTCCACTCACTGCCGCACATTATAATACTTGACTTTGAACGCATATGATTAATATCAAAATTATTACAATTGAAACTTTTCAGATCTTGTTTATCGTGTTTACACACTTCTAGTTTAGCTTTTTTGACTTTCCTATCAATCCGATGTTTTTCTTCTTCAAGCTCTTGCACTTCAGCCAACTTTTCTTTATTTTCAAATATTTTCTTCATGGAAGAAAGGGCAACTCGCTTTCTTTTCTTCTTCTTTTCTTGTAATTCTTCGAGTTCCCTTTGCTTCAGAACTTCAGCATTTGGTCCCTCACCTTCATACATTTCTACATCTTCAGTAAATTCTTTAAAATCCATAGAAACACTGCGGCCTTGTTTCATTCTAATTAGCACTGTATCAGAATCCTTCGCCAACATTACATCTCTTACATCACCATCACGAACTGCCGCCTCCATTTGGGCAGAAAAAACTAAGCTACAACGTCTCTCTTGAACAGTATACACATAACGTTTACTTTCTGTCACTTGCTTTGCTGTTAGCATATCTATCAACACTTTTTGGGCCTCCGTCGAGCCGTCGAGAACGGGAAAAATATATCGATAGTCCGGTAACATTTCATGTTTCCTATTGCCATAATTTATTTCTGGAGCGTAGTGGTGCGGGCCGAGATCTCCAGAAACATTAGTTATTTTACATTTAGTTTTTCCGGAACGGGCTGTGAGGAGTACTGGAATGTAGTGGTGCGTTGGAAGTCCATAGGATTTCCCGGTAATTCTGCAACAACGCTTCGCATCCGCCGGAGAGATCGGAGCGAGAAGCGGGAAGTAGTTGGGCTTGGGCAGCCCCCTGCTGCGGCCTGTGATTCTGCAGAACGACATTTTTGTTTGATTTCAGACCGGCATAATAATGTTTGTTTGTAAACTTGGACGACGTGTACGTGAGCGTACAACGGTCGCGATCGAGTAGTGTATGATGCGCGGGAGCGAAAGTGCGCGCTCGTTCCTGGCGGGGCGTGAGGAGCGACTGGCGACTGGCGCGTCCTGTCCGTCGCGGCGCGCCTCGGCTTACACCTTCGCGGAGGCAGACGGTGAGCCCGCCGTAACATTGTTCCGGTTACAGGTTATTTATAAATAAGAGAAAGATGAATTTATTTTTTTACGCCAAAGCATATGACACAGTTTCATGACTTAAACAACGAACCAGTAAATTGCAAGATTGTTCAGATCTCCGCGATAGTGCTAGAAAGAAAGTTATTTTTACAGTTTCACTTGAGTCGAAACACGTTCGTTCTGCGTAAACCGAATACGTAACAATGGACGTATCTGACAACAATGTTATGATGTGCTGTCAATCTTGCCATAATATTTAGAAATGAGAACAGATCATAAGAATATTTTACAGTTGATTAAACAAACATAGCATTATGTTTACAACAATAATTTACACCATATTTTATTTCAACAAATTTTCAGAGCCTGTTGTGATAGCTACAAGGTTATCATTATACCTTTATCTCCTGTTCAACAGCATATACATTGCATTTCGGTTGGAAGGGTTTACTTTATCAGAAACGCGCAAGTTATACTCACAGAATAACAAGCCTCTATATGTATAATATTCACGCGGGCCGCGTGCCATTTGACAATGCACTGTTGTGTTCCGTCAACAGTTACAGTAAGATTCGTCAATAACTATCAGTAAAGGAGACAAAGACTACGGTTACCCGTTGTTCAGTAAAAAGGTATCTAAACCCAATTGGACCAATAATTGGAAGCTGTGATATTACAGACGATGCAGTTTCAAATCCTGCTAGTGGACATGTTTTCAACACATTTCAGAATGATCACAGTGTTATTTCCCATTTTCTTATGCGTGGACAGGTGACAGGTTTTAATTTGACCGCGACATGTCCGTTCCCCGATGGAGTCGTCGCAACGTCTAGGCGTCATCGCTCGCTAACCTCGCCCCAACAGTATTTTTAAACTTTCTTTTGACCGAGAACCATCTGATGCAACCAGACGTGAAGGAACTTGTCTATTTTTGTACAGCTACAATATTTTGGTTATTTTATAATAAGTAAGTACCTATCAGTATTAATAAAAAGTAAGAGTCTAAGTTGTTAAAGGTATTAATAGTAATTCTGTCGCCACAACAACATAAGAAAAGATATTTCGAAAAAAAATCTGGGGTTTTGTGTTACCTATTGCTTAAATTGTTAATTGCTTCCGATTGAATTGCATTGGAGTTTAAATGGCAGTCTTATGTCACGATACTTTAAAGCTTCTAAGCGAAGAATAGGTACCGCCATTTCAAGGCATTGAAAGCTCGTAAAGTTCAGATTGTAGACAAATCAACGGCGTGATAGGTACATAGTCAAATAAATGTATCAACAAAAATATTGAATAAAACTCATTTTGATTTACAAACTTAGCAAATATTGCTTTGCAACTGAACATAATCAAAGTTCAGTTTCAAAGTACCACGGTTCGGATACAGACACGATCTAATTGGTAGGGCGCCTGAATCAGATTGTCAGAAGGTGGTTTAAAGCTTACTCTGAAAATCTTATCAAAACGCTCTTGACTTATAATTTGTTCGAAAAATAATTGCGATAGAGTCTATGTTAAAAATGTCTATCACAGTCATACCGCCAGACGGAACGTAATTAGTTTAAAAAATGATTTTTTTAAAATATAAATAAACTCCTCCAGATACAAATGACCCAAGCGGCCCAAAGAGCCGTCTAATTAATGGCGGCCGCGCGAGTGCTGAAACGTTTCGCTGTTCTTTCATTATTTGTTTATTTTCCCACACTCTAGAAACCTTGAATTTAACTGAAATCATTTCCGTTGCGAAAATTAGTATACACGACCGTGAGCTCAGTGCTAGATCTAGATGAACGACAGTTCTGTAAGCCGTATCGCATCGATTTCTAGGTCTCATCATCATGAGCCTATAAACGTTTCGCTGTGAACAACAGTACATGAAGAGATTGAGTCACCAGTGTCACAACCAAACGGGTATTTTAAAGGTCTAACAATAACATAACTATGAGAGCAGAATATGGAGGGAATCAAGCAAAATATCAATGGCTAGTTGCAACTTCGCTGACACCGCTCTATGATTTCGCAACATTTATTTGTTGCAGGCGGATCTGTAGAATGTAGAAAGTAAACGCCTCTTGTACCTTTGTGGGTTTAATAACGTAAATACGAGTTCTGGCAGCAGAGGCACGTAAACAAAAAGTAGTTAACGACTTCATCACTTGACACAGCCAATTGAATAAAGGAAAGCATTGCCTTTTGCTTCTATTATTTGAAGTAAATGCTTCGGATTTCATGAATAATGACATATTTACTGTACTTATGTCATTATTTATCAAGTCCGAAGCGTTTATTTCAAATAATAGAAGCAAAAGGCAATGCTTTCCTTTATTCAATTGGCCCATTGTGTTGTAACGTCGACTCCAAGAATACTTCATACCACGGAAATTCTATCGATAGGAAAAGCAAACATTAAGTGTGAAGTGCATGTTTGCCGTAGAAGTGAATAAATTACAAACAAGAAAAATTATTTGATATTTATATGCATGCTGCGGTACTTTTCTGTGTGAGATGAATAAAATATATTCATTTGACTGCAATCCAGTTTTGAAAACTAAATAAAATTTATTGTAAAACTTTTAATTTCATGAGAATTTAAACATGATTAATTGTGACAAGCGGGTTATAACTGGACGACCAAGACAGAAGATAGGAAGTTTTGGAAATAAGGGAAAGAAGGCTTTTAAAAAAATAAACCAATAAAGGCTAAAGAAATAAGCTGGAAACTTTAAAAGACAGCGGTGGGAATCAAAAATAGACTCATTGTCCTGTCCTAAACTGGACATCGAGGTGACAGAGACCTTTGTCGAGGATAAAGTGGCCACTGAAAGAGAAGCTGAGGCCACTGAGAGCTGTCACCGCACCACAGATTATAATTATACAAGTTCAGCCGCACTGTTGGATGCATGATGGATCATAATTATTATTTCAATTATCTGTTTCCGCATTCCGTTTTGAATGAGTTTCTTAGTTTTTGACAGTCTAATAATAAATGTCAAAGGCAAAGAATGTTAATAGTTTTAATGTAACTTATCCGAAACATTAATCTAGATAATGTATTATAATAAACTTTTTGAATTTAATTGTACGAGTACCTATCCTTATAATAAATAACAAACTGTACCTAACTTTTGTTAACTTGTATTGTTTAAGAGCGTTTACGCCGCACACTAGCGCCACTAATGAAAAAAAAACATATCTAGTAATTAGAGATAGAAAATCAAATTATGCTCAACAAACTATTTGAATGAAGTAATTTAGGATTTTTACGTCACCTAATGAACACCTCACATGTTATGGTTTAGTTAAATACGGCGTTATAGTTAAAAATGGCCGTAACGTCTTATTTAACTAAACCATAACATGTGAGGTGTTCATTAGGTGACGTAAAAATCCTAAGTTACTTCATTCAAATAGTTTGTTGAGCATAATTTGATTTTCTATCTCTAATTACTAGATATGATTATTTTTTCATTGGCGGCGCTAGTGTGCGGCGTAAACGCTCTTAAATATTTATACCCACTAGTAAAGTTCTAGCCAATCATTGTAACATAGATATTATTATAATTTTGTTGGTCATATAATTTATACTCTAATATTATTTAACTTATTTTTACATATTCTGTTGTAATTCTTGTGTGTGTAATAAATTATGATTTTAAGAAAAATGTCCCAGTTTATTTATTTACCATTTGTTTTGTCTCTTACCGTAAGCTATATTAGCACGCTGCGGCTGCGCGGTACACCGCTTCATGGCATAAGGTTTATTATGAAATAAAATTTATATAATTAAAATCAAGCCGGCATTGAAACATATTAGTAGTAGAACTAAACACGTCTATATTTCGATGTAGACGCGAAACGACATCGCCGCCGGAAACGTACCCAAGCACTCGCCTGACTCGCCGACACCTGCGCGCCACCGCTTCCGGCGGACGCTGCTCAAATATAGAACGCGATATACAGGGCCAGTAGAAAATTCATAGGTGATTCATGTACAACATTATATGATGTTATGATGACTAAATAAGGCCAATTGAATGTAGTTTTAATATAGGCGCTGTGTTTTTTTTGAAATCGAAACATAACGTTGACTATAATAACTGTTTACATACAATATAAAAAAAATATTTTGGATTATTCTAGAAAGCTTTCACATAACATACTAAAAAGTACAACATATGGAAACTGTCAAAAGAAAGTACCTACTTAAACACTGTGCTAATATTTTTAAGTAATAAAATAACTCAAGATCTAGAAATGCAAATACAAATGTAGAAACAAACGTCCTGTATAATGTTTAATAATAGATGATATGACATTGCGCCAGCGCAAGTTCAGCTCAAGACCGAAAACACGGACACGACTCACCTGGCCAGAGCAGAGGTGTTTGGTCACAGCAGTAAATATTATTATATTATTGTGATACAACAATATAATTATAGGGTTTACCCAGCTCGCCTTTACTTTGCTGAAGTAATTAACAATTTTGACAACAATTCAACAAATGCGTTGACACATTTTTTTAATCTTTCCATGCATTTTATCAAAATACTGCCAATGTCTTTTTAATTTGGTTATGCAACTGCTACTTTTAATGCTCCATGCGATCGCTATACTCTCTTACACCAAACGCTTACCTAAGCCTAAGAAAATTCTTTTGCTTGGAAGAATTTATTGTTAACCGCTTATAAACCTTATAGCGCAGCGGCGCGACGGGGCGGCGTGAATGCTAAGATGCAAGATATGCGAACGTGTCTCCGTACCTAAAAACATTCCCCGAGGCCTACCCGAATTTGCTTAATATGAAATTTATTGCTTTATCTTGATGCTTTGCAGGGATATTTAAAATTAATATGAGTACCTAAATCTACATGTGATTTCAATGTGTGATTATCGCGTTAACCTTGAATAGCAATATTTATTTATTTAGAATCAAACACACAGCATCATTACAGTACAAACAAACCAAGGCGATGTTATAATAAAACAAACTAAAATTAACAATATAAAAAACACAAAGATAGAATTAATAAAAATTAGGTAGTTTAAATCAGGCCTCCAACAAGGCGGACCGACGATCTGGTGAAGGTCGCGGGAAGCCGCTGGATGCGAACAGCACAAAACCGGTCGTTGTGGAGATCCTTGGGGGAGGCCTTTGTCCAGCAGTTAACGTCTTTTGGCTGAGATGATGATGACATTTCATTAGGTTTAGATGATAGCATTAAGTAAATTCAAGAGCAGATCATACAGACAAAACCGATTTTCCTCAAGCATAAATCGACAACGTCACTCCGGGAATTATACGAGTTTTCTTTCTCGCGAATTGTCTAGTCATTTTATTTTCTGGCTAACAGGTAGTACAGATTTTGATAGCAGCTTTTGTTTGCTCATTAGAAATGACTATGCGTTTTCGTCATCGCTGCGATCAGTATGTGATTTCCAGCGAATACAGTTACTCAGAAATTATTATGTTTTCGTTGGTTATTACTTCGTCGAATCGACAAATGAGGTAAAATTTGAACATAATTTCGAAAAGTAATAAAAAAATAAAAGAAATTGGCTTTTTGCCCAACTTTGGACTAAGGAAAAACCCTCGACAGCTGTCAATTAAATTTAACACTGTTTAAGAGAATTGAGGATATCTATCAAAGGCGAGATGAAAGCGCTACACAAAGCGTAGTATTTGTTTCGAGCGGTATAAATTAAACGTTGACAACGCTTTGTGCAGGCCCGTTGGATGCGGCTCAAGCGGCAGACCTAGTTACAGACAGTCAGACAGACATAGATCCAGCTTATTTAAAGGTTTCTGCGAAAAATGTAACGTGCACGCTTCTACGCCGCTGTATCTCAGAAGATGTTTGCAAACTTGTCTTCGCGAGTGGGATTTATCTACGGATGCTGACTGTGTGGGAGGTGTTAATCGGTGATGCTTTTAATTCTAAAGCGGGGAAGCACTTGGCTTTCATGTCACCTGAAGGCGCCGTTCACATGGAATCTCAACTTTTGAGAAACTGGGCTATCTTGAATGATAAACATAGCTGATATTATAACAAGTAGGTAAATAGGGTATAGGGAAGCTTTGATAGATACTGCAATGTTATGTTACTTTGGAAAGTCGTTGATTATCTTTATTTTTAATAATTTTAAAAAACAATTTGACGCCAAACTAAAGGATCAACCACTAAATAAATAAAGAAAAAAAAGTTATCAGCGGTTTTCATAAGTAACATAACATTAACGCAGTAACAAGACGTCGATTGAACAAGGCTTCGCAGTACAGTTATTTGATGTAACGTATCATCGCAGTAACAAGTCGTCGCAGTATAGAGATGTCGTTGAAGGGTTTCCAAAGAAACAAAATTCGATGATCCGGCTTTCGCACTCAAGTAGGTAACCCGTACTATACTGGCAGGCGATTGATCCTTGTTTTAGCTTGCCTACACAGCATCAGCCGGTCGGTAGGTACGCGTTCTTTAACTTATAGCCTCAAACACTTCACGTTTAAATGAAACAACTAGGGATCTACTCGCGTTTATTTTACACATTACTTATTTAATGTTTATCCTGACGTTTCAATTCACGTTACTTTTTGATCGAGTCAATTACCGAAGTTTTTTTTATTTGTAAGATTACTTCAGGCGCTACATGGATCGTTCCTCAGCCTAGTAACCACTAAGATTAGGATGAGCCAACAACGCTCTTTTATTTTTGATTTTTGCTATCGTTGCAAAGAAACAAGAGAAAAGATTAAGAAACTTTTATACAATAACTTCATTTTATGTTTTCTGCTAACTACTTTAAACTGTTTGCCTTAGGTACCTGCATGCCACACAAACAGTGGCCTGATGCGCTCTCCAATACGCTGTATGGTTGAAACTTATAATAAGTTGTATATCGATACTGATATCTTTGCCTGTAACTCAGCTAAATTCAAAAAATCCCTTCTGGATACTTTATCTGTTTAATTTGTCACATTGTTTCCTCTCCCTTGTTTGAAGTACTGTACCTACCTATTTTTTTTAAAGTTTTTAGATTGTTTTTTGTTTTTTATATTTTTTTGTAAACCCTTTAGATGAAATTGTTTAGTAGATTATCGGCACCTAATAGTGGTTGCAATGAAAAAATAAAAATATATTTTGTGTAATATGTGGATAGCGCTGTGGGCTGCATTATTATTAAGTCATTTTTTTACTACTGTTATTTGTATTCATAATGCTGCTGTTTGCTTTTCCTAATAAATAAATAAAAAAATATAAAAAATAGCGTTATTATTATATTTCATCCATACCTACACTTAAGATTGACACTACGAGTACCTATATAAGATTAGAATAAAGATAAATATGAATGCTCAATATTTTCCTTCTAAAAATTCGTAAGGTTTCCATATTACGTTTGGACAGTACTGCAGCGTAAACAACTATTTTTAAGATGTTATTGTTTACAGTCATTCTGTCCAGTTATTTAGGCTAATTTTTAAAGCCAACAAGACACATGACACACATTGAAAGGAAATGTCGCGTTATATTTTAATAACTATCAAAACAACGTCAATATCATTATATCTATATTAATAATTAAAGGTAAAAGTTGTGACTTCGTTTGATTGAGGAGGATTTCACCAGTAATTCCAGAGATTACCTCTGGAATTCTCTCTGCCTCACTCTCTCTGTATACACGGAATATGTAAAATAAACGATTCTCCGAATATAAAAAACGAAAATCCAAAAAATATATTTCGCTAATAAAATGAACAGTTCTTGCGGATTACATAGGCTATATTTTATTTTGATAAAAAAAATGAAGTATTAATTCTCTTTAGGTATCATGGTGGTCATTCGCGTGGCTGGTCAAGTGCGGATCTGGTAAGTAGGTACTATGTGTCGAAAGGGCTCAGTGGTAAATTCAGAGAATTCAAAATTAATGCGACTCCGAATCCAACATTCAGAAAATTCAACATAATGAGAGCTCAACTTAATGGTCCTGAAGGAGAATTCAACATAATGGGAATCCAACTTAATGGGAATCCAGCATTATGGTGTCCAACTTTCAAAGAATTCAACATAGTGGGAATTCAACTTAATGGGAATCCAACTTTTATAAAAGTCAACTTAATGGGAGTTCAACTTGATGGTCCTGAAGGAGTTTTTATACGGAAAAATACAATATCAACGCGGGCGAAGTAGCGGGCAAGATACTAGTCTTATAAATAGATTTTTTTAATACGAACACTATGTAGAATAGAATAGAATAGAATAGAATAGAATAGAATAGAATAGAATAGAATAGAATAGAATAGAATTTATTTGCATAAAACATGGTAAAGTACAGATCGTGACTTAAATAAAACCAGCATATTTTGCCACAATTTGGCGTGCAAAATTATAACAATTAAGTATTAATTAATTAATTATTTCACTAATACACATAATCACTAATAATAATTAATAATACAGATCAAAACTAAGTGACGATATAAAAATAAGAATAAATATTTCAAAATCATTAAAAATTAAACAATACATTGCAATTTTATTTTAAATTCAAATTATCACATCATTTAATGTCAAAATACTCATTAAGATTATACGGGGATTTAATTATCAGCCAACTACGCAGTTGCGATATAAATTTACTTAAAGGTAACTTTCTAATTTCAACAGGTATATTATTATAAATACGTATCGACATGCCATAACAATTCTTTTCAAAATATGCACTACGGTGAGGAGGCATTTTTAACAAAGCTGTGTCTTTCGGCCGTAACCGTAAGCATCTCCCACTCGGTTCAAATAGTCTTGGGTTACGTCTAATAAATATTCCAATTTCTAATATATATATTGAGGTTAACGTTAATAATCTCAGATTCTTAAATAACGGTCTGCATGTTTCAATTGGCCCTACACCACAAACAGCTCTGACACATTTCTTCTGCATAATAAATACCCTATTTATGTCCGGGGAGTTCCCCCATAATATAATACCGTATCTCAAAACCGATAAAACGTAACCATGATAGGCGGTTAGGGCAACCCTTTGGCCTGATGTATGTCTGAGTCGCTTTAACGCATACACAAACCTACTCAGCCCTGTACAAATGTTGTGAGCATGCGCTTTCCAGTTACAGTTTTTGTCGAGAGTGATTCCTAAAAACTTGTACTCATTCACTTCTTCTATTTCCCTCCCGTCGCATTCTATTCTAAGTTTTATTCGCTCTGATTTATAATTAGAAAATTGTACATAGTTGGTTTTTGTGACATTTACACTAAGTCCATTGTGATTCATCCAATTATTAACATTTTCTACACCTATGTTTATTTCATGCTCGTAATTTAAAATGTCTATTTGCTGTGGAATAATAATTGATACATCATCTGCGAATAGAATACTCTGATAGTTAATGTATTTTGGCAAGTCATTGATGTAAATAAGGAACAGAAGCGGACCCATAACACTTCCTTGAGGAATACCTTGTTTATTTTTTAAATAAGGAGATCTGTACGATACTATTTCATTGGTAGCATTTAATCTAGTTACTTGCACGCATTGTTGACGATTAGTTAAGTAACTAGCGATCCAGTCAAGCGCTATTCCCCTGATTCCATATTGATAACATTTTAGCAAGAGCATCTGGTGATTAACGCGGTCAAATGCTTTGCTCATGTCAAAAAATACCGTCACTGTAGGTACTTTGTTGTCAATATATTCGGTAACTGTTTTTATTAAAGTGAAAGTTGCTAAGGTTGTAGATTTATTCTTCTGAAATCCATTTTGTTCCTCTGCAATTATATTATGTTTTTCGAAGAAGTTTGTAATTCGGTTTGCCATTGCTTTTTCGAATACCTTAGAGAGTATCGGTATCAGAGTTATAGGACGATAATTATTAATGTCTTGTTTATTATTTTGTTTTTTCAATAAGGGCTTTACTACTGAAATTTTTAAAGCTTCTGGGAATTTACCTTGTATTAGCGATAGATTTATAAGATAGGTTATTACCGGAGAAAGTATATCAATACATGACTTGAAGAGTCTTGTCGGAAGTGAGTCAATACCTACTGCCGCAGTATTATTCAAAGACTTAACAATTTTAATAACTTCTTGTTCTGAACATGGCACTAGAAACAGACTTTCATTTTGTGGATTTATATAAGTCTTTTTTGAATGTATGCTTTGGTTTTGTCCATTACATTGGTTAATAAAATGTTCATTGAATGTGGTTGCTATATCATTAGGATTACTAATAGTGACGTCATTTAAAACTATATTATTAATTTGTTCGTGTATGTTTGTGCCATTCGTTTTATCCCCTATTATATCCCAGGAGGCCTTGCACTTATTTTTAGAATTCATTATAAATTTATTATTAATTATTCGATGCGATTCATTTATACATTTTCTAAGGCATTGAGTATATTTCTTAAAATTTAATTTATTAACTGATGTTCGATTATTATAATATTTAAATCTAAGCTCACGTTTTTTTACGCTAGATGCTTTTATTCCTTTTGTTATCCATTTTGGTTTTGAAACATTAAGAGTCGTTTTTATTCTTTTCATTGGAAAGCATAAGTTAAAAAACAGACAGATATCTTCGTAGAATTCGTTAAAAGCTTTATTGAGATCCGTGTCACTTTGATACACGTCACTCCAACTAAGGCTACTAATGTATTTCTTAAATAAAATTATATTTTCCTCGGTAAACTCTCTAACATCTTTGTAGTAGGACATTGGCGTGTCCTTTTTTTCAGAAACGTAAAACTCTAGTGTCTGGCCCGTATCATGGTCAGATAGGTATAAACTGTGCACATCACATTTTGGATCTTTTAAGTTACTAGCAATATGATCTATGCATGAGTTAATTCTTGTAGGGATGTTTACATGTAGATCGAGATTGAAAGTTCCTAGTAAAGTTTTTAGATCTCTCGATGCACTGTTTTCTTTCAATGTATCAATATTGAGATCCCCGGTTAGTATAATCTTCTTTGTTTTATACTTTATAACTTTATACAAAAGAATCTCCAAGTATTTTAAAAACCGAGGTAAGTTTGAGTATGTTGGAGTTCTGTATATGCAAATAATTATACAGCCAAATAAAGGTATTTCAATAGCGCATGCTTCGAATATTCTTTCGATCGACAGTTCTACACATATGTCGATGGACTTAAACAAGATAGATTTTCGGACTAAAATACATACTCCCCCGCGCTTTTGATTTGGTCTGCAGTATGATGAGGCTAAAATAAAATTTTTAAGACGAATGTTACTTTCTGTACCCCTTTTTACAAAAGTTTCTGAAAAGCAAAGGACATCTAGTTCTCTGTCATTTTCTGAGAATTCATTAATACATAGCTCTATTATATCTAATTTATTTAATAATCCTTGGATATTCTGGTGAAAGATTCTTACTGTATAATTTTGAACACTAGCCACGAAAAAGTTTATTACATTTATTGTCTTTTTCAAGACTAGGCATGTCTCTAGTATTTTTCTTTACAATAGGAAAGTAGTCATAAAGTGTCGATTGTTTTTTATAATTATGTGAAAGGCTTACTTTATTACATTTTCCCTTTTTTATATGTTTATAAGATGATACAATCATTTTAGGATTAAGAAATATCGATTTGTATTTTTCACTATCAATATGAATATTTAATTTATTACAGAATGTTTTCAAGTAATTATTTAAATTAAATTGACAATTAATGAATACACATTTTGGATATATTTTGGTACATTGTAATATTCTACAATTTAACAAATCTTTATTAAAAAACTTATTACTGTGTATTGGCGCAACGTATACTATGCAGTGTTTTAGTTTATCTAGAATTATATGCAGTTCCGCTTCAAGTTTTATAAGATTTTCATCATGGCCTCCCACTCCTATTACCACTATGTCATCTTCTGTCAACGACTCAATATACTTGTCGTTGCAGTGTTTCAGGATCTGGTAACTTGGTGCTTCTTTTAATATAAACGCAGACGGCCGATACACGTCGTTCCATTTATCCATTCTGGATTTTAGTAGAGAAGCTGATAGCCCTGAGAGACTTTCGTCACCCAGTATTCTTATTTCATGTTTTATTTGTGACCTATTGCTATCGTTATGATTAGGAGCTTATGATGAGCGTTGGTCTTCTGTAGTTTTAAAGTCATCGTTTTTACTTTTATTAACAGTCTCAAATGTAACTGCTTCGGTCGAGAAGCTTGTAAATGGTGACTCCGAATTAGTTTTGAAACTTTTACGTGTCTTTGAATGAGTTATCTTTTTCGTAGAACCGCAAATATTAGAAAGTTTCAAAATTTTGCTATCTTGCTTAGCAATAGCTTCTTTTAGAGCCGTATTTTCCGACAGCAAGTTTATGATCTCTTGATCAGCGGACGCTAGTTTTTCTTGTAACTGATTAATTGTGTGTTCCATTTTCTTAATTTCTTCCATGTCAGTCACTGGTCTCAAGTCTGGGCAGCTTCTATTGATCATGTTACGGGTTTCAGGAGATGACAATATTGTATCTTTTTCCTCCTCGTCGACAGATAAAGATTCGAATGAATTTTCTATTTGTATGTTACTGTTTGTATGAATTAACTGTTTGGCTCGCCGAGTGACATTCTTAGATTCAGTACTAGTTAAAGGCTTCGAGTGAAATTTTGACTGTAGAGTATGATATTGGTAAAGATGACGTGGCGATGTGGTACCCTTAGATTTAGACTCGATGCTGGTATCTTTATTTACATTTTTGCGGTGTTTTTCTATACAGGGATCGCAAATCCATGTCTTCTTATGATCGTTAGTGAGCGTATTGTAGAAACGCTGAACTGATACATTGGCACAATCTAAATCATAAACAAGTTTGCACTTAGAACAGCTCATAAATTCTCTCTTTGGGAGATTTCGTTTGCATTTAGAACATTTTAAAATGTTTTTTGCGATAGGGGTCATTTTTATAAGTCTTTGTGTTTAGAATGTGATAGAATCTCTATTATATTTAGAAAAATGCCTCTAAATACGCACAAAAAGCAAAATATCCAATCTGTGTGGCTGTGGTTTGATCCACGGACCGCAGGAACGAAGCGGCGGTTAAGTTCGTAGCTATAGCCGCCACACCAAACTGATCGATACTGGAGTGACAAATTAAGCGTATGCACTTAGCCACCAGCGATTTCTTAATCGTCTTTGTGAAGAGTGTACTCAAAGAAACACTGTTTTTAAACTACCGTTTCATAGCTTGTTTAGTCACTTTATTCATTAATTGTTCACTTTATTCATTTTATTCACTGTGATAATGTTTATTATAGTATCTGTTTGTAGCACTTTTTACTTTAATGTAACGTTTTAGCTTTTAAGAGTTTTATTAGAGACACATAGTTTGCACCAAGTAATTTGCTTCACATTACTGTTTATGTTAATTGAAATAGTCACAAACACTGGCACCTTATTATTACACTTTAGTCGTTATTACCGAATAATAATATGCTTCGAAAATACTTTGTATCTATTTTAAATTAATTATTACGACAGAGGCGATGTTTACACTCGGCCACGACTCGGACGACTTTACTACCGGTACTTGACTTATTAATTAAAAAAGAAATGTTCATTCAATCCAAATTACGGGTCGCTAGTAGTTAATAAACAGCATCATTTTTGTGCTTTAATTGAATCAGTTATTAGAGAATTTAAATATTATTTAAATATAGGGATATGAAATGTCATCAATCTCATCCTATATCCTCTCAGTATCCTCTCAGTATTGAAATGGAGCGATACATGTGCTTTGAACATTATTATAAGATTTCATCGATAAACTGGTGTTGTTGACCAATGTAAGACGACGTCAAATACCCTCTACAACATTCTTAGAATTAAACAAAAGGGCTTTTTGACTAAACTAAAAAAACTTAACTTTAATAGAAAAGATGAAGAAGACATAATACTACTTGTCTGTGTTCCCACCCTATAGATAATTAACTACCAGTTCAATACAGCAAAGCAAGGCTAAAAGACACTAAGCTTATTGTGCATGAGAAGAAACTCACTCGGTTAAAAATAGTTCACTGCAGCAAGTTACAAATTAAATTTGACACTACCAACGCCTCATTCTCTCTGTATGTAAAATAAACGATACTCCGAATATAGAAAACGATAAACCGAATGAAGTGTTTCGTTCATTTTAAATCAAAAATTTTGACAAGCAGAATATATTGCATATAAAAATTATGTAGTACTTACTTATAACCGCGATCGAGACCATTTTGCGCAATAATATATCTACTCATGTGGCAATACTACTCAAACTACAAACTTATCAGGTTATTTAAGATCTCATTTCAGACATAATAATGATCATAGCCCAATTTCGAGAGCATTACATTGAAATGGAGCAACGAAACGGAGCTATGACGAGGTTCAGACACAGATACTGATCCGTTGAGATATACTTATTGACACAGAAGTTTATCACATGAACACGGTTATAATTTTATGGTACCTGACGTACCTACTAAATAAAAGACTGGCTTTTACCTATATACAATAGACTTTAACTAATATTGAGTAAATTACCGACTAAACTAAGAAACTTCTTCTGTACGATAATGATTCGAGATTACCATTCAACAAAAACAAATAAAAAGAAAATTAATTAAATTGTTGCAGTGGCTCACGATCTGCTGATTGGCGAAATTATTGATAAACTTAACAATAAAATGGATAAAATTATCAAGAAAGCCAACAAACTTAATCAATCCAACCGAGCTCCGAATCGACACCAATAAACATGCAAACGGCAGTCTTGTACATTACAGCCGTCCCCCAATTTCGATGAAGCGCATTCCCGTAAATTTAAAAAGGCAATAAACACATTGGCTAAATAAATCGGCGCAGACGTGCATTCGACGGGCGTTGCTCACGAATTGGGTTACGTCCAGAATAATTATATGGCCGTAAATTTCGCGGCTTGTAAGCAACAGGGCCCCGATGCAGCCATTAATCTGCATGCGACGGGACAAGGAAGCGGGTGACAAATGCGACGGATTGTTGTAAATGGCTTGGACCTGTTAAGGGATCGCACGCTCATTTATATTTGGGGTGTCAAGGAAATGCACATTGCGCCGCGTGCCTAATTAAATCTCAAGGTGAGGCATATAGACAACTTTGTTGCCCGCCAGCGCTTTCCATAGGTACATTTAAAAGGTACGAAACGAAATCACTTTTTAATCCGTAACCTACCACGGTATGAATTTGCATTATAGTATAGTCACACTAGAAACGCCTAGATAACCTAAGGAAACTTATTTCAGCAGTGGCTTCAGGATCTAGACTGAAACCATCGTTACATCTGATGCAAAAGTAGTACGTTTACGTAGAAGGATAGCGATCTCTTAGATATACTCGGTGTTACCAATAATTTGCAACAAAGTTTCTTTATGCAGCCTTCTTAGTGGAATTAATATCGCGTTCTTAACTGTCTTCTACTGTACGATCACTGTATTGAAGTCAAGATAATATGAACCGTTTGTTGTTTCCGTTTTTGTTAGTGAAAGCCTGTCGTCACGACTACGATTTATTAGGATTATTGTATTCCGACAGTTAGAACTAAGGTAAGCAGTTCTTCAGTAGTTGAGGAGTCAAAGTAAAGCGGTTTCCATCTTCAGCACTATCGTTACTTGCTATCAGGTAAGACGAGGCCAAGCACGCTCATGGTGTTGTTAAAAACAAAGGTAATAAAAAACTTTATTATTATTTTAACTTTTTAACTTTATAATTATTAAAAACATAATTAAAATGAAACTACTTTTACGGATATATCTCGCGTTTATTTTACACATTAATTTGATTTAATGTTTATCCTGGCTTTTTTTTTTATATTAGAAGGAGGCAAACGAGCAGGCGGGTCACGTTTGATTGAACCCTTTGCAGGTCCGTGTAAACTTTAGAACACAAAAAACATAATATTTCCATTAAAACAAGCTCTAGTTTGATGACACCAAAAAGTTATAATAAGACGAAAGCTGGTGGAGTGTCCAGTTAGCCGCCGCATCGCCGCCAAGGTTAACCGCGCCGACGGATGACGGCAGATGAACAGAGTTGACCGTCAACGAGAACTCTGCTTGCGTAACCCTAGTTGTTATTTTTAAGTGACGTACGGAACAATACTATTATTACGTTATTTCATAAGAAAACTCAACAACGAAACTTAAAATTTAATGATTTTGCGAACAAAGAGAACAACAGATACAGAATACTCGATATTAACGAACGCTTTTCTATTCAGACGATGAGAGAAACTCAGACTTATTGGCAATTCAATATTGGACGTCAAATCGATGAAAACCTCTCATGAACGCCGGAAAGCAGCTTTTCCTTTTAGGATGTAATTTCAGAGTGTGTGCATAATGTATCCTCGGGGCGCTAGACGCATGCGCATAACACCAGTACGTGGTTGATATTCAATTACCCGCACAAAAGACTTTGCTGACTGAATAATTCAAGCATAATTCAAACAGCTAAGGAGTGGAATTCGTTGTCGTTTTTTTAACTTCTGGACCTCTTTAAGGGTGCGCCGTCCGTAAGTGACAAGTGTATTATGTTTTATTTGAAATGTCGTCGTCCATATTTATTTGATGCCGCGCGGCCATACTAATTTTGTATCGGGAATTTAAGGTGCTTAATAAAAAAATATTATTTAAATAACCACTTGATGAATCAAAAATGTGGTCTAGCAATTTGTAGTTTATTCATTGGTGATTGTTTAGACAATATCAGAGGTACAATAATTTAGATAAACTATAAGAAATCTACTAAACGCCGCCACTCGTTTTCATGATCTTTGCCCAACTTTAAATGATATTGTAGAAAAAACTATAGCGTGTTATGAATTTATGGTTCTGACAAATTGTAAACACGTTCCCTATGATACTAAATATATATTTTGTTCATTTAATACGATAATATTTTCAATTATATTTACTTAACCGTAACTGCATTTTTGGCATTTTTTGGTCGGCGCACCCTTAAGGCTAGAGTGAATAAATAAAGGTAATGCTATAACATGTCAATCTGGATGAACACCAGGAGCAACTGTGAAAGCCTAGCAGCGGGACAGCATTGACTCTTTAGTCTCTTTAGTCAGTTTGTCTTTACAAAATAACAGTTCAGTCTGTTGAACATAAACAGACTCGCGTGGACAGACAAAAATGTAATAAAAAAAAATATTCCCCTCCACTAATTACAAAAGAGTATAACTAATGTAATTATTACTGTGCCAACTTTATTTCGCACACCACTGAACATCTATTTTAAAGCTGAAGCTGAAGTCCAATTCGCAAACAAAATAAACCCGCCTAATGTTGGGTAAGTTCCCGTGACGTCACGGGCGGTATTAGTTAACTAGTTCAGGGCCGGGCGGTTCAGCGCCGCCCGCACTGGAAACTCGGCTTCTGAGAAACCGGCCAAGTGGAGTTACGGTATTATTGTCAACAGTGGGACATGTCACGTGGAAGGTAGAAGTTTGACGAAGCGCCTTAGGTCGAAGAATATCTGCTATAGGTATAAGTCTATCCTGTCTAAAATCACTCCGAAGGATGGTAGATAAGTCAGTAATCGATGTGAAACCACTATATTCAACCGGCTAGGTGGTCAACAAGGTAAGGTTGATTTCGATCTTTGTTCATGATGAAATCTATTGAAAACCTTGGGTAACCGACTTTGGCAGAACTTTAAAGATGCCAATCGCTGAGGACTAAATGTAACTGTTTTTGTGTGCAAGTTATTTTTTGATAAATATTGTAATGATATTAGCGACCCGAAAAAATTTAACATTGTAAGGCCATAGTCTAACAAGTTTGTGCTCGACCTGCTTGCGGAAGAGAAGAGTGACAGGGGTTTGGCGTGCGAGGTTCTGTAGGTGATTAATTTAAGGATTTATGCTTTAAGTTCAATGCACAAGAGATATTGATTATGTCTTCATATTATAATGTGAATAAGCTATTTACATTATAATATAAAGTCATCCACATTGTCTCCATTGTAATTAATATAATCTTTATTATATTTTTAAGTAATTATTCTATTATCATTTATAATATAATTTATATTGAAGATCATAGAAACAAAAATAGAAACAACGTTTTCAGTTATCCCACAGCATTGCATGCCATTATCTTTACTCTTAAGTTTTTAAAACTAAAATGTTTTTCTTTGTCTTTTGTCTATAATTTGGCTATATACAACTAATTTTATAAATAATTAAAGTCTACAACTGCCTCAAAAGGATATTGCAATCTTCCCCCTCCCCTTATTCTTCTAAAATCGGAGATCGGCAATCGGGTCTTATCTCGAGATACTTATACACATCTCTACTCGTAACCCGCAATGGCAAGATGACGTCACATCCGCATCGTCATCACGTGCCCGTCAACGTCTGTCATCTGTCAGGAGGTCGAGAACGAACTCGTCACCTCACTGGCATAAGGGATTTGCCTCAGAATCTCGGAACAATAACAAAACTAGTTATATAGTTAATTTACTAATATTAATAACGTTAGTCATGACATGAGTCAAAATAATTGTTTTGAGATTTGCATCCTATGTGCCTGTGTTGTTTGAGTACAAAAAAACTGATATCTATCTATAACTACTTATTATTACGTGAAGCAAAAACTTTGTACCCCTTTTTACGAAAATTGCGCGGACGGAGGAGTATGAAATTTCGCACACTTATAGTTTATATAGAGAAGGAATGCAGAATGCTATTTTTTTTAATTATGCATAAAAAATACATTAAATCAAATAAACATTGCTTCATACATTTTTCAAAAATTTCAAAAATGGAAGAGGATCGGCCGAAATCTGTCAATACCAAACCAAACTCACATTCTATCTTTTTAAATTTTGCATTGTCTTGGATACAATACAATCCGTGCAGCCTTAATAAAATATAGTTTAGTAAACAGCTTTTTATAAAAATTACGGTTGAATTTCGACCACTGGGCGGGCGACTACTAGTTATTATAACTGCTTAATTCTGGTAAAGAAGTGAATACAGCTTATTGATGATTATCACATCATGGTAACAAACTAAGACTGAGACTGCAAGAGGCACCTAAGCTTTATACAAACGCGCGCTTGAGCAACGCAAGCATAGACAACCTATCACAGATACGAAATCTCGCAACGGCTGCGCTCGCACTGGTTTGAGATGGTCCGAGACTGTCTCCGTAAGAGTGTCTATGTTGCTCGAGCGCGATATAGCCCGCTCGAAGCCCAGTAACTATTTTAGATGACATTTCATTCAGTTACCTCCTTGGTCTTGGTGGTTTGTTTGTACACCGACTTTCATGGTGTCGCCATCTCTGAGGTTCCGGGTTCGATCTCCAGACGGGGTCAATTTAGAAATTATTGTTTTTCTAAATTGTCTCAGGGTGTTTTCTATGTATAAGTATGTATATAAGTATTTTAAGTATGTTTATCTGTTGTCTAGTAACCATTTAACGAGTTTCATAACGAAGCTTCTCTTGGGCTAGGTAATTGGTGTAAGTGTAGGAAAGTTTATTAGTTTATTATTCAAACTGGAACACTTTTTAATGCAAGTCACTGCTGCAAGTCGATGGTAATATGAAGCATATCAAGCCCCATGGCTGCGTGCGAGTTTTATTCATCATTCAATCACGATAAGATGTACGTTTTATTATGACAAGAAAGCAGCTTCACCTTGTTTAAGTGAAGTTGAAGACGCTGTTATAAAGCTGTAAAAGTTCTTGTTTTTGTTAACCAGATCCAATGGTAAACGAAACTCGCACTAGGCAGCAACCCGTCTTTTATTTAAAAATAAAATATACATAAATAAAGCATTTTGAGTTCAACATAAAGAAATATCAGCCATGCAGACTGTGCTAGAACTCCACAGACTAAGGTAGCCGTAGACAAGTCATATTAAAAAGTCAACACGTTATTTATTACACTAGCAATGAAGTAATTTGACAATCGCGCAAGTGTTACCACACCATCAAACCATTAGATAACAAACGGTTGAAATAAAAATACGGCGACGGGAACGGCCCGATCTCAAAATAAATGTGACGGTTTAATTAAAGAATCGGGATCGAACCGCGATCGTGAACCGAATACTTACGCCGGATTCCTTACACGGCCGCCGCGCCGCTCGCGTGCAACTACTTGTGCAAAGTCAGTAAGTACACACAATATACAGAAAAAAATAGAAGATAGGTATTTTATATTTTTTCTTTTGACTTAAAAAGTTTATGCGAACACTACCTACACATTGAAATGTAACATTTTTTACGAATTTAGCTCGCGTTTAATTTTATTTATTTTATCCCGACGTTTCAAAGAATTAACGATATTTTTTAACAGTCCCAGTAAACATTGTTTTATAGATGAAAGGTGAAAAAATCAAGTCATTGGATTTAACAGCTCTGTAAGATATAATACGAGTAGTACAATTATAAAATCTAAAATATTTAATTCGAATATGAGTGTTATTTTAAACGCCTACAGTAAAATCACGTTTAACTTTTTTAATTATTTCAAAATATTTAATTTTTAATTTTTAAAATGAAAATAAAAATAAAAATAAACTATAAGTAGATACCTAATATTTACTGTAGTAAGGAAATTATAATATACGTGGAAGTACATAAATACATATATACATTGTGTGTGTGTGTGTATATATGTATGGATTTAGTGTATATATTATATATGTATAGTGTATATATTGTATATTTTATATATATATTTTTTTTATATTAGAATGTATTTATCAACATTTTTTTTACGCCTTATGCAATTAATTATGTTAAGGGAAACCTGTAATTAGCTTTACCTATTATTGTTTAAGTACTATGTAAGAAAAT
The DNA here is from genome assembly GCA_947562085.1 of Eudonia lacustrata. NCBI lineage: Eukaryota > Metazoa > Arthropoda > Insecta > Lepidoptera > Crambidae > Eudonia > Eudonia lacustrata. Next base: position 27,789,968 of record OX387340.1, on the reverse strand, counting down.
ATTGTATTGTTACGCAGTTGGTTTTCTTAAAAAAAAAAAAAATCTTTTTTTTTAACATGAAAAAATTGCCAATTAATGTAAAAAAGATATTTAAGTATTTATTTATTTATTTAAACTTTAGCAACATAAATATTACATGAAGGACTTAATGCCTGAGGCATTCTCTACCAGTCAACTATAGGGTAGTGCTGAGATAACATTGGTAGGTGCAGTCAAGATTATAAATAATTTAAATGTAAGTATATAATACATGCATAAATATTATATATACATAAACATATATGTGTATTGTAAATACGTAAACTACAACAAATAAACATACATAAAAAAATAATCATCATTCTAATAGGACGTTATTGAGATGATTCTGCCATGATTCTATCAAACAAGAGCTCGCAGACTTTATTTTTGAAAGCGTCACAACTCGTAGCCATCCTGATTTCGAGAGGCAGCTCGTTCCACAGGAGAATGGATTGAATGTGAAAGAAAGAAGAAACAAAACCAGATGTATGGGAGGGACAGAGAAGGAGAAGATTATTTGAGGACCGGAGATTTTTACTATGAGAGGAGCAAAGCTACTGGAAATGGGGAGCAAGATAAGAAGGAGCATTTAAAGAATTTAGAAGCGAAAACAGTGTGGTTAGGGCCCGTAAACGTCTTCGCTGGCGAATAGGCAACCATTTCAGCTCCGACCGAACCTGAAGTATGTATCTTACGGGAACCTGATGTTAAGTGATGATAAAGCCGGTGATAAGGCCGAAGGTGGAAGCGCACTTCACCCGGCTACTGAGGCACTGGCTATCTTATCTCTAGCTGCCGGAACACAATACTACAAACATTGATGTTATGGCGACATATTTAGATAAGACGGTGGTAGCTAGCCAGGCGGACGAACAAGTCCTACCACCAACCATAAATAAATATTATATGCAATGGCTGCAAATAACTGAACCAGGTAGCCGCGAGAGTTGACAGCTTAACTACCGCATGCAAGTGCTAATTATGTAGGTGCTAATTATCCAGCCCACGTTTTCGCACGACCGAAATATGTTTGGCGAAATAGCGCCAGCGCGAGCGGTGCGTTATTTATTTGTAACTTCAAATTTAAACTCAGCGGGGGTGTCCTAAAAATCACGAGAAAGAGACAACTACAAACTGTTACTACGCTACTACGGCACACTTTTGATTTAAATATTTTATTTTATTTTATGTTATGTTTTCTTTCTCTATGTTTGGGTAACAAACTATAGAATTTTATTTTTAGTTTATACGAAAATCGAAACACGTGTTAAATATTTTCATATAAAGAAAAAAAATTTAAATAATATCTTGAAAACTCACGAAGTTACAAGCTTTTTGTGCTGTCCCGTTGTGTTTTTTAGTAGGGTATATTTTATTTGAGATTTTGTAAATATTATTTGGTCAAAATGTAATATGGTAACAAAAATATTGAAATCGATTCTATTACTGATTCTGAACAAACAGTTTTCAGGTTTTGTATAAACTAAAAATAACGTTGTATGTAGGTATTTTCGAATAGTAATTTTTTTTATTTATACATATTTAAACTCATAACCATCAGCTATTGACAGACTACACATTATATTCTCAAAATAGGCCTTGTAAATATTTAAAGTATATTATAATAAGTTATAAGTTGTTGTTTATATATCTTCTCTGATAATCCTTTAACAATAATTTGCAAAGTCTAAAACAATTAAATATAACTAAGCAAAGTAAGTAACTCGGACCGCAAATTTTTTTTATTGCAAAAATTTTGTTTGCAGCTTTTCAGCTACAGCGCCATCTAGAAGCAGCGCAATGAACTTTCTTGTATTGTCAGCTGATTCGAGTCGGATCTAAATTTAAAGCAGTTTGTGTTAAGGAACGATGTAAAGTATTTCGAGGCTTGTTTAACAGATGTCGCTTATAAGACTATTTTAAAATGTGTCTAAATATACAAGAAAGTAAACAACTAAAAATAGTATCACTTTGTATTATAGTTTTCGCAGCTCATAACTCAATCAATATCAAAAAGACACCATTCAATTTTACATTATAGCAGTAAAAATATTATGGCTTGAATCGTCATGTTTTCCGGTTGATAGCCCCAGCATTGTTGCGGTATCCGGTAGTTTCGCGTTTATACACACTCAAATAACCACAATGCCATGAAGCATGTGCTTTGTTTACACAAAAGAACCTTAACTAAAGAGGAACTTTTGTATAAATTGTTACTTAGCATTTTTTTAAATCTTATTATTGTGGTTTTACAGATTAGCAAGTCCTATTAACCCATAACAGCTAATTCATTTTCAATGTCACAAAGAGCTATGGGGATTAATCTACTACTTCTCGCATTCAATCCAAGCATCACTCTGTCCGGTTACCGAATCTTCTCAATACTATATCTATACCATAACTGAAAATAGTACTTGAAAAGAGACATCTTGCCTCGAGTGGAACTCGAACACTTGAAAAGAGACATCTTGCCTCGAGTGGAACTCGAACACTTGAAAAGAGACATCTTGCCTCGAGTGGAACTCGAACCCTGTTTTTCCAACGGAGCTACCGAGTTTAAAATATGAAACTTGCGAGTACTTTTATCTCTGAAGGCTAGACAACAATGCTACAGACATTTTTGTTATCTAAGACAGCAGACTATGATGGTAGTGTGGTGTGGATGTGTATTATGAACACCAGTTGCACTTAACTTTGTGTATTATCATAAAAAAATGTTACAGTATAATATTAAATCGATCTCCGAGCAACTCGGCTCTTAGCCGGGCTGTAGGTAGCTCCTGTCTACGCCAGTCCACGACTGTGTCAAACCGTTGTAAACCTTTTTAATTACATATTCGATGATTAAATACAAATCCAGACTAAGAGATGATTCTCATTAGAGCGGGGCGTGCCCGGGGCGGGCCCCGTACGTGGTCCGGACGGGGCACGGATTTGAAACGTTACATACATTTTGTATGAAGCAATTTATATTACACCGTGCATGATCCGTGTCCCGTCCGGTCTACACCACGGTTGTTGCACGGTCCCGCCCCGCCCCGTCCACGTCCCGTCGTAATGCGAACACTGTTTCGTGCTGTGTACGGGCAGTGAGCAACGAATGTTTAGTGATGATCCCTCACTTTACGTTTACGTTCTATTTGTTTCACCGATTGCCGATAATGAATGATGAATAATTAATAGAACTTGGCCGAAAGTATCCTGAGTTCATCATAATCAAAAATACATGGATACAAAGAGGAAGGATTTATTTTTATATTTTTTTTAATATAAATAAAAGCGTGTTACATTTTGATGGAAAAATAAAGAACATTGAGCATATTATTACACCTTCATTACCTATTTTTCTTTTGCAATCATATTGTAACAAGCTTTTATGTAAGTATACAGGGTGTCTCATTGAAACGGGTAAGTCTGAAACTATCAGACATACGAAGATCTGTTCTTAGGAATCATGTCATCGATTTTAATAAGAAGAAAAACTGCATTCATACATTTTAAAGAAACCTGTACTCAGCTCGGAAATCGAACCCAGTTGTTTTGAAAAAAATAAACTTACACTATTTCTATTTAGATATCGATTGTGTAGGTTTTAAGCAGTAAATGGCTCTATGAAACATCATGTCTAAAATTAATAAAATGCATTGTTTTTTTTCATATACTTTAATTTATTTTAGTAGGTGTTCGAAGTAACCCCTGTTGCAACGCCACCTACCGGGTGCAATTGTGAATTGTGAATCACACACAAAAAAATCAGAGATCAGTGATATACACACGTATAGAAGAAGGATATATAATTCCTATGTAACAGAAATATAGTTGTCACACGCTGCCATAAAAAAATAATAAGACAATAATAACAATAAAAATAATACTAACAATATAATAATAATAATAATATTAAACTAATAATAATGATAAATATTCTAATCAATACCTTGTAAAATTTATTGGTAGATATGCACTATTTATGTAATTAACTTATTAAATGCAATGTTATGTTATTTTATTTTATTTAATAATGCAATGTGCGATAAACTTGCCCGAATTATCATGACTGAATGTAAAATAATTTGTTTTTTTAAAAATAACTAAGCGCCCACCTATGTAAACGACCAGATTTGCAACACCCTATAAACAGGGTCCATGTACTATTACTAAGATTTTAACATAAATCAATCGCTGTTGCCTTTACATACTTCTTGCTGTTAGGCGTTTCGTAGGTACTAGTTTTCAGTAGAATCCGTACTAGAGCCAAAGGCTGTTCAATTTGGGGCCCAATTTACGATTATAAGGTCAAAGCGCGTATAAGCGCTTCTACAGCCTTATACAGACTGCATAAACGCTTTGAGTTTTAAAAAGAACTTAAATGCTGCTTGTGTACAGCTTGATTGTTGTTTGGGAATTGGGACTGACTGAACTTAGCAAACTGCAATCGGCTCGATCGTCACTTCATGGTGTGGTGATAACAGGTACCTAGACATGTTGACACGCTTCCATGATGTCATTCCCTCTAGGCGCCCAATCTGTCGGTGTTTCGATCACATGGCTTGAGGAACCCTAAGTTTTTCGCCGCCCCCAAAAAAGTCTGATGACCAAATTTAAACTGACTTTAGGCTGACAGTCAGCCCGTGACCACGGCCGTTGTAACTCGATCGAAACGTCGGGTATAACGAGAGTATGATACCTTTTTACTAATTAGCTTGCGTTAATCCCCGTTTAAATTTGTTTAACTACGGAACGCGAAAGTTTAAAAGTATATAAAGTTATATCCTATATATTGGGTACTCAAAAAATAGACATGAGGATAGTTGGTGTGTACTCACTTCCATGTCGGCAGGGCGCCGCGCCGGCTCGGGGCGCGCGCTCAGCAGCCGCGGCACCGCCACGCGACTCAGCCACTCCCCGAACTCTGCACACACGCGCCTACCGTTACTACGGACTGCTGGTAACTGCTCTATGTGTACGCAAACTCCGTGGGAGCGAACGCGAATCTATAGTCACAACATCGGAGACACCAGGTGATGAGGTGATTACTTGAAGGTAATAGGCCAAAAACGGGGACTTTTGTTTGTGATATTTACACATGAATAGTTATCACAGTCCAGGATGATGGCATTATGTACAAAAATTTAACATACAACGTGTAACTGAAAGGTGTTGTCAAAATTAAAAGATCCAAAGTGTATCCGATCTAGATCCTGTATGCAGAGTTACTAAGGCACAATGATTAACTTTAACTTGTTATGCAATTTTTAATTAAACAGTTCTATTGTGACGTAACATCAATATAAACAAGTTACAGCCCTAGTGGTTTAGTAACCTCTGTGTTCTTACATTTATGATTACTGCTGCTTGCTTATGCGCGCCTGACGAGCATGACTTCGCTAATGTAATTATTTAATTTAAAATTGCATGACAAATTAAAGTTTATAATTATGTCTCAGTAACACATACAAGATTTGGATCGGATACACTTTGTATCTTTTCATTTTGACCACATCTTTCTGTTACACGCTGTATACAGCGTGTCCCAAAAATGGCACGCCAGGCTGACACTGGAGATAGCTTAGCTATGAACCTATCAGATAAAAATAACATGACTCTAGTAAAAGTCTCATAGTTTTGGAGGAAATGACACTTTTTTATGTTCTAAAAACTCCACTTTTAGTTCGTTTTAAACCTATCAGATAAAAATAACATGACTTTAGTAAAAGTCTCTTAGTTTTGGAGAAAATGCCACTTTTTTCTTTTCTCAAAACTCCACTTTTAGTTCTTTTTATTTTTTTTATTGATTTTTTTTTATTTTTTTTAATCTGATAGGTTTATAGCTAAGCTATCTCCAGTGTCAGCCTGGCGTGCCATTTTTGGGACACCCTGTATTTACACACACACGTGTGTGCAAATACAGGGTGTACAAACATTGGTTTCAGATACACCCGCCTGCACGTCAAACTACCACAAACTGGAAAATGTACTCAATAGACTTTGAACTTTAAGTAAATGGCATAAGGTTGGACATTTATTGAAGAGATTTTAGAGTTTTGGATAGGTTCATGTGCATTGTGCAGTCGTCGGTACATACAACGTGTTACAGAAAAGTGTGGTCAAAATGAAAAAGATCTAATGTGTATCCGACCAAGATCTTGTATGCAGAGTTAATAAGTCATGATTATTAACTTGATTTTGTTATGTTATTTTTAAATAAATATTTTTATTGTGACGTCACATCAAAATGAACATGACTCAGCACTAGTGGTTTAGTAACCTCTGTGTACTAACATTTATGACCGCTGCTGCTTGCTTATGCGCGCCTGCGCATCACTTCACTAAGATAAATATTTCATTTAGGATTGCATGACAAATTAAAGTTAATAATTATGTCTTAATAACAACACATACAAGTTCTAGATGGGATACTCTTTGGATCTTTTCATTTTGACTACACCTTTTCGTTACACGTTGTATACTTACTACAAAAAGTTATATTATAACAAGATAACTTTTTGTAGTCAAATAAATGTTTGTCAAGTTTTTCCAAATTTTTAAATATAGTCACACACAGCGAATGGTAGTGATTCTAGAACGTCATACTCTATGTAGTATTTTTAGATAAAATATAGTATTTAAGAATCATTTATTATAGCCCTCACTCTAAACTCATGTAGATATGTTAAGTCTAGTTAGCCTTTTGTTAATATTCAGTCAATGTTATAACAACAATACGTTTGAATACATATAATTGGCAGTCTTATACTGCCTACTATTTCTCACAACATTTGACATGAATATTGTTAACAATCACAAAATTAAATTAATAAGCAGAAATATATCTTGTGGCAAGACCGAAGTAAATATTGTTAATAAATATAAAGGTACACACGCCCGCACATAGACTAGGTACTGCAAACTGTCAAATCTCCTCATTAAACTCTAAACTTTATGCGTATGGAATATGGTTAAATATTTATTGCAGAAATTTGTCAGTTTTCAGTCAGGATATATGCAAAAATGTGGAAAAAGCAGCAAATGCTACACGAATTAGTAGGAAGGAGGTTAAATTGTCGAATGTCGCTCAAGAATGAGGGCAGCTTGAAGCAGTCAGGATGCAAATGCGTCAAGCTGCAGTGACTGCATAGTTCAATATGCAGGCTCAGCTTGAAGCAGTCCATCCTGACTGCCCGTGTATGGCCGCCCTTAGACTTAAACTTATTATTTGAGACTGTAGTTTGTATCTTTGTTTGTCACGGCTATTCTCATGGTAAGCTTTTTAATTGTTTCAAGTATTCGGCCATTAAATAAATAAATAAATAATAATTAAAAAGTATTTATTTGTTCAAAATTACAAGTTTTACGACTAACTTAATATTACCAACAATATGGAACAAAAAGGTAATGTGGCTCAGCATCAAACAGCTGAATCGACAGAGCTGATATTCAGCCACAACCTAGCGTGAGTTTTTATACGTTTCCAAGAAAATGTGACAACAGTTAAGTTAGGTATATGAAAATAATTTTAGGTAGAATAACGTACAAAGAAAAGGTATTATCGAGGACTTCTTGAGTAACGTACAAAGAAAAGGTAGCCAATGTGCCTAAGGGTCGATTTTTCAATTGACGGATATTTATTCGTTTGATAAAGCATTAGATAACCATTTTAAAAATGTATTGTCTTAACATGACTTTTCTTTTTAAACAGGTGACATTTTAGCTTGATTGCGTAATACTTTATCAGAAGGATAAGGTTTATCCGATGATTGTAAAATCAGTCCTAATGCGAGTTTATTTCACAACTCCGCCGACTAAAATTTTATTGTACGACATCGAGGCAGCGCCACCTAATGATAAGTTAATTCCATAAATTCTTCACTAGATGGCGGTGCATCGATATCATACAAATGATAAAACTTGCAATCGGCATTTGAAGCATGTGTTATAAAGTGCTCCTACTCATATCTTCGTGCAAAGCAGTGAAAATGACTATTTGTAAGAGAAGAAGATAATACAGAACTAATTAGTTTAGTGTTCCTTCGTCAATTGAGGCATGTAAAGGTGTACAAAGGAAAAGTGTAATTAACGAACGGCCAGCGTTTGTAAAAGTAATATTTTAATAACTATATTACATTTTTATTACAACACCAATTTAATTAAACATCTACAAGACAAACAATAGCTTTATTGCCTGCTATATGTATATTATGATTAGTTTTGATAAGTTTGCTGTATATACAGATTATTAAATAATGTACAGTTCTTTATCTGATAGAGTAGTCTGCATAGTTGCAATTGAAAATTCTTATTGCATTCTGAAATATCTACAAATGTATTGTGAACTAAATATTATTTTAAACGAGCAATTTTCAATCACAACTATAGAACTGTTGAATAAAACATTGTTCATCTTGGAGGATGGTTTTAAGGACTGACCTATGGCTTCTTTTGTCATGATGTCTGTGTAGTGTTCCATGTTCATTTTTAATGACTTATTAATGTTCATTTTGTGTTAACTTCTCGTGTGCCTACTCACTGTGCACTGTGTTTTATCACTATACACTGTCAACTTGTGTTTTACGTAAATGTCTACTTACACTCGTCGAATTGTTATATTCGTCTTTTTATCGTTCGTTAATCGTTTACTCAAAGCTGCAACTAAACATTAAGACATAACCCTGTAGAAATTGTAGTCAAAATTTATAGTGTCACATAAATTATATTAGACATTAATGGTGCTAAATATGCGATGCATTTTATACGAAAGTAATAGGGAGGTGATGTTTCATTGCGACGATCCGCTTGGAGTGTTGTTATGACATTATAAATAATTATTAAGAAGAACTCATTAATAAAGAAACTTACGACCATCATAATAAGAATCGTTAGCTACGTTTTAAATAGCTCAAAGCATTATCTTCTTAACAGTTTATGTGCCGACTAGTTTAACATGTCGTCTGATGTGAATACAGACACAATAGAATGCTAATTGTTTAAACAAAGAGATGCCAATGCCCAGCAGTGGGTCGAGAGGGGCTGATGATGATGATGAGGGCACTGATCCGTGCTCGCCGCATCTGAGAGGTTAATGAAGAGACAGTATTTATGATGATGTCTCTCAAGGTCACATTATCAAAACATCAACAAAAAACTCTAACACACGAAAAACAGTTTTCCGTTGCATAAATACCACGGAATACAACGGAGCTCGCGCGCCAGCCAGTCTTATCACACCATAAATTGTCAAAGAATAACATCGCCAATTTCTGGCAGTTGTTGCGGCGACCGCACAGCTGCATGTAGATAATGTGGGCAAGAATTGGGCGGTCCATGGCGCAACGGCTGTCAGCGGCCTGCCAGCAGCGCTTGCCAAATGCCTGACTATACTTGAACTTGCGGGTAAACGGGCTGAAGACTTTGGAAATGGGAAGTGACGATCCTTACTTACTTGTTTGTCTCGTCTGCTGATTAGGCCGAAGGTGGAAGCGCACTTCCCCCGGAAATCACCTGTCAAAAAGTCGAACCTGTACGTCTCAGCCTACCAACGAGGGTGAGTAGATAGGGAATCTGGGAAACGACAGTGGAGAACGAATGTTTTTTTAAAGTTGTTATCTAGCAGATGTGTATGTAGGAGAAAACATGTTATCTAAGAAAACCATAGTGCGTACATGATGGATGCTCATACTCTAACCGTTTTATTAACCCAATGCCTAACAGTCACGGTAGCCAAAGTAACATTAAGAAAACGATAGCGAAGTTCGAAAAGATTAAAATGTATGGGATTGACATAAGATAGACCACGTGATTTAGCGCGGCTTGTGCCAATCCCATACATTTTATTTTTTTCGAACTTCGGTATCGTTTTCTTAATGTTACTTTGGCTAAGCCTACAGGACTTTGATCATGAACTCTATACGGAATGGGTCGATCGTCAGTCGATCAAAATCAAGATCAAGACAAAAGAAACAATAAGGACCAAATTAAGACACATCCCATAATATGCATGAGAAAATAAGAATAATACTCGTAGAAGGAAAACAAATATTTTGAAATTCGATTCTGCCATTTGACATTCGAGGGAATCACAGGAAATGTTGATTAAATGAGTGCGAGCAGCCAACCTTGTCCAACCTTGAGGCGTGTGAACAGGCCATACCTACAAATCCTCCTAAAATAATCTTCCGATGTGGTAGTCGGATTTACAGCAACTCGGTCTGGAATATTTCAGAGACACCGCGTCGAGTGACAGACGCTTTATCGGATTTGGCTGAGGCAAGCAAATCAATATCTTTATGACGTTTATTAGCCGCGTACACGACTGTACGCAACCTTGGTATTTTGGTGAAGAGAACTAATCTTCTGGAGTGGAATAACCCTTCATTGAAAAAAGGCAAAAAAAGAAAAATTCATCATTCAATGGTGGACTCAGGCCTCAGACCAAGGCCAAGGCTGAGATGCAGGCATACTCCTCGGCCATTTGAAAAAAAACAGAGTAGATCAAATTATTAGATTTTCTAAAAGTTATTAAGCAGGTCTTCAAGTCAACAAGATGCGATGTTCAAAATTCAAAATTCAAAATCATTTATTCAGTTTAGGCTACAAGCAGCTGTATGAATCACACATAAGAATGACGCTGTTGCCAGGCGATTGTAGGCTCTAAAGTAGCTCTAAACCAGTTGTACGTCAGACACCGTGGCACGTAGGCCTACCTTGTTATTACCTTTTATAAACCAAGAAAAACAGTTCATTACATCGTTAATTATTTATGTGGCGTTTTATTTACCAGCGAGCGTCACATAATTTGGTCCTTCGAGCCGGATCTGAACCATTGTGAATGTCACTATGCCATCGGTTCGTAAGTCTACTCTGGGCGGGAGATCTTGTACTGAGAAGAACCGGCAAGAAACTCAGCAAGTGTCCAGCTCTTTTCTCCCTTACAGCGTCAAAAATATTGGAAAATGCCCTATCATAGCAGGACACTTTCCATTACAAATAAACACAAAAAATATATATAAGACAACCACAACATGTAAAAAAAACAAAATAAAAAATGTAAGTTAACAAATTTACATCAGATAATTATGTAAAAGTTTAAATTTCCACAATGTCATACAGCACCACTACAGTACTCTAGTAAAAGTCAAAAATTGTTTAGGTAAAACAAAGTCAAACTATAATTAATAATACTAAAAATAAGATAAGTATGCAAGAGCAGACCAGCCTCCACAGGCGGCACCCGTTCACGAGCATGACATATGAATCAGCCATCGCTTCGCTCAACCATATTTTAGGGAACGTAACGACCCGACGCACACGCCACCACCGCAGAGACAATTAAACAATGTTAAACAATTAACAATGTTGATACAACTTTCAATATTATTGCATACGTGAAACAATAAAGACAAAAAAAAACATGCGAAAAATGCCAACATTCCTACGTTACGCTGCGCCAATACGTCAGACGCGTGACGTGCGGTGATAAATGATGGGGCTGACGAAGGCGGATAACCTTCGGGGAAAACAATTTCACGATACTAGCAAAACATAGTTTACAAATTATCGGGCCTTCAACTTCTTATAGTTGATTTATTTAATATCAGTTGGGACGACATTTTCTATAGCTTTTTCTAATTTACAGCAGATTATGTGACTAAGAATATACACTTAAAGACAGCCATAATCTAACACAAACGAATATATTAATTTAAAAACACTGTATATTCAGTAGCACTAATCTATGATTTAATTATTGTTTACTAGCAGCCGCTCGCGGTTTCATCCGCGTGGTTCCCGTTTCCGTTGGAATATCAGGATAAAAAATATCCTATGTTTTGAATCCAGGTCATAAACTATCTGTATGCCGAATTTCATCCAAATCCATCCATCCGTTGCAGCGTGAAGAAGCAACAAATATACACACATACATACACACAAACTTTCGCATGTATAATATTAGGTAGGTAGTGTGATTAATAAAATTATGCAAATTTTGTTATGATCTTCATTATCAGCATCACCACGATTATGGATATAAGATTCCATAAGATTAAAAAAAAAAAAGTAATCGTGAATCATAATCTTCAGCTAAAAAACGACTTACCTCCTTAGATGCTAGTTCATGTCATAGCTTTAGTGACTATGAAAGAACTTCATGTCATAGACATAAAGCTTTAATAAATTATACAATATTGGAAGTGCATGGGCTTGAAATGGCTGCGATTATAAAATTAGCACCACCTACGGAGCACGCCACTGAATCACCTGCGACATTTCAGACTTGGTGAATAATCATTGAAATCGTAGGACTACGTAATATATTTCAACTAGAAAAGGGCTCAAGGTGTTCCCAATTAACTAACTTTATGTTTGCCACATAGATTTACAATATGCACAATGTTTTTTAAGCTGACCTTAAACTATGACAGACAATTATAGAACTGCCACAAAGTGCTCAATTTCCATGAAACAAAAACTAAGGTTCCAAAGACCTACTCGTGTTTAGTTGGCAATTAAATCTTGAAGTTTGTAAGTATAGTAGGCAACTAGTGACAGAGTGCTGAATAATTTCATGTATCCAGTTTCTAAAACAAATCTGTGAAAACAATCAAATAAATTAAAAACATAGTACAACGTATGTATGTATGTATGTAGCGATGATACAGCATCGTACAAATATGTATATTACAGACGCAAATGTCAAGTGGTAGCACAGACACATATCGAGCTCGTGAATCATGAGCCGAACTGAGCTCACGAAAACAACGAGGAGGTGATTACTGGCCTAGGGACGAGTGAAAGATTCATACGCAGATATTTTAATAACACAATAACTTACAAAAACCCCAACAGTTTTTGCTAATACCGGTGATAAAACTCGCGAGTCGAAATGTAATATGTAGAAGTCAACAGCGACTGAGTGATATGTTGTAAGACAAGAGTTTGCATGAATTACATACAACATGAGAGTGAACATTAACAAACCCAGATTAAACATGAACTTAATGAGTACAATCTCGTTACTGACAGAGCTCGCTGCAACCCGTATATCAAACGCAACGGGTCGCAGGCGGAAGAACGCCAAAGTGATTCACCGAACATTGTATTCAGCCAAATCACCTTACAAATTGGTTGTAACCTACTACGGATTACATGACCGTGCCATTTAAATATATCAAAGTATATAGCTAAAAATATATTACAGATTCTGCTTTTATAATGCACATAAGATGTTTTTGTACCATGTTGTTGATAGGGCATTTTCCAATATTTTTGACGCTGTAAGGGAGAAAAGAGCTGGACACTTGCTGAGTTTCTTGCCGGTTCTTCTCAGTACAAGATCTCCCGCCCAGAGTAGACTTACGAACCGATGGCATAATGACGTTCATATAAGAGCTATTTGTAGCCTAGACTGAATAAATGATTTTGAATTTTGAATTTTGAATTTTGAATACCACTAGTCACTCACTACCACAATATCTAAAAGACAAATAACAAGCTACTTAATTTGTAAACCCCAATACATAATTTGGATCGTGCCCACTGCCCAGTGGCGTGCACTTGAAGAGGCCTATGTCCAGCAGTGGACTATTATAGGCTGATGATGATGAATACATAATTTTGGGTTAAAGAATTTTAAATCTTTCGATAAAAGCAAAATGTGCTTACAAATGAAATTACATAAAAATCGTATGTATGTAAATATACAATGTTGGACTCCATCAACTTTGATTTACAATCCACTAATAACCATTACGATTTCAGTAATCGCTGTTAATATAAACCTGACGATGATAATTGCTTAAAAGTATGCGAGATTGAAAGATTTACAAAAGCATTAGAATTTGTAAATAAATTGCCAGTATGGGCTTACGAAACAGCTTGGACTATCTCGAGAGCTTATTGAATGAAGTTCCGAAATAGATTCCGCGGTTGTAACCACATTTCAGTGCGTGAGCGCGATTTATGCACGTCCGTAGACGCCGAATCAAAATCTATTGGAATAACAAGCAACTGAGAAATAACAAATAACGTACAACGTTGTACAGTTAGAAATGCATGAGACATTTATTAATTTAGTAGACGAAGGGACTATTATTTTTACAATTATACCATTATTTAATAGTGTTGTGTTGATAAATTCAATTCGTAAGTAAGCGCAGTCATCATACTAATATTTTAAAGAGGAAAGCTTTGTATTTTTGTATGTTTGCAACGAATGAATTCAAAAACTACTAAACCGATTGAAAAAAAATATTTCACCATTAGAATGCTACATTAGCGCTGAGTAACATAGGCTATATTCAAAAATAAATGTCCACCCGTGCGAAGCCGGGACGGGCCGCTAGTTTAAAAAATAAAGCGCCGATATAGTTTTCTAAAAGTTAACACATAGGTACATGCTCGCGTGAACTTTTAAAATTCAAAAAATTCTATTTTTTTATTCAAAATTAACTTTTACAAGTGTTTTTTGAACGTCAATTTAAAGCCTACGGTGGAAATAAAATATTATAATCGATAAAAGCATTTCATTTTGAGATTAAGCGTTCGCTTTGTAACTTTGTAATAGATTGCCGAGCGGGATTTTTCCTGTCAACAGAAAGTAGCGAATCTGTTGTTGTAAATTTTAAAATGTATTTATAAACTTAAATCACCATCATTATCTGTCTGCCCTGGTCAGCCGTCATCTTATCGATGTCAATCTTATCGTTCCTTACACAATCCATCCGATCATTTAGCCATCCTTTTCCCTTTAACCCATCAACATTCAAAATAATCATCACTCGTCGAGATACATGCGTCTCATCCTGCTTCATCGTCATCATCATCTCAACCAAAAGACGTACACTGCTGGACTAAGGCCTCCCTCGAGGATGTCCACGACTGATTTTGTGCTTAATATGTCCGAATCCGTATAAAGACAAACAGATCTCTTTTTCTCTCTCAATTTTGCTGTCACAAGTGCAACTTACAAACTTATATTGTAAACTTAAATTATGCGGCCCATTACAGATATAATAAAATTACCCAACAAATGAAGACAGTAAAGAGTTAATATTTAAAAAGCAATGACGATCAGCAACCAATAGCTTTTATTAGATGCAATCGATCTGAATAAAACTGAATCGAAGACTTCAGCAACCCAAATGTCAGTGCACAAGAGCTCCAATCAGCTCCGCGTTCCTCTGTTTACAAATCCACAACTATAGTTTCACGTTCACTGCCATCCTTATGTCACTGGATTAAGGTTGGAAATCCTCTGTGTTGCCACGTGGCTAGTTTTGCAGGGATTACAGGCGACAGATTTATCAGCGCATCGATTTAGAGTCTTAATTTTGACGGCGTAGGGGTTGTAATTGAGTGATGGGTGCCAAAGAAAGTTTGCGGGAGCAGAAGCCGGATAGGCAGTCTAAATGCGTCGCGTCTCTGGCACCGTACTGGGGCAAGGACGCCTAGCGCCTATGCAGTCGCCAGATTGATTGGCTGAATAATTAATCTTTTCTAAAGACCACTAGATGTTTCACCATAGCTATTTTCTAAAGATCAGCTATTTTCAGTTATTTTTAAAAACTTATTGATGTATTTTAATGTTGACGATACACTAATCTTTAGCCAGCAATCAGAATGATAGTAGAAATGGCAAAAACATTGGATAAGCATGTCCTCCATTTGGTTGCAGCTTTAAGAATAAACATAAGAACGACATAAAGATTTGTTAACTCTTAAATAATTTCATATTAATTTCATATCTCGTAAACGCATAAGAATTTAAAAGTATAACCAAATCTAACAAACACGCACGCATGATTCCACGGTTACTTTTTTGATTCATAAAAACATTTAAAAGTTTTAAAATAACTTCTACTTTATTTTATTGGAGCATTTAGTTAACAAATTCACTTTTATAAAGTTTGATTGTGTTGTCATCGTAAACTGTTTGATGTCACTGCTTTGTGAATAAAGGCTACGACACACGCATCGTGAGTGGACAATGTGCATTGTGCACGTGTAGCGAGTTAGGCATTATACACAAGGAGGGGTTATGGGTCGAACTGTACGGAATACTGAGTTACACGCAGATTTACGGAACAGAAGCGCGCGCGAGCAGCCGTGCGTTCGTAGCCGCTGTGCCACCGGGACTAAAACTAATTCTAGTAGCGATTGATGCGAACGTAGTGGACTACTCGATGCAGTATTTAATAGTTAATAAAATAGATCGAACAATATCGACAGAAAGTTCCATTATAAGTTTCCTAGTTTCAATTATTTTTATTACAACGTTAATTTTGTTTTCAATCGGTCGCCTTAAACTTCCCAAGATTAAATTGATCATTTGAAAAACAAATATTTTTTTAGATTGGTCCTTCGATCCAGATTGGACCGGATAACTGACTACATTTGATTTGCTTGGTGGTGCTTCTGCCCAAAACTCGACTAGCAGCATTCTAATACTTATCTTCAAGCAGCATTTCTTATTTGAAGAGTTAATTCTGGTGAAATCTAAGGGCTTAGAGCTTGAAGCTTCAGAGTTCATTCTCTCAGTATGGGTATAAGCGTAATGGGATGCAGTCTCCGCTTTTTACTAGGCGGCGGCCGTGTGCTAGCTTGCCTGCTATGTTGTATATTAAAATAAGAGTGAAGAAACAGCTTTTATCAGTTATTTAAAGTAAACAACATAAATAGTGCACGGTTCTACAATAATTTTATTATTTTAGCTGATTGATAATAAAGTATTGACGTTTATAACGACGTTTATATTTCAGTGATTGACGTTTTGTACTTACACAAAAATTAAGCATTGCATAATTCTGCTGTTATGAAATGGCTATCTGAATTATTTGGAAGGGTATTTGTAAGTAATTATGACTATCTATTATTCTAGTTCATCTCTTAAAAATTATAAGCCCGTCAACAAAAAACGTTTAGGTAGAAAATTAAAAAGATATTCTCGCCTATTGAGACTTGATGTACTGTACAGTTTCTGTCAACTATGTTCCTGTTATATTTTGATTCGGGAGATAGATCGGCGAGCTAATGTTTTGTGTAAGATTTATGGGGTTACGGCAACTTCGCGTGAATAAGGCCTTGTTCGTGACGGATACCCGTCACGCCGTCATTAAAAAGCATCCATAATACGATGCAACCTGCAAATCTGCAGTTAGGCGCTGTTTCCATCTGACATTTGCCCTTGCGATCACCCGCTAGCTAGTAACCCGTAGGCTTAGCCAAAGTATCATTAAGAAACGAATAAAATGTATGGGATTGACATAAGCCGCGCTAAATCAGGTGGTCAATCTTATGTCAATCCCATACATTTTATTCTTTTCGAACTTCGCTATCGTTTTCTTAATGTTACTCTGGCTACCGCCACAGTTATATTTAGATTGTAACTAAGTACACGCTTTTATGGCGTTACGCAGACAGAGCAAATTTGATCTCTGTTTTGCGGTAACAGGCAACTCGCAACTAGCTGTTTCCATATAACCTAAAGAAACTGCGCAGTCAGCCAGTCTAGTTGCAAGTTTCGATAATCGACAACCAGATGTCAGTTGCTGTAACTGTCAAAGTTGTACTAGTTGTGTCAAGTTGCTGGTTTCCCTAACTGGCAATCACTGACTGTTGGCCATGAATTTGAAAAACAACAAATTTAACAAAAACTTTCAAAAAGTTGATAATTTCTTTATCTAAGTTGATAGTTCTTCAACTAAGTTGATAGTTTCTGCAATTAAAATTGCTCTGTCTACGGAGCGCCTCAATTTTCGCGTTTTATTTAAGATCACCTTTTTAAATACTTAGTATCGGTATCCTAGGCATACCTTTCTATGTACCGACGTTTTGGCCGAAATACACCAAACAGCTACTCGCCATGACGGACTGACTGCTGTCGCGGTGTTACGCCTCTGTTGGAGCGGCAGTCTTTATCCACACCATCACCTCAATCATTCACCTACATCAGTCTGCAACTTGGTCTAACTAAGAAGCTAAAAGCGATATAATTAAATCTATAACTCCACAGCAAACTAGATGTAAGTATTGGATGAATTTAATATATATAATTTACAATAAATAGATTAATCTTACAAATAATTTGTCATCATGCGGAAGATAGATTTCACTCAGCTCGTGTACTTGTCTGTTTGGAGCTTTTATATGTGTCTGGAGGATTTGTACCTGCAACCAACGGAAGATATATTATAGCTCGACAGTCTAACATTCAGGTGAAGCTTTGAGTGATACTGTACATTAATATTTAAAAAAAGATGATCATTGTTGCTGTACAATGATGAATGTTGAACAAAACGAACTAACAGCAGTAGTGTAACCGATCGAAAGTCTATCGATAGTCTATCAATAGTAAATTAATAGCAGAGCATCAATAATCCACTCGATTGTAAAGATGCTAACGAATGTATCAATATTGTCGATATATCCATTATTATACTGTGGCTCGTTTAGATAAAAAAAAACAACATTGACACTAGAAAGAGCGTTAAAGATGTATAAGGTCACTGTGTGGCTTAGTGGGAGATATTGCCCAAAATCTAATTCCTTGACAACCACCCTAATACCTATTTCTGCCGTCAAGCAGCATTGTTTTGGGCATTAAGTGCCTTACAAATAAACAGAGAATAACCTTCGAATAATTATTCCGTGTTCTGTCTCTTTTACTCTTATTTGAAATTAAGTTTACATCAAAACACGGAATAACTGTTCGCAAATAATTCTTTGTTTATTTGTAATGCTCTTAAACCTTTAACAGAGAACATTTTTGAATATTTCATTGGTTTTCAATCTTATCTCAATCAACATAAAGTTCAATATGTGGTAGGAATATACATCCCTTTGACTGTAAAAAGGTTACTAAGTTCGACTGTCTTTCCCCCACTGGGCGCCAGCTCTTGCCGCGACATGGCCAGCAGTAGGGCACGACGTGCCACGTCGAGCCCCTCCACCTTGACGGCCAGCACGCCGGGCACGGAGTTGCCGGCCGAACCTCGGTGATGGAGTGGCGCAATGGAGTGGCCGTGAGTTTGACGTAAGTTGGACTGTTCTACCACACTCACCGGGCGCAAGTTCCCGCCGCGGCATGGCCAGCAGTAGGGCACGACGTACCACGTCGAGCCCCTCCACCTTGACGGCCAGTACGCCGGTCACAGAGTCGCCGGCCGCCGCTGACGTCACTGGCAACACTTCGGTGTAGTTGTTGTTGCCGGCGCTGTACGCCAGCAGGTCGCCGAAGTATAGGTACGCGTATCTGAGCGAAATTGAGGAGTTAAGGCGCTGATTTACATAAAAAGTATACAAGTTACAACGCCAAGAAAACATACTATGTTATAATCAAACTAATATTATAAATGCGAAAGTTTGTGTGAACGTGTGTATATTTGTTGCTTCTTCACGCTGCAACGGACGGATGGATTTGGATGAAATTCGGCATACAGATAGTTTATAACTTGGATTAAAACATATGATACTTTATATCCCGATATTCCCACGGGAACGGGAACCACGCCATCACAACAAAAACCGCGAGCGGCCGCTAGTAAACTATATTTGCAACAATGTTATTGTATTCAAATGCAGTTATAAATTTTTTCGATAGAAAAAAACCCATAATTACTTCCATAGCCTTCGCAGTTTTGTAGCTCCAACAAGTCCTCAGGCTCGCTTATGACAGTGAACACGACACAATCCTTCCATAGTGCATAACGATCGGACTCACCTGATATCTCGCAGTTTAGTAGCTCCATCAGATCTTTAAGCGGCTCGCCGATGACAGAGAATATGATTCAATCCTTCCGTAGTGCAATAATGGTGGGGACTCACCCGATGTCCTCGCAGTTTTGTAGCTCCAACAAGTCCTCAGGCTCGCTGATGACAGGATCAAGACACAATCCTTTAGTAGTGCATAGCGATGGGACTCACCCGATGTCTTCGCAGTTTTGTAGCTCCAACAAGTCTTCAGGCTCGCTGATGACAGAGATCAAGACACAATCCTTCCGTTGTGCATAGCGATGGGACTCACCCGATGTCTTCGCAGTTTTGTAGCTCCAACAAGTCTTTCAGGCTCGCTGATGACAGAGATCAAGACACAATCCTTCTGTAGTGCATAACGATCGGACTCACCCGATGTCTTCGCAGATTTGTAGCTCCAACAAGTCCTCAGGATCGCTGATGACAGTGATCAAGACATAATCCTTCCGTAGTGCATAACGATCGGACTCACCTGATATCTCGCAGTTTAGTAGCTCCATCAGATCTTTAAGCGGCTCGCCGATGACAGAGAATATGATACAATCCTTCCGTAGTGCAATAATGGTGGGGACTCACCCGATGTCCTCGCAGTTTTGTAGCTCCAACAAGTCCTCAGGCTCGCTGATGACAGGATCAAGACACAATCCTTCAGTAGTGCATAGCGATGGGACTCACCCGATGTCTTCGCAGTTTTGTAGCTCCAACAAGTCTTCAGGCTCGCTGATGACAGAGATCAAGACACAATCCTTCCGTTGTGCATAGCGATGGGACTCACCCGATGTCTTCGCAGTTTTGTAGCTCCAACAAGTCTTTCAGGCTCGCTGATGACAGAGATCAAGACACAATCCTTCTGTAGTGCATAACGATCGGACTCACCCGATGTCTTCGCAGTTTTGTAGCTCCAACAAGTCTTCAGGCTCGCTGATGACAGAGATCAAGACACAATCCTTCCGTTGTGCATAGCGATGGGACTCACCCGATGTCTTCGCAGTTTTGTAGCTCCAACAAGTCCTCAGGATCGCTGATGACAGTGATCAAGACATAATCCTTCCGTAGTGCTTAACGATGAGACTCACCTGATATCCTCGCAGTTTAGTAGCTCCATCAGGTCTTTAAGCGGCTCGCCGATGACAGAGAATATGACACAATCCTTCCGTAGTTCATTAATGGTGGGGACTCACCCGATGTCCTCGCAGTTTTGCAGCCCCAGCGGGTCCTCCGGCGGCTCGCTGATGACGGTGAACACGATGCAGTCCTTGCTATTGTGGGCCGACTTGGTCGAGAACTTGCACTTCGCCATGTGCCCGATCTGCGGCAGGTCGCAGTCGTTCAGGTAGAAAACTGTAAAATAAATTTGAACCGGTCTCGTGCGACTTAAACACGCGTGCAAAGCGTTTCATAATAAATTATCAGTATTGAGCACGCTTTTTTTAAAGAGTAAGTTAGTAAACACAGTAATATTGCATGTCCGTAATGCGTGTTACTGGTCATACCTATTTATTGTATTATCACTAGCAAAATGTACATAGTATCTACAATAAATTATATTCTTTTCTATTGTACTCATTCTTGCTAAAGTGAAAGTAGCATGTGTCGGAGTAGGTGGTGGGCTTGGGCAGACTGATGCACGTTTTATCCAGAAGCCTAAAAAGTTGTACGAAACATACAGCCACTGCACGTACAACGTGTTGTTCATAGCATCGCGCTCTTTGTTTAGCCACGCCTTTATGTAGTGGAATAATAAAAAAGAAAAGGGTAGCAAAATATGCAGGCTCACCCTTGCTAAAGTTAAAGTTAAGCAAGCTGACGGACGTCTCGAGCTTGGCGCCACGCCGCGCGAGAAATGGTTCATGACGACACAGTTGAACACCTTGATTCGCCACGCGTTTGTTGTGAAACAAAGAACGTAGCAAAAGCAGACTCACCCTTGCTAAAGTTGAAGTAGCACTTGTCGGTGTAGGTGCTCGGCTTGGGCAAGCTAACGGGCGTCTCGAGTTCGGCGCCGCGCCGGTCCAGGAAGTTATACGCTACGTAGAGCCGCTGCACGTGCGGGTTGTTCATGGCGTCGCACTCCTCGCTCAGCGCCAGCCACATCACCGTTATCTGGATGGCCTGTCGGAAGCTTTCGGTGTTCCGCTGCTGCTGGGAACCTCCTTCCACATGCTATATATAATTTTACACCGAGACATTTTAATGGTTGTTTTTCAGCATGTGGATAGATCAGACCATGAAACTGAACTACTTTCCCCAAGAAACATAAACGAGATAATTTTTTTACTTTTCTATACAAAGCCTCTATTGATCGATCCTATCACTATCTACTATCACGATCTACCCTATCTGCGGGAAAACATCCACTAAAATGTGTCGGTGTATAGGTGTTATGTAAAAGCCTTAAAATACATCATATTCTTCCTGCCCTGCTCTCAACTTACTTGGATCTGCAGTGTAAATTACATATCATCATCATCCTCAGCCTACACTATTCCACTGCTGGACATAGGCCTCTCCAAGTGCACGCCATAAATACGCATAAATTGTATGTTTAGGTTTTTTAAATCCGCTCTGTTCGCTCCTCCCGCAGACGTACACACTCAAACGCATATCACGAACGCGTTACATTGTTTCTAGTGAACATACTTTGTAAACTATTTGTACTATAACTTCTTTAATTCGAACGATCTGGCAACCATTTGCACGTTGGGTGCACTAAGACATAATTCAATAGCTTAAAAATATGAAAATTATATGTTTACCTGACTCGTAACATCCTCATTTTCATTATTCGTGGCAATGGTGACCGATTTCTTGGACGTGTCGTAGGCCCTGAAATCTAGAACTATTTTGATTTGCTAAAAATATGATGTTGCGACACTTGTTACTTACATCTAACAATAATCATAGTTCATCATTACACATTAAAAATGAATGTATAATGAACTCGCATACTCATATCTTATTTCATGCTCCCACGGCGGGTGCACGAGCCTTCCCTATCGATGGATAGGGAGAACGGGCCATGAACCACGACGCGGGCCCGGTGCCGATTGGTGGTTGTTAAGGCGAGGGTTTACAAAAAAACGGTGTTTTAAAATGAGGTTTATTCGAAATGTATAAGGATTTTAAATAAAGAAAAATGTTATTCATTGCCCTTTTATCTAGTAATTTCGGCTGGTATTTTTACGATATTTTACAATTTCCTGCATCGAATATAATATCAAACATACGTCTTATTATTAGACTAAATATCATTTTATTCAGGCTATACACCGTTTCAGACAAAATTGTCTGAAACGGTGTAAAATATACCAAACCAATTGTCTTTGAATATGTAATAGTTGTCGGCCATTATAATTTTAATAATAAGTAAACGTTCAATAAAACCACATTATTGCCTAATTCGACGCTCGCGCCATCATTCAGTCCCGAGCGGAACGCCTTGAAAATCTCACAGTCGGAAATGTTCGCCTTAACGACTGCTAACACAGCCGTACCAACCTGCTTTACGTGCATTCCTTGGGACGGAGGAGCTCGAGATGATACATTTGCTACAGCAGGTGACAATCGCGAAAGTTACAAGCGACTTTCACAATGGCTGATTTTGCTGAAAGGTGATTCGAAACATTGAATTTGATGGGTAACCGCGTTTGTGGTCTAGTGGTTAGCCTCTCCGACCCAGAAGTCTCGAGTGATGACAACACAATCTTACTTAAACTTAGCAATCACAGACCGGGACGTTAACCATTACGCCATCAAGCTCCTATATACTGGCTAGCAATCATTACAAGAGTATTCGGAAATTATGGAACAAAACTGCACATTTTAAAACTTCTTACTTCCAAATTGGTTTTTGCTGAGCTCCGGCGGCTCCTCTATATCCACCGACGGCTGCGGCGAGTAAACTTTTGACACCGATCTTCCTGGAACAGTTAAGAGAGCGGCGACGTGTTTATTTGCTATTAGTACATATTATTAAATATTCGATTCCCTTGTTTCGACAGTACCATAATTGAAGATACAACGTCAGTCATTGTGAGTGTATGAATGTACGTTCCTATGGTGATTTCAATACTTTGGTATGAAACTGTTGTTCTTAGTTTTGTAAAGATCTCATATATACAGGGTCTAACAAAATCAATAAGCGAACGTTTAAGGGCGGTATCTATACATCATTCTGAATACAATGACATAAAATGGGCTCCAATTTTATAGTGATTTTTCAAAGTTATGTTTTCTAACAAACTAAATCAATTAAAATAATGCACATCATGAAATATGCTGTATCTTTACTAACACGCACGCAAGCGCCAATAAAATAATACTGTATAGATACACGAACACAATTGAAAAAGCATTGTATGACATTCATACACACACGGCTATCTATGTGTGCGTGTAGTACAGCTGTACGGGTTTGGAAAGGGTGTATTTTTTGGTGAATTATGATAATGTTTTGTTGATTATCTCGGTAACGAGCCTGTAGTTTTGGACCAATTTTGGTGAGCATGCTCAGTGTAATGTATAGATGCTCCCCTTAAACGTTCGCTTATTGATATTGTTAGACCCTTTATGCATTTAGCCCAATCAGGCGTTTTTGTGTTGTTGTAAATGAGTCTCTAAAAGTATTATACTAGGGTTCATATATATACTTTTAGGGTTGTTTATCTATTACCCTGTCGAGCCAAGTGGATATAAAGATCCTATTAAGATTAATTTTTGTTAACGTTTTTAGAATTTTTTTAAGCTTGTGGGTTGACGTCCAGTCTAATGAAGCTATGGGGATTATAAACTCTGCTATAACAAATCGTTCTAATCGTGTCTCTGTAGCAATTTCCCATAGTCCATTTTTTTAAATATATAGTTTCTTTTTACATTTAAAAAAAAGTATAGAAATTTATCTTACAAATGAATACACAACCAGTAACAGGCAAACACCACATGCACTGTGATAAGAGCAATTTATACAATGTTATTTTTAGTTTATACGAAACAAAATTGTTCAGAATCTGTAATAGAATCGATTCCAATATTTTTTATACCATGTTACATTTTGACCAAATAATATTTGCAAAATCTCAATCATAGTATACCCTACTAAAACACACAACGGGAAAGCACAAAACGCTTGTAACTTTGTGAGTTTTCAAGATATTATTTTAATTTTTTTTTGTACTGATTCTTTAAATGAAAATATTTGACCCGTGTTTTGGTTTTTGTATAAACTAAAAATAAGGTTGTATAGTCCAAAACACGATTGTGGGCTTTCAAAAGAGCACAATTAAGGCCCCCATTTGGTTACTGTTGGCCGCGTTTGCTCACTTAAACATCTAAATATTATCTATTCTATCTTATTCTATCTGCTAAGAGCATCAAAAACTTATTGTTAACCTTAAATCTCGAACATAAAGGTCAATTAAGATTGTCAAATATTTATTTATTATTATAAGTACTACTAACTTCCTAATTTGAAATAAGACCACAAAAAACTATTTAATTTTGTGTTTTAATTTTGCGGACTGTTTTTGTAGCGCTTATCGGGAATCTAGTACTGTTACTGATTGAAGGCTACCGCCGACACTTTTATGATGAAGTGTTGTATTATAATAGTATGTAGGGTTATTAAATAAAAAACATGTTTTCGATGTCTACATATGGTGCACACTGCACTCAAGTAATTATTTCAAACATTGTAAACTATTCTAATTAACATGTAGTTGCTAACCTAACCGGTAACATAAAAGTGAACCTAACGTACGCAAAGTGGTATTAGTTATATCGGTTAAAAATAATCTTAACGCTGACGTATTGTATGGCGCGACGGGCGGCGCGGCGCGTGTCGTCGCAGAGGGGAACTATTACACTCCAGTCCTCGCCGCTAGATGGCGGGCGGTGTGCGCGATGCTACATGGCGCTATCGAAGTGTTTGCCGCGGACTTTATATAGCCGGGCCGCGTTTGTCAAAGCATACTTACCTGGCATAGGGGACACCGTGATCAAGAAGGCGGTTCCCCCAGGGCGAGGTTCCTCTATTGCACTGCGGAGGGATTGACCCCTGCGATTATCCCTAATGTGGATAACTCGGATGCGTAATTTTTGGTAGTGGGGACTGCGTACGCGCCGTCCCCCCCGTTAATAACAAAATAATAGCAATCGATTAATAACCAGCTTTACTTGAATGTTATAAATCGAAGTCAGTCTAATTGAAAATATGCGTAATATTGACAATTTGAGAATGTTTAATGAGTCAGTATTCTACAATCCTTTAGGCGTTTAAATTAATAAACGCGATGTTATTCGTACCTAAGTATAAATAAATATAAATTTTATAATTTAAATAAAATGTTATACTATCGTATCGCTACTTCCACTAATTTTATTTAAATATAAAACTAAAAATAATTTAAGATCAGGTTTTAACATCACTAACTATTCTAGATAATATTACACCACTAGATCTTACACGGTCATTAAAATCAAAAAATACTTACTTATTTTTTCCCATGACTCGTTTTTTACGAAGCCTGTCTTGCGCTTAATCTGCGAATAATTAAGAAAATTAGGTAAAGGAGTTGTTTTAGGTGAATAAATATGTACACATAAACAGAAATTTATTTAAATGATAGCAGCTAGTAAATATGTATTCAATTACAACTATTTTTTATATGAAATGAAGGCATAATAATTGTGCAATTATTAAGAAATGATAATTAGAACATTGCATGAGAAGTCAAACCAAGTTTGCATCACAAAACATCTCGTAACACGTATAACACAGTGACATTATGTGTTTTGAGTCAATGCGGGTATCTCAGTTTAAATTCGATGGACTCGTTCGGTGATCTGGCTAACAAATTACTTGTTACTAAATCTTTTTACCCAGTCAATTCGACTTTTTGTTATTGTTCTGTTTTTGTATTATTAAAATTATGTATAGCCAAGTTTAAATGCATGTTTCGTCACAAGGCAATTTAATACTTTTTATAATTATTAATCTCATGTAAGTGAATTCTGTATTCTTATGAGAGTTAAGTTTTCTTAAATCTTAAAATAAAAGCAAAAGTCTTAAACACGCAAGCAATTTGTATTTAAACGGGTACTTCAGAATGATCATACTGATTCCGTGGATGTAGCAGTAGTAGCTGTCCTTCTGAATTGTTTTGGGATAAGCCGCTTCATCACCAACGCTTTCTGTATGCAAGCAATTCAAAACCTTTAAATAAAGCTTAACCTAACTGCGGTTTTTGTTCATATACAGTAATTAATGACTAGCTCGGCTACGCTCCATTCCTATGAAGTCTATCGCTATATTCATATTATACAAGTTACAAAATAGGCTACTGACATCGTCTGTCTTCTTCATTCTTGAATAAGGCGACATCTCCTTTTGTTCCGTGTTGTGCTAAAACAGATAAACACTTTGAATTGAACTTTTAACAATAAATTATTCGTTCCTCGTTTTATAAGCAATGATGTAATTTATAAATTGCAAATGTTAATAAACTGAATCGATTAATGGCAAGAACAGCATTTCGCATACTGAGTTTGACAAAGATCGTGCGCAGTATGGGTCAACAAATATGATAAACGATTAAAATAATATATTTACTACTTCCTACGATCGAGCTGGTCGCTACCTTTAGTAAATTGGTGATTAGTAAAATTTCAGTACCTATATTTGTATTATAAAAAAACCCCTGCAGTTTAAATTCTCTTACGAAATAATATCTTAGTAATTGCTAATATTCCCAAACAGGCGCTAAAATTAGAAGCTTCCATATTTCAATCACTTATAGTGCGTCACATTCAGTTATTTATGCTTTTAATATATTAAGGTATTTATTTGTATAATATGAGAATTTTAATGGTTTATTTGTGCTATGTTTGTGGTATGTTGCATACTTGCAACTAATGCCTGTTTTATCACGTCCGTTGTTTTGACTTTTGTTGGCTGTAATAAATGTTACATTTGTTAGAGAGTAAAAATCTAAATATATGCTTTAATTCTCACAAAAAATATTAATATACAATCACAGAACAAAAGAAGAATTTGTACTTAAACCTATACTGGCAAAAATGTATGTACACCCATCCTAATAATATAGTGTCAACAATCTAGTACCAGTAGTCAATTAAGCTTTAACCGCCGCCGCTGTGGTATAGTGGTTTGATCATCGGTTTCATGGGTCTGAAACGGCTAGTAATGCGTTAAGTCGGCAGTTATGAAGACATTCTTAATAATTATAATAATAACTTTAGTAACTAACATAGTTTGGTTTGAAAACTCACCGCGCTTTCAATAATCGTAGACATCTGAGTTTGATACAAACAGAAAAATTATAATATAATGCATATATCGCAAATTATTAGTACAAATATCACAGCGTAAATAATTACGTAGACTAAGGAAGAGGTTATATAGACTGTATGATAATATCATTGCTGGTATGGTGATGTGGTATCATCCTACTAATATTATAAACGCGAAAGTTTGTAAGTATAGATGGATGTTTGTTACTCTTTCACGTAAAAACTACAAAATGGATTTGGATGAAATTCGGCATACAGATAGTTTATAATCTGGATTAACACATAGGATAGTTTTTATCCCGATATTCCCACGGGAACGGGAACCACGCGGGTGAAACCGCGAGCGGCCGCTAGTCATACCTATAGAATTAGGCATTTATCGACTAAGCCTCCGAAACGGCTCGATCGATTTTTATGAAATTTTATATGTATGTTCGGTAGGTCTGACAATCGGTCGCAATCTATTTTTTATACCCCTAAGAGATAAGGGTGACCACAAACATTTTTTTTCCAATAATACCAAAATGTTCCACGATTTGTTTGTTATGTTGTCATAGAAACGATTTGATTGTATTGTTGACATAGAAACTGTCAAAGCGATACGAAGTCCGCCGGGTCAGCTAGTGTGTATATAGACCGACTGATTGATTGACATTAGACTATCAAAAAATGACAAATTTCTTAAATATGTGCTCAACCTTAAGGCATATTGATGTAAGTTCAAAGTCTATTGACAAAATCTGACAGTTTTTAGTAATCTAATGTGTAGCCGTGTGTATATTGGTACAAAAAATAATGAAGAAATAAAATTATGGCTCCTTGGCGGGAAAGTGAAGAGTCATGTCTGCGATTTTGTTTTATTTTCTAAAATTTGTGTTATGTCGAATATGAATGTGAAATAATGGTGGATTATTAACCGTTAAGTGTTCGTGAGTGTGCATGACTGTTGGCAAATGAAACAAAACAGTGCAACGTCACTTTTCAAATTCTCTCAAGAAGTTCGCCCGAGGACTTAGTAAAGCCCCACATCTTTACTGAGATACTCTAGGGGTTGGGGGGATATATCATTTCTCACTTCTCATTTCTATTATCATTCATCATCATTACTGGAGGAAGAAGGAAATATTGTTTATTTATGTATTACTTGAAAGAAAATTACTTTGACACTGGCTAAATGTGCTAATCGCACGAAGCCATCAACTAAAAGAAAAAAAAATGAAATGGTAATTATACTCACTATGTTTTTATTCATGTAGTTCAATTGACTAGGCGGCTTCATGCCCTGCAGCAGAAATTAAATATCATGAAATCAAATCATCATCATCATCAATTATTTTAGTTTGAGGGGCTCTTTGGCACAGTGCCTAGCCTGTTCAAGTAGCGATCTTGCAAGCTAAGCAATTCTCGCAACGCCTGGTCACCGACTGGGCGACCAATTAAAATATCTCTAGCTCCTCCGTACTTCGGAAGACACGTTAATTCGTTGGCCAGTTGTCGTAATAGTTCAATGATGTCGATTGCACGAGTTAAATACACCAATCCTTGTTGGGCCAGCGTAGTGGCTTATACCTATTCTTTACATGTGCTTTAGTTTATGTACAGTGACGAGGATTAACATGTAAACATTGTAACTCTTAATACAATGGAATAAGAGCCAAAACTACTCAAAAGCGTATACATATTAATGCTCGTGAGTGTACAGGTTACGCAACCAGGGTTGGCTTCTGCGTCCGCACTCCCGAGTTTTTGGTCAAATAATATACTTAACACCACTGAGATGACTTTTTATTCCTTTAACAGGATAATTACTCTGAATAAAATAAAATAAACAGCTTATACGCAGCTACTTAATAATGCGTTTCTACACAAGATGGAGGCAGATATAAGAGACAACAATATATACGCACATCTCTTCACACCGGACCACTATTACAAATGCAAAGGCAATAGTGTTTGCGTTGCCAACAGTGGGAAGTGCTGAGCCTAACAGTGGGGGCGATATAGACTGATGTTAAATGAAACCTTATGGTGAGCTCGAGTCGGTTCTTTCTTGTGTGGATTCTTGGTCATGCTTAACGCGCTCTGCGAAGCGACGCTGGTAGTGTCGGGGCGCGCATCGCTCTGTAACAATAGTAACATCAAGCTTTTAGCGGTGCGGTGGTAGAGTAGTCGTAGTTTAAGTCGATAACCTGTCAGTCATTATTTATATTATTTAATTATTTTTTATTAATTTGGAACAACAAACAATTACGAAATGTGTCTTTTGGGCCGGCAGAGTGAAGTTGACTGATGCTACGTTTGTTTCCACGCTGCAACAGTTGTCTTCGCGTCTGGACTTCATTTCCACTTAACATCAGGTGGGATGGAGTCATTTGCCGGGATAAGTATAAAAAAAAAAATACTACAGCTAACCAACTACGTTATTAACAAAGTACTAATAAGTTTTAATCTTAAAAATAAAAAAAACCTTTATTACATACTTAATGGAAGTGGATGTATATCCACTCCACTTGGCAAGAAGGCCGGGATACCAACGCCTGAGCCAGGCTGGGGCACCTTTATATATAGGATAATAATGATGACCCTTCAAACTGGAACTTTGTGGATATTAAGTAAAGCGTGAGTGTAATAACTGCAGCCTTAGATTGCAAAGAGATATATTCTTGTGCCGCTGAGCACCCGCCCTGCCGGGGTGCTGGAACGCCCAGTATTAACAGTGAGACCGTTCTCATGATGACGATGCGGATGTTCAAGCTAGAAGACTGATTATCACTACATTACGTATAGCGAGATTGTTTCTACTGCAGACTTACGTCTAGATCAGGATGGGGAAACTACGGCCCGCGGGCCATCGCCGGCCCGCGAAGCGTTTAATCCGGCCCGCGTACATCAAACAAAAATCAAGTATGAAGTTTTCGTATTGTTAGAAATTTTATTCGGAATAGGCTTTCGGATGACCACCTTTTTTCACTGCTAAAAATTGCCGCAACACAAATAGAGCCGGCTTATGATGAAATCATGCAGAACCAAAAACAGTTCCACATGTCACATTCACATGTCCCCACAAAGACCAGCGCTCCACAACGAAGTAGAAGACTTCGCAGCTAACCTAAAAGTTTAATTTAATTGCAATTTCTTTCATATTTCAATAGTTATTTTATAATGTTGCACAATAAATTTGTGTTTCTGAAAATATATACAAATATTTTTATTTCAGTAAATAATATACTTAGTCAAAAATGCAACAACTTGGCTCGCCATAATTATATTTCGTAAGTAAATATTGGCACGCGACCGAAAAAGTTTCCCCATCCCTGGCTAGATTGTGGAGCGACATTCTTCTTGTCCGATCACTGCTACAGTATATTATACGTTTGGTCGTAATTATGACGATGATAATGATGTTTATACTACACCTGCTTGGAAAGTACCTCGATACTTCAAATTTACGGTAGAAAGTACGTCATTGCATATCGAACAAATATGCGGGGAGAAAACGCATCTGAGCGGGAGAGAAAAGTGTATGAAAATCCATTTCTTACGTGGTTTTTCTTTTTTAATTTTGGGTAAGACTATGCGCCGGTAACCTAAATATCAAAAGCCAAAAGTTTTTACAGTGAGTTTTTATCTCCAAGTTCGCAAAATGACACTGGCCACTAGCTGTGTGTTGGATGGTGTCGGGCTGGCAGTGCGACCCTGCGGCGGCAGGATAAACAATTTGAAAAAAGAACATGTGAAAATTGCAGACGCCATTGGCGCCATTTCCAATTTGTGTGTTGTTTGAGGATTCAGTTTTCGTAGAAAGTAAAATAAAACTATCAAAATGATAAGTAGTGATAGTGATGATGAAGATTTTTTAACTCCGCCGCAGTTGAAGGAAACAGCAAAAATACTGATTGATAACCTTTTACCACAGAAATCAATTAAAAAATATAATAAAACTTATGACGATTTTTTGCAATGGAAAAGTGAAAAAAATGCGGCATCTTTTTCTGAAACTGTTTTGCTAGCGTATTTCAGTGAAATAGCGCAAAAATACAAACCAAGTACGTTATGGTCTATATACTCAATGTTGAAAAGTACTATATTGACAAGAAACGACATAAATATTCAAGAATACAAAAAACTTACAGCATTTCTGAAAAGAAAGTCGGAGGGATTCCGTAGTAAGAAATCAAAAGTGCTTACTACAAAGGATGTTTATTCCTTTTTGCAGAATGCTCCAGATGACAAATATTTGTTGATGAAGGTAAGTTTATGAACAAAATGCACTGGTTTATGATTTATTACGTACCTATTTATGAGTAGAAATCTACTAGGTTTTCATGTTTGATATTTTTGTTTACAGGTTATTTTGATTTTAGGAGTAAATGGGGCCTGTCGTTCGCAAGAACTTGTGGATATGACAACAGACGATATCGAAATCCTCGAAAATAGAATAATTGTCAATATTCCTAACACAAAAACCAAAATTCAGCGATAATTTGTTATATCGGGCTTATTTTATGAGATAATAAAGAAATATAACGAAATTCGCCCCAGTGACCCCAAAACCAATCGGTTTTTACTACAATATAAAAACAAAAAATGTACGAAACAAGTAATTGGGAAAAACAAAATAAGTACTGTGCCAAGAGAAATAGCTTCCTACCTTAATTTACTCAATCCACTAGAATACACTGGCCACTGCTTTCGCAGAACTTCAGCGACTATTCTTGCCGATACTGGTGCTGATTTAACCACAATAAAACGCCACGGTGGTTGGAAATCGTCCGCTGTTGCAGAAGGTTACATAGAGAATTCCGTAGAAAACAAAACACGAATAAATAACCAAATATCGGGATCGATTAATGTGCATCAAGACTCATCTCCTCAACCATCAACGAGCGCGGCGATGCCAAATGCCCCTCAGCAACCAGTTGCCCCTCTGGCACCACAGCCTTCTACGAGCGCAGTGCCAACAGCACAGCCAGTTATTCCTCCTACATTGTCGCAAACATCTCAAACAAACATTAATGGAAAAAGTGTTACATTAAGCTTCACTAACTGCAACAATTTCAATATAAATTTCAATTAGTAAAGATTTCGTTTTTTATTTTCCTTATAGGTGTAGTATAAAGCACTATGTATCACTCGAGAGAAACTGCGATTCCCGATCTCAGGTGTTTTAAAGCCCTCGCCTACGGCTCGGGCTTCAAACGACACCCTCGACGGTAATCGGTCACTTTCTCCTCTCGGTGAACAATGTACTATTCCTACACACTGGAACATTGCGACTACCAATATTGGAAGTGTTTGGTTCAGTCTACACACTTACGTCTGATGCGCACGGCACCTCTCGGCGAATAGAGTAGAGAAAGAGGACACGTTGGCGTGGCCACTGACGATGTTTTGATCACACAAAAAAGTCCAGTGACGGACGCTGAAAAGGCCGTTTGAGGTCATCAACAAACTCTCTTTAAAAAAACACTCGTACTCGTTGGTTGGTCGTTCTCATTGCAATAACGATGATGTACCCACAAACTGACAAACTGCCTCTACCAATATTCTAAGTGTTTGCTTCAGTTTACACACTTACCCTCCTCTGTGGTCTAGTGGCTTAAACCACCGGTTTAGACCCAGAGGTCCCGGGTTCGATTCCCAGCGGGGGTACATGTCTGTGTACACGGTTTGGTTGGTGGTAGGGCTTTTTTGTCCGCCTGGCTAGTGTAATGAAATTAAAATAAAAGTTAAATAAAAAAAAAATCATTTCACTGATACACGTTGAATTTATTAATGTAAATAAAAAGAAAATAAAATTTTGACCGCACAAAACACCATTAACGTAAAAACACCGCACAATATAAAAAGATTTAAGAATAAGACAGATACACTTTGTAAAACTGATTGCGCAAAATAAATAAAATGCACGGTTAAGGCACGCGGCTAGGATGGGTGGAGCAGGGCATGAATGAAATTGATGTGGGATGAATGCCGGAAGTGAATAAACGTGCAAAAAAATCTCGCTGAGCTCGACAAAGGGGTTTTTAGAATCAGGAAACAATAAAAATAAAAGTATTAAAATTACAGGCAACGAAAATACAACACACAATGAACTACGTAAAACACAAAAAAAGATTAAAAGGTAAAAGCTTTAAATATTGGAAATTAGTAAATTTAAAAAAATATCTTGATGAAAATCGGAACCGGATCGGGACTCCAGGCGACTGGAACTCGACGTGCGCCGAAGGGATGAGCAGGTTCGCGAGGGCAAACGGCGACCAAAGCTCCCGACGGACCGTAGGAGCTGACGAACGGTTAAAAGTTGCTGTAGTGGCACTGTAGCCCGTAAGGAGGAGCCAGTTGGCCTTGCTTTTGATGAATTGAACTGTAAGACTTCCACGTACAAATAATAAACGACTATTCCGACTTAAAAACAATTCTTTACGTACAGATGGATTTCACTTCAAAATAAAACATCTCGTCCAATCACGTACCGACAAAAAAATGAACTCCGAATCAAGAATGCCATAAAATTCTAAAAAATCTGGCGTTGTCATTGCAAAAAGGAAAACGTAATTTTCAAATTGAAAATTGACGCTACAGAAATAATTAATAACTGCCAGCAAACAACTACAGAGGTTCGAATACACAAAAGAAACAATCGCGACACCTGGTACTATTTTCTTTGCACAATATCAAATAAAAGGAATCGAATCGCGTCGCAATACGACAAACTAGTAGCGGACTAAATATTTAACGCTACACTAGCTACCACCATCTTATCTAAATATGTCGCCATAACATCAATGTTTGTAGCATTGTTGTATTCCGGCAGCTAGAGATAACATAGTGTAGGGTTTTTATTTAATTGAAGTTGATATATTTGATTTGTATTCGTTAGAAACATAAAATCAATAAAAAGGTATAAGTTTGTTCTGCCGACTGGCAATACTTTCTGTCTGTCAATGTCAGTTTGTAAAAGTGGAGTGGGAAAAAGAATGGCGGCACTTGGCCGATGGCAGCGGCGGAGCGGCGACTTTGGTTTGAGAGTTGGCGCCGAGCGGTCGTGCGATAGCTAGTGAACAGTCTAGCTGCTAAAAATAAGTTTTGGTTGGTACAATAAGTTTGGAATATTCAAATAAGTTTTAGTAAAATAAATAAGTTTTGAAAGTGAACCTGGTTATTTCTGAGGTATCCTATAATAGCTAGTGTCTCAGTAGTTGAGGATCCCGGGTGAAGTGCGGTCCATCATTGGCCTTATCATCACTTAACATCAGGTGAGATTAAGGCACTGTGCTTACCCGTTAATATATATAAAAAAAAAATACGCAGACCGGGTGCGTTAAGCGTACAGTCACTGCGTCGCATTTATGCTGTTGCGGTGAAAAGGTAAAAAAACCACTTGCTTGTGAGTTGTGGAGCAATATCCTCTTGTTCCGCTTGCCGACCGCCATGTCCATGTCCTGCGACAGCCAGTACTCGTTGGAGGGGTCGTCCTCCAGCAGCTGCTCCAGCAGGCCGGTGTTGCTGGTGCCGCCGTCGCTGTTCTTGGAAAATGAAGCCGGTGGCGTGTTGGTCTGAAAAGTTTTAAATTTCATTTGAATTGATTTTATTACATAGTAAAATGGGAGACACATCCACCTAAACCTCTTATACATGTTGAGAGAGCAGCTCGATGGCGCAGTGGATAACGCACCCGGTATGCTATTGCTAAGGTTAGGCAACTTTCGAGAAGGCTGGTCATCGGATGGATGACCAAAAATTTATCATCTCATGTTCCTCAGTGCTTCAGAAGGCACGTTAAGCCGTCGGTCCCGGCTGCATTAGCAGTCAGTAACAACTACCAATCTGCACCGCGTGGTGTTTAATGGCCCGTTCTCCCTGTCCATCCATAGGGAAGGCTCGTGCTCCAGTGGGGACATAAAATGAGCTGTTGATGGTTTTTTTTTTTTAGTTGATGGCTTCGTGCGATTAGCGCATTTAGCCAATGTCAAAGTAATTTTTCTTTCAAGTAATACATAAATAAACAATATTTCCTTCTTCCTCCAGTAATGATGATGAATGATAATAGAAATGAGAAGTGAGAAATGATTTACCCCCCAACCCCAAGAGTATCTCAGTAAAGATGTGGGGCTTTACTAAGTCCTCGGGCGTACTTCTTGAGAGAATTTGAAAAGTGACGTTGCAAAGTTTTGTTTCATTTGCCAACACTCTTTGCTTGAGGTTTCTCTTGCAGTACCAATCTATTTGGATTTCTGGTATTTCGGGGGTACACATCACATGCTCTCCTAAATAGTTTCTTATTTTGCATTACAAATACACATACTTCAAATATGTAGAGCGATGACAGAGTTAATATGCCTAGGCGCGGAAATAACGCACGACAGGATGTAAGTGGAGGAACACCACATATGGCTCTTAAACATTTCTTCTGAGCAATAAAAGCTCTATTGACACTTGTACCATTACCCCAAATAGTTAAGCCCCTACGTAATAAAGACCCTACATAGGCATGGTAAGTAGAAATGGCTGTTTTTACATTTGTAACATTCTTGGCTTGTTTCAGCGCATACAAGAACTTATTGATTCTATTACAAACATTATCGATATGAGTTTTCCAATTTAGGTCACGGTCTACAGTCAATCCTAGAAATTTCGTCTGCTTTACTTCTTCTATTTTCACATTTTTATAATTAATGGCGAGCTTGATACTTTTGTGATTATTGAATTGGATATAGTTAGTTTTAGTCAGATTTATTTTTAAATTATGCATGTCAAGATAATCAATTAAATTATGAATAGTGCGATTAATATCATTTTCATGTTCGTTGTTTGTACAATTTTTATTATTTGATGTCACTATAATAGAAATATCGTCTGCAAATGCAATACATTTATGGTTGGTTACCTGTGTGATGTCGTTAATATACAGAAGGAATAAAATTGGACCCAACACGCTGCCTTGGGGTATACCATATTCGTTATTCTTGTATTTTGATGAATAAGAATTAATTTCATTATTTTTATTTAATTTGTTAATAATAACACACTGTTGCCTATTATCAAGGTATGACTTTATCCACTTAAAAGCCAGACCCCTGACACCGATGCCGATGGTTTCAAGTTTACTTAATAGTAATGGGTGCGAAACGTGGTCAAAAGCTTTAGACAAATCAACGAAGACAGCAGTGGTTAAGCATTTTTTATTAATACTCGTTAATACCGTATTTAAAAGTTTGTGTACTGCCAACGTCGTGGACTTGTTTTGTTGAAAACCATACTGTTCTTTGTTTATAATATGGTATTTTGCACAAAATTCAATTAATTGTTTATACATGCACTTTTCAATAATTTTTGACAGTATCGATATTAATGCAATAGGACGGTAGCTATCCATTTCATCACAGTTGCCTTTTTTATATAACGGCTTTATTATTGTCTGCTTGAGAACTTCAGGAAAGACACCTGAAGAGAAAGATAAATTTATTAAATGGGTTAAGACAGAAACCATATCGTCAATGCATTTCTTTAAAACCTTTGTACGGATTTCATCGTATCCTACTGAATTAGTGGGTTTTAACAGCATTACTTTTTTCCGTACTTCAGCTTCAGTCAAAGGTTTTAGGAAAATAGAATTTGGTGCACGTTGTTTGTTTACCATTTTTTTGTTAGTCACTGCAGGCGGCATCAGTAAGGGCAATAAAATAATCGTTAAAAGCGGTAGCTATAGTCTTTGGATTTGTTAGAATTGATTTATCCTTTTTAATTTTGTCGATGTAATTAAAAGACTTAGCGGTATTTAGTTCATTTTTTATTAGGGTCCAAGATGCTTTGCATTTATTTTCGCTTCTACACAAATAGGCGATATTCGAGTTCTTTTTGGAATTATATATGCGTTTCTTTAGTATATTGGAATATTTTATATAACGTAATTTATTTGCTGGAGTTTTGTTTTGGTAATACCTGTAACGAGCCTTCCGTTTGCTTTTACAGCTTATTTTTAACCCATTTGTTATCCAGTTTTCCTTTCTTCTTCTTTGCAAATTATTTTTTACTCTGAGTTTAGGAAAACATAATTTATACAACAGGGTGAAGAACTCATGAAAATTTTCAAAACTTTTATTAAAGCCATCTCGCTATAGACCTGTACCATGAATAACAGTTTAAGTATTTTTTAAATTTCAACATTTACTACAAATACAATTTCAACCTTGACGATGGCCCGGTTGACGTCGGGCAGGAGCGAGGGGTCGACGCGCAGCATGCACCACAGGTCGAGCACGCCCACCTCGTCGCCGCAGTTGCGCGCGTCGCGGCCCGTAGCCGTCCCGTTCATTTCGCGCTCCTTACGCAGCTGGGGGCCTGCCGTCTGAGGGCATGGCACTTATTACGTCACTTTCAATTGAAAATCGACATTAAAAACTAAAATTAAAAAAATACGCAACGGAAAGTCCAATTTAAAGGAAAAGTAAAAAGTTTAGCATTTTTTTCGCCTCGGTGTTTGAGTGGCAAAGCTCTCGCTCGGCCCGATTCCCGAAGGTTTTGGGTTCAATTCCCAGGTCATGCAGTGTGTTTCTTATGTTTCGATGCATAGCCCGGGTTTGTGATCACCAAGTTGAATTTGGCAAGTGTGGTGTCTAAGCTATCAATTGGAGCGATAATTTGATTTCAATAGGAGGAGTTTTTCCAGCAGTAGAATAGTATGTAGGTAGGTACATACAGTACGAAAACACTGGTTCGGTATCACCAACCAAGCATTTTGATTAATATATATATCATCAACTGTAGTGTTGCAGGGCTCCGTGGTTAAATAATAACACACTGGTTAATGTATCGGAGTATAATTTCTGACTAGTTTTAATAACTAAAAATACAAGTATATATATTAATCTATAAACAAAGAAATTGGCGGGGGAGATTAGTTGACTGTAGAAAGTCACGAAACAGGAACTAATAAGTTTTGCTTAATTTACATAAAATGTCTCTATATTAAATCACGTTATTAATTATCTCTATTAAATATCACGAACATTACGTGCTATGAATATTGTGCTATGAGTATTACTTCCCCCTTTAGAAAAAAAAAAATAAATAATAATAAATTACAAAATAACATTAATAAAAACAATGCAAAGAACCCTAATTAAAATTACGAACAATAACTTAGTGGTATAGTAATAGTAATTGCAACCTTGCAGACTGCACGTGAATGAATAATGCTGATTCCGCGTCTTGTTCTGTTCGCTAGCGCCGATAATACTTCTATAATCTGAACGCAAATGTGTGACATAATATAATAGGTGCGACTTATAACACTCTCGGGAACGTGATTATAAAGCGAATCTTACAGGCTGTCGAGAGATACGACCAGCTCGTGTGACAACGTTCTTATCTGGTCGTGTGCTTACTATCTGCTTTGTCAGTGGTTCTTGATCGGCTTTCAGTACGAACGCTGGTTTGATTCTGTCTATAGAGATTCTTACGCGTTTGTCGCCTTGCAATATTACGAAATTTTTATCACTTCTGTCAATGACTTGATACGGACCATCGTATGGAGGACTGAGACTAGGACGCAAACGATCACATCTCACGTACACATGTGAACATTTTGACAAGTGAGGATGAACGAAAGTATTGTTATTCGAGCTCTCTCTTTTGGGAATAGATATTGCTTTTGTAATATTTTCTCTCAGATTGGTAACGAAATCGTTAAACGTTTCCTGTTGTTCGCAACCGAAAAATTCTCCTGGTAGTTTAATCGTGGTGCCATATACCAATTCGGCGGCACTGAAACCAGTATCTTGACGAAAACAAGCACGAAGTCCCCATAAAACGGTTGGTAACTCTTCCATCCAGTTGGTTGTATTGCCTCTTGCGATCAATGCTGTCTTTAGCGTTCGATGTAAACGTTCCACCATGCCATTCGCCTTGGGATTATATGGAGTAGTCCGTATCTTATGAATACCCATTAGCTTGGCTAATTCTTTGAAAAGGTTTGACTCAAACTGTCTCCCCTGATCGGTTGTGATCATCACAGGACATCCAAATCGCGATATCCATCCTCCGTAAACGTGGCGTGCGACTGATTCGGCTGTAATGTCTTCAACTGGAAAAACTTCGGGCCATGAAGTGCATCGGTCAATCATCGTGATTAAATATCTTTTATTCTGAGATACAGATAACGGTCCTACAATGTCTAAATGAACGTTAGCAAAACGTTGAGCAGGCATAAACTTTCCGAGTGGCGAATTTGTATGTCTAAGCACCTTTGAGCGTTGACATTGTAAACATGACTCACACCATTTGTTTATATCCGTATTCATGTTAGGCCAAATGAACTTTGTATTAATCATTTTTCTCGATGTATTTTTTCCGGGATGGTTTAAACAATGTATGCCCTCAAATGCGGTCTTTCTGAATTCCTGAGGTAAGAACGGTCTTGTTTTTCCCGTAGAAACGTCGCAATACACCGGTATTCCGTGTTTATTTGATGTGGCCAAAATCATTTTTAATCTCGGATTTTTAATAAGTTCTTGGAGTTCGGGATCTAACTTTTGTTTAATAGACAACTCTTTGTAATCTATGTTGGACGGTATAGTTATTTCATCAACTGTCCTTGAGAGTGCATCTGCAACTACGTTGTCGTGACCGCTAATGTGACGTATATCGGTAGAGAATTGCGAAATGTATTCCAAGTATCTCACTCTACGTGGTGTGTCATTTAGTGACGGCTTTTTTGAATATGAATGAACCAACGGTTTATGATCCGTGTAAATAATAAATTGCCGACCTTCTAGTAGTCGTTGAAAATATCGGACTGCTGCAAAAATTCCTAGCAGCTCCCGGTCGTAGGTTGAATACTTCATCTGAGCTGTAGTAAATGCTTTTGAGTAAAATCCTAGCGGCTTCCAACCTTGTTTACATTTTTGATGGAGCACGGCGCCCATACATTTTAAACTCGCATCAGTCAATAAGGCAAGTTCAGCTGTTGGAGAAGGGTGCGTCAAAATTGCGGCATCCAGAATGTTTTGTTTGCAACTCGAAAATGCCGATTCCGCTTCCTTCGTCCATTGAATAATAGAATTGTCATTTTTCTTTGTTTGCTTTAAATAGTTGTTGAGAGGAACTTGATGTTGGGCAGCTAAACGTAGGCTTCCTCGATAAAAATTGACCATGCCCAAAAATCTTCTAAGCTCCTTAATGGTTTTAGGTTTAGGAAAATCTTTGATCGCCTGCACTTTCTCACTTGTGGGGCTGATACCATTGCTTGAAATGTGGTAGCCCAAAAAATCCAATTCTTTCTTCCGAAATTCGCACTTTTCCAAGTTTATTGTAATGCTGTTCTCTTGAAGTCGCTTAAATATAATCTCCAAGTGTTCCTCATGCGTTGATTCTGTAGAACAGATCAGTAAATCATCTACGTAAGCAAACACGAAGTCTAAGTCGCCAAATATTGAATTCATAAACCTTTGAAATGTCTGTGCAGCATTACATAGACCAAACGGCATTCTGGGAAACTCAAATAGTCCAAATGGAGTAATTATCGCTGTTTTTTCTACGTCTGCAACCTCAATGCAATGGAAAGCTTTTTTGATATCAATTTTGCTAAATAAACACTTTCCTTGTGCGACGTACGTGAAATCTGTTAACCTTGGCAATGGATATCTGTCTGGAACTGTGGCTTTATTAAGCATGCGATAATCACCGCACGGTCGCCAGTCGCCATTCTTTTTCTTTACTATATGCAGAGGACTGGCCCAGGGGCTATTGGATGGTCTACATATTCCCATCTCCATCATTGTTTGAAATTCTTTCTTGGCCACCCGGTATTTATCCGGGGTCGCGCACGAGCATATACTGGAGGGCCTTCCGTTACAATATGATGTTGCACTCCATGCTTTGGTTTGCACTTAAATGCTGTCGGGCGGGTCACGTCTGCGTACTTCTCAATGATCCGCCTAACGCTATCCGGAAGGCGGGAGTTAATAGTAGTGACGCTGCTATATCCTTCCGCTCGAGAAACAGTGGCTGGAGTTGATAATTGTGTTAGCTTATCAATCAATTTCATGCCATGAATATCTACCAAAAGTTTGTGATGTTCCAAAAAATCTGCGCCCAATATTGACATATTTACGTCTGCGATAATAAAAGTCCAGCGGTAGGGGCGTCGTAACCCTATGTTGAGCGAAAGCGTCTTTTCACCGTATGACTTGATAGGGGTGCCATTAGCTGCGTATAAATTATAACTGTCAACTTGCTCTGTAATATTATGTGGTCTCTTGATAATTGAAATATTTGCTCCTGTATCAACCAAAAACCTTATGTCATTATCAGTATCTCTGACGGTAAGGCGGTTTGAAGGATTAACAGTACAGATTTCCGCCGGTGTCCGTACTGTAGTTAGTTTTCCGACTGCTTGCCAGCTTCCCAGGCGCACGGTTGTATACACTTACGCGCGCGGTTTTTAAAATGCCGATGATAAAAACATACTTCATTCGATGCGGACCTTGACAATGACCGGCCTCTTGACCTAGATCGCGGTCGGTCGTAGCGTCTACGCTGAAATGAGCTACGTCGGCTGTGCTCGCTACGCAAACTTGCAATTTCCAACTGCATTTGAGCTATTTGCGATGTTAATTGCGTAACGATGTCTACTTGTGACGACCTTGAACTTGAGTTAAGCCTAGAGTTCTCTAAAATTTTGTCAGCCATCTCGCTCATCTTATCCAGTGAAAGGTTTTCTGTGACGGCTAACACCGTGGTTACTGACGAAGGTAATTGACGTAACCAAAACAGTCGAATTGTGTCGTCATTCATTTTTCCACTGCTTATCTGCTTCATTCGGCGTAACAACTGAGACGGCCGTTGGTCGCCGAGATCCATTTCGGCAAGAAGCTTATGGAATTGCCTCTGCTCTGTTTCTTCATAACAATTTATTAGGCGTTGTTTAATGCCATCGTACTTTTGTTCTGCCGGTGGATTAATTAGCAAATCGCTAACTTGCTGTATCTCGTTTTTCCCCAATTTCGCGATGACCAAGTTGTACTTTTAATCGTCGCCTTGTTTCTGAGGTGCGACGATCACTTCAAACTGGGTGAACCATAGCCGTGGTGAGTCTGTCCAAAAATCGGGAATGCGGTCACCAATGGAAATTGCTGCTATCTCCGGTGTCTCTGTGAGAAGACTGCTCCTGATGCCCGTTGGTAGTGTGGGAGCCATTGTAAAAAATGAGCCAGAAATGTTATTTAATTCGTACCAGTGTGATGTAGTTGTTCTTCTTCCGGGCGTGACTATGTCGGGCGATTCTTCCGGGCGTGGCTGTCGTTGGGCGATTCTTCCAGGCTTTTGTCGGGGTCACCAATTGTTGCAGGGCTCCGTGGTTAAATAATAACACACTGGTTAATGTATCGGAGTATAATTTCTGACTAGTTTTAATAACTAAAAATACAAGTATATATATTAATCTATAAACAAAGAAATTGGCGGGGGAGATTAGTTGACTGTAGAAAGTCACGAAACAGGAACTAATAAGTTTTGCTTAATTTACATAAAATGTCTCTATATTA
This sequence comes from Eudonia lacustrata, assembly GCA_947562085.1. NCBI lineage: Eukaryota > Metazoa > Arthropoda > Insecta > Lepidoptera > Crambidae > Eudonia > Eudonia lacustrata. The sequence continues at coordinate 27,746,346 of OX387340.1, read as the reverse complement.
AATCACGTTATTAATTATCTCTATTAAATATCACGAACATTACGTGCTATGAATATTGTGCTGACGGCACATGTAGCAATAACTTGATCACAACAAGACAGTTGCACAGCAGTGGGACAATAGGCAATACTTAAACTAGAAAACTAAAATAACAATGACTTTGACAACCTCCTTGGTGTTTGTACACCGGTTTTCATGGAGTCGCCATCTCTGAGGTCCCGGGTTCGATCCCCGGTCGAGTCAATTTAGAAATTATTGTTTTTCTAAATTGTCTTGGGTCTGCACTAGTAACTATCCGTGCCTGTCACCAGCCACATCGTACCAGCGCCAGAGACATGTCCGCGCGCCGGTTGGTGTGCAGCAGCGCGTCCCGCAGCGGCAGCGCGCACGTCGCGAACGGCCGCGCCTGCTTGTCCACCTCGCAGATTATGATCGCCATCTGTTCCTGCGGGGTGTAGAGCAGTGCGAGGAAATTATGTAGAATCCTACCTTCTTATCAAACACTCTGATTAACTATTTGCATGATTATAGCAACGCACACATCATCATTAAGCGTTCCTTTAGCCCGGTCAAATTAGCTTAAAAAATAGGGCAGGGAATAATAATTACCTGAACTACAATTTTAGTATGAGCTATTTTTATCGTAAAACTAACCGTTTGGCCAAAAAATCCAAAAAACCCATTTTTGCGACCTTGAATAATATTTTTTGCACACACGGGATCAATGGGAACTTTCAGGATTTCATAAGAGTGATGGTATCTCTTCATCATCATCATCATCTCATTTTATGTCCCCACTGCTGGGGCACGAGCCTTCCCTATGAATGGATAGGGAGAACGGGCCATGAACCACCACGCGGGCCCAGTGCGGATTGATGGTTGTTAACGACTGCTAATGCAGCCGGGATCAACGGCTTTACGTGCCTTCCAAAGCACGGAGGAGCGATGGTATCTCTTACGTGCCTGTAAATTTTCAGCTTGTTGTGAATTAGTGCAAGGGTCAATGTCTATTTTGACCGGGCTAATTCTCAATTCATTTGGTTCTTTGGAAAGATGACCTTCAAATAAATTTTGTAATGAATTTTGTGACATTTACTTTCTCAGTTAAAATAAAATCAGAAATTGAGTAATAATCCATAAAAAAAATACAAGGGGGCGATTTTTGAATCATACCGAGGATCTCGAAATTAAAAGTGACATAAAATGCATTGCGAAATATATATTATTTGCATTATTTACATAACCCTTTACACGCCGCTCAGAATCAATACCGATATTACTTACTTATAAAAATGTTAAAAACGTAACGTAACGTTAAACGTAGTGAATCTCTGCACTGCAGTCATGGTCGCACTTTTATTCGATGCTTTTAAATTATATATATTGTAATAAAACTAAACTAAAAAACATTCTTTAGAGGACTTCAGAAATATAAATGTAGGTATGTATGATTTGCATTTCTGAAGTCATACTGATTGTACACCAAGATTGATGCGTAAGTAAACTTAACCAGCCACACTAACATATCTCAAATAGTCCAAGAACTGCGGCGTGATCTTGACGTCGTACTCCGTGGAAAAGTCGACGAACATGACGCGGTCGGAGCGCAGGCGCACCATCGCCGCGTTCTGGTCGTAGAACTTCCACGTCAGCACCATCGACATCCCGCGAGAGCTTACCACCGCCTAACGAAAAGGTAGACCATAAACTAGCTGGCTGGATGTTAACACATTCACTGCCTAATGTCTATCAATTTTAAATTTTAGTTTCGTTTTTCCTTATTCTTAGCCTTAAAAATAGTACTTATACAGACTTTTTACGTTTCTTGGCATCAGATACAGCAAAATCCCTGTTATTTGAACCAACTTTAATAAAATTTTGAGATAGATTAGACCTTGAAGAAGGACATAGGCTTTTGTCGCGAAAATTTGAAATGATTTCTAAGGAGCGCGATATAACCAAATTCCAAGCGGACGTAGTCGCGGGCATCTACTTGTGTAGTCATTACATAAGTTTAAAATCTGTCTAGCAGCTTACTTACCTCATCGGAGAGCACAACGGTGCCGATGTGCACCGTGAAGATGCACTTGGGCGAGAAGGCGTCGCTGATGCTGGGCGAGCCGAGCTTGCGGCGCAGCGGCGCGCCCGCGTCCATCTCCGCCGTCAGCGACGCGTCGCGCTTGGCCGGCGCCGGCGCCGCTCGCTACAAGCGGGGGACTACTCCTTACTACCGTTATACTGCCTTTTTACATTCTCACTCTTCACTTTAGGTAGGTATAAGCACAGAATAAGGAATTATTACATACAGTATTCTCTCTTCGTACAAAACGGCCGAAACGACGCGCTATAATATGTCGTAATCACGCTTACGTAGCAGACAGAGAGGCAGACACCCTGCTACACACTACTTTAATGTTTATACTGCCACCCCCCCACCAACCTTACGGTTATAAAGTTAGGTGTCAGACATCTTGCGCAAGCACAAGGGACCCTCTGCGTCAGGTCATAACGCCAGATCAGGACGCGCCGAAACGCATTCTTCATCCGGTACATTTAAGACTAGTGTCTCGAGCTAGTTGTCGCGTGGACACGTATAGTCCACTACCTAATATCCAGATAGGTTATTGGAGCTGTAAGCTCGCTCACTTCTCGTTGCACTAAGAGTACAACTCGCAGATTCCACTGCTCGGGTCGTCAACTCTAAAGTCGACAACCAAATGTCCTCTTTGGTGGCGGAGTTGTAAGCCCACTCACTTCTCAGTACCTATCCAGGCACCTTATCAGTTCCAAAATCCTACGCGGCTGATTCAACCGAAGACATTGCATCTAGCAGGCGCCTCTACTAGTTCTCCAGACTAGTGCCAGAGATGTTGGAAGCCTACTCAATGAAAACCACCGAGCAGAACAACCAACTATGGACAACTCACGTGCCCCGCAGATCCTTTCGCTTCGGGCCCCCTCTGGACCGCTACTCGGACCCGCTCGCTGCGCACGAAATGGAAGCCAGGCCAGACGAACATACCCACTTCTACAGCTAACCACACAGCCACCACGAGTCCAACCCATGTCCGGGACCTGCCGGAGGCGCCCGCGAAGGCATAACCGGCAGGGGCCCTAGGATCCGGAACTCCCGTGGCACACTTGAAAAGACAGCCGGACCCTTAGTTCCAGCTACCATACCCTACCTATCAGGGTCAGTAGATAGGGTTAAGAGAGATAGACTGTCTGCGTCCGCACGTCACTACGGCACACTCGCGACTGTTGCTAACCGGTGCCAACCGACATTTCAAAGCGCGTTGTTACGGCCTTTTTGTATGAAGAGAGAATACTGTATGTAATACTTCCATATTCTGTGGTATAAGGTCAGCCGCACTTTGGATACGATTTCGTACGAATTTGATTCGTAAGAACACGTACGAAAACACACTATACATCACTAGCCCTATAATATCCTCCGCCTACCTACTATAATGTCTTGCAAACTAGTCGTGCGTGCAAGCGCGTACAGTTCTGATTTCAGAAATCAATCCCAACTTGTTTGGATTTTTCATTCATTCCTACGGATAAACGTCACGTGACTGTGTCACTCTGGCATTTCAACTGAGAAAAGCGCAACCACAGTGCGTTCGTTGAATTCGTACGTTTATTTTTTATTTTATTTTATTAAGGAACAGCAAACAGTCGCATTACATCTTATAACATGAAGGTAAAGCTAAATCTATATTAACAGTAATATAACCCACAACGCTATTCTCAGAGTGATACAAATAATAGTTATAAAACGCTAAAGGGTGCTGAAGTGCAAAGATAATATCGTATGTATAATAAAACGCATCCAAAGTGCGGCTGGCCTTACACTGCCTTTCTACCCGAGGCGAGAAGTCGTGGTTCAATCCTATAAACTATTGACGTGATCTATACATAACCGCCTCTAAAGTCTAGTGGTTAAGACCGCCAGTCTCAGACTCAGGGGTCGGGACCTCGGTTCGATTTTTAGCAGGGAGTACATTTTTGTTTACTTGGTTTGGTTGGCGGTAGGGCGTGTTTGTTCGCCTAGCTAGCTAGCTACCATCCGTACCATCTTATTTGACGACCTCCTTGGTCGAGTGGTTTGTACACCGGTTTTCATGGTGTCGCCATCTCTGAAGTCACGGGTTCGATACCCGGTCGGGTCAATTTAGAAATTATTGTTTTTCTAAATTGTCTCGGGTCTGGGTGTTTTCTATGTATAATTAGTATGTATTTAAGTATTTTAAGTATGTTTCTCCGTTGTCTAGTAACCATTTAACGAGTTTCATATCGAAGCTTCTCTTGGGCTAGATAATTGGTGTGAGTGTAGGAAAGTTTATTTATTTATTTATTTCTTATTTAAATATGTCGCCATAACATCAATGTTTGTAGCATTGTTGTGTTCCGGCAGCTAGTGCTAGATAGCTAGTGCCTAATAATTGCGTATTTTGACCGAAGTGCGCTTAACATCACTTATTGACATTAGGTGAGTTAGAGGCAAATAATAATAATTATGCCTTCGCGTATAATTTTGTTCTTATTTATTTCGTTCGTGAATACTTGAAGCAATGGAACTGAGACTTCGTTAGAGACGTCACCTACGTTTTAATAAAAACAATTTTAAATACCCATATTCTGTTGGAACATATTTAAAAGATTACGAACCGCCCTATACCCAAGCAAGCTTTGATAGGTTTAAGCATTTTATCGCAGTCTAATAAAGATTTTGTTCAATAGAATTAATAGAATACATACCACCAACTAGTTATATACTAAAATAAAATAAAAGTGTAATATAAATATTAAATTTATTTAAAATATACAGAAATACTTCCTTAAAACTAATACTCAATTTTCAATAATAATAACCACCAATTTATAAATAACTAAACAACTTATTTCAATACTAATTCTAATTATTAACTTAATCTACAACTGATTACATATGACTAGATCAATAAAGTTACTATTAAACAGAAGAAAACCTTCTATAATAAGATCTACAAAAAAATCAAGAAGTTATTTTAAAAAGACAAAAATAAGGCACATTTTCTTTTACGGAAGTCAATTTTTCAATAAGTAATGGGATTTACTATTATCATTTATCGGCTTCAATATTATATCTGTCTTTAAATATATAAGTTGAAAACCATAAAAATAAATCATATTTCTCTCTTTTTCTCTCTAATAGTTTTTTTTTTTTTAAGAGACAAATTGTTGAAAAAAATCCACGATCGGTATTCGAACCCGCACCCCATGACATGCCGGTCAGGTGATATAGTTGTGGACATTGAATAGGGCTCCTTTGGCTTACAGAGTAAGAGTAGATAGTGTTGATTTATTTCGGCGATTGGGACAGAGCCACGATAGCATATTCGGTAGTGCACCTGACCCAGCATGTCATGGCATGTCACGAGCGGGTTTGAATCCTGATCGTGGAATTTTGTCAACACTATTTTTTCAAATTGTAATTTGTCGCAACATCATCATCATCATCATCAGCTCATTTTATGTCCCCACTGCTGGGGCACGAGCCTTCCCTATGGATGGATAGGGAGAACGGACCATAAACCACCACGCGGGCTCAGTGCGGATTAGTGGTTGTTAACGACTGCTAATGCAGCCGGGACCAACGGCTTTACGTGCCTTCCGAAGCACGGAGGAGCGAGAGATGATACATTTTTGGTCACCCATCCGATGAACGGCTTTTGCGAAAGTTGCTTAACCTTAGCACTCGCAGACCGGGCGTTTTAACCACTGCGCCATCCAGCTCCTCAACATAATTTGCGTAAAACTACAGGTTGACTTTTGTATCACCGTCCAAACCTTCTGAGACGAGTCCCGTGATATAAACGAACAACTCTTACTATTGGACCAACTCCCTAACTCGAAAATAAATATCAGCTGTTTCATACAAAACATCAATATTAAAAGAATAGTAAGAGTTGTTCGTTTGTATCACGGGAGTCATCTCAGATAAAAAAGTCAGTTTTTCTTGTGAACACCATTCCGCATTTGGCAAGCGTCGTAATTAGGCCATTACCCGCAACAATTGTAATGATGAACCTGAAATGTTATGGTTTAGTTAAATAAGACGTTACGGCCACTTTTAACTATAACGCCATATTTAACTAATAACTAATATAAATAATACAGAGCGTTAAAAACAAAATGTTGCAACGATAAATAATACAGATGGCGCTAAATGTATTAGAGCTGTCAAATGAAGGCACAGCTCGTGTAACGATTATATAACAATCGTTTCAAGTACTAAATCAACAACTAGGTCTAAATGTAAATCTACTATAATACATCTAATCTACTCTATAAAAACAATACAGTCCAACACCGCGACATCATTGTAACAGGCAGACAATCAAATCATAAAAATTTTATTGTAATCACAAACATTCACTCGTCAAGTTTGGTAACTTTTCCTCTGATTTAGAAGTTTTTAAGTCAGATTTAATTAAAATAATCCCTCGAACTTTAGTTATATGGCGAATTACTTCGTTCTGGATTCGATCCCTCAATGTTACACCATCGCATAGGACCGTGACCGCCACTCGACAGAGTTTAGAAACACGGCTAACCCAGTGGCTATCGGTCTGACAGTTATGACCATTACTTTATTGTGCCGCAACAATCGTATATAGTCCTGCGCCTGACATGACCATTCTATTAGTGGTAGTGTGTTGTGCCACAAGTCGGTATACAGTCTTGCGGTACATATGACCAGTACATGCATCGTAGTGAATTATGCCGCACTAATCGTGTACAGTTGAGGGTGCCAAGTGCGAGTTTCATTCGCCATTCGAAGAATTTGTATGACATAATGTTAACTCCTCTCGTATGCCGCCAGGAGGCGCTGCTTCAATGCCATACTAATTTTCGTAAACGTAATCGAATGAAAACGGATAGTCAACAAAACTCACACTAGACACCCTGCGGCTGATATGACCAGCCAATATGCTGCAGTATCCTGTGCCGCAACAGTAATGTAGAGTACCACCTGCTGCTGATACCACCAGTCCAGTTGTTAGTCCATATGTCATAGTTAACACTATTACATATGAACAGACATCTGGATGATGATGATTGTTCCGATCGACTTCGGTGATGGCGACCTCTTCGACTCCTAGTCGGTACGGTACTGGTGTGCCCGAAGATGTAGTATATTGTGCCCCAAGTCATGTACTGTGTGAAGTACCAAACAAACTATCAAATGTGCTGCGGTTGATATGACCTTTGATATGCCGAATTTAAATTACGCCTGTCCATTTCTGGTAGTGTATCGTATTTTTGGTAGCGTATTGTGCCACATGTCGTGTACAGGCCTGCGGTCGATACGACCTTTCGTATGGCGTATGTATTATGCTACATACAGGTCGTGTTCTGTCCTGCGGTAGATACGACCTTTCATATGCCGTAGTGTATCATGTGCCAGTCCATTCGTGGTAATATAGCGTGGCAGTCCACTCGTGGTAGTGTATTGCAGTCATGTAGTCTCGCGGCTGATATGTTCAGTCTACCCGTGGTAGTGTATCGTGGCTGGCGGGGCGGGTGCGGGTGCGGGGGCGGGGTTCACCTGCGGGGCGAGCAGCAGCTGCCGGCAGCGCGCGAGCTCGTCGCTGATGGCCTGCAGCGCCTCCTCCATGCGCTGCGCCGACGACTGCGACAGGCTGCGGGCCAACGGGACATTACACTACCCCTACGATTCAATACAATATAATACAACCCATCAAAAGCATTAATGTGAAATGAGAGCCAAGTTCGTTATTATGATACTTATATAAACTAATAAATAAACTTTCCTACACTCACACCGATTATCTAGCCCGAGAGAAGCTTCGTTATGAAACTCGTTAAATGGTTACTAGACAAAGGATAAACATACTTAAAATACTTAAATACATATTTATTATACCTAGAAAACACCCAGACCCGAGACGATTTAGAAAAACAATAATTTCTAAATTGACCCGACCGGGGATCGAACCCGGGACCTCAGAGATGGCGACAGCATGAAAACCGGTGTACAAACCACTCGACCGCGGAGGTCGTCTTAAAGATATGCTTTGGTTGTTGACTTCAAAGACAAAAGAAGTGAGATCTAAATGGATGCCAAGATCTAGTTCTCATATACAAATTATTATAAACCTACCTACCTACCTACTAAAACAGTTATGGAAGAGTCCTATGTTCGATGGCTAGTTTCTACCAGCCAGCCTTTCCGGAAGAATAAAATAAGAACTTACAACTTTAGAATTTGCGAAAGCTTTAATATAGTTCGTATATGAAAACTAGCCAAGTCAGACCTTAGGCTTCAATATATTATCCTAGGTTAAAAAAAAAAAAATATATTTTCTTGGCACCCAATTAGATCTCACTTCTTTTGTCGTTGAAGTCAACAACCAAGGCATATTATCATAATATTGAACTTGGCTCTCATTTTACATTTATGTTTTTGATGGGATATTATTACTTTTTGTACAGAAATTATTAGTAGGTACTTATTCTAAAATTTATTATTCTAAATTTAAAATTATTCTTAATAGTTCCTAATAAAATCAATGAATTGAATTATTTGGATCAAGGTTTATAACAGGGAGTTTGGACTTGGTAACTGGGACGGCGAGTTGACTGAGTCAGCTCATGAACCGGTGCAACTCGGTCAAAACGTCGGGTATCTATGATACCTATACAAAGTGATTTGCGTTAATCCCCGTAATAAACTCTGATTGAAATAGAAAGCCAAAGTTTAACAGTGTTTGTGTATTTATTTGTACCACAATATACATACAAAAACAATGTCAACAAAATGGGACTTAAAATTGATAGTTAGCGAAAACTTAAAACTATTCAAACAGAAAAAAAAAACAGTAACAAAATACTTACATTACAAATTTTTGCATACGTTGCTGCATGCACAGTGTCGCCGAACAGAGGCAGATAATCGTATCATCTCATATTTTTTGTAACATAGGTAAAATATCTTTTTGTTGCTGAATTAAAAATATTTTGATTTTAATATTGTTCGGTGTTTAGTAAAACAACTTGTCCTAATTCAATCTGGTTAGCTAATTTAATAAGTTAATTTTACACAATTTAAAGATGCATAGTCAGACTGAACTTACCTATTTCTTTTGGCGAAGTTTACTTTCGTTTCTGGATTGAATAACTTTGGCGTTTCTGCAAAAAAAACAAAGAAGAAATATGGAATAGCGCTAAAGATTTCATTATAATATGCTTTACCTCCAACCACTTTATAAACGTTCTGCAAATTAATGGCTTACTATTTTAATGCTAACATAATGGTCAAAATTCTATCTGAGACAAATAAACTTGGCCATTATCTTACTTTGTATACTTTTAAGTCTTTAATCGCCGTGGTGGTCACCGGTGCATGACCGACAAACAATAAATGTTCTATTGTGTCTGGTTTTGCGGCAGTCAACGTGTTAAGAGACTTTATGGGCAGTGAAAGACTTAAGGGTCTTCGAGCGAACTGAACTGTTTATGTAGTGATTTAAACAGCCCTCAGAGATTTTCGAGAGGTGCTGGCATCACGCAAGCGCGTCCCTCTTACCCTATACTCTAGCCAAACTCGGTAAAGAACAAAATATAAACAAACCAAATTAGGGTCATCACAAATATGGGCCAAAAAGTTTTTGTGTTTTTCGTATTATTACTTGATTACTGCATTTTACATAAAAGATATTATAAGACTTATATATTCTAACCACACATCTCACTTAAATCAGTCGCTTAACGTCGGTAAAAAAACGTTATAATAAGAACGTAAAAAAAAGTTAACTATTTTCACTTGTTAACCCCATTAAAGTCAAAGCCAAATATTTTTATTTAAATAAACATTAGAAAAGTGTTTTTGAATCGTTCAAAAATTTTTTCTTACCTACTACCCATTCAGGACGTCTATTTTTTAGCTGTGGAGAAGAATGGGCGCAAGAAACTCCACAGCTTTAATATAAGTAACGACATTTACAAAATTATATGCCGTTGCCAGTTAAACAAGTTTAAAATAACTTAACAATATTTTAAATTAGAAATACTTGTTGGAGTGATTGGAGCAGTTTAAACCCCACGGTGTTTTGTCTTCAATGTAATCAGACACTTTATAATAAGCTTTTTTATAAAGCTTTTCTTTAATGCTGATTTTAAATTTATTAACATCAAGTTTTTGAATATCACTTGGAACTTTATTGTAAAAACGTACACACAGGCCTCTAAATGAATTATTTACTTTGTGGAGTCTAGTATAAGGTACTGCTAGTTTGTTTTTATTTCTAGTGTTTACATTGTAAGTATCACTGTTTTTAGAAAAAGTTTCAATATTTTTATAAACTTACATTAGGTTCTCGTAAATATATTGCGATGCAACTGTCATTATATTAATATCTTTAAATCTAAACAAATGTCATTACTAAAATTGAGGTATTCTAAACAGTTCTCTAAACTAGCATTCCAAATGAAGATGACACTAGTATCCATATATGGTTGATTACCTTAACTATGATTAATTTATGTAATAAACTAATTATTGAATCTTCAAGTGCATTTTTTTAATTATTTCAAGGTAGCTAATTTATTCACTCACATAGGTTAAAACTAAACTATGATTGTACTATGGTTTTTGGTTTTTAAAGTTTTCATACAATATTTGATATAAATGAATCTTTTATGTAAAATCTTTCCAGTTGACCAACTGGAAAAGGTTGTCAATACATGCCTGTCACTGGTTGCTTGGCAAGGCTTTGTTGGTAAACATCTTTATCGAATTTGGCTATAGGTATGGTAGATTCTCTTAGGCAATCGAGTCAGTTAACCAAAGGAGCCCGATAGCGCATTGGTTAACGCGCTCGGTCCGCGATTGCTGAAGCTAAGCAACTTTCGCAAAGGACAGTCATAGGATGGGTGATCAAAAATTTATTATTTCGAGCTCCACCGTGAATCGAAAGGCATGTAAAGCCCTTGGTCCCGGCTGCGTTAACTGTTCTTAACAACCTTCACAACCGCACTGGGCCCGGTGGTGGTTTACGACCCGTTCTCTCTGTGGTATTTCCATCCATAGGGAAGGCTCGTGCCCCAGCAGTGGGGACACAACAGTGAGCTGGTGATAAAAGAGTGCTTCTAAAGTTTGTTGTGTTGTTATTATTAAATAAATAAATAAATAAATGTTTCCCATACTCACACCAATTATCTAGCCCTAAGAAAAGCTTCCTTAAGAAACTCGAGAAATGGTTAACTAGACAACGTATACACATACTTAATATACTTAATACATACTTATTATACATAGGAAACACCCAGACCCAGAAAAACAGGTATTTCTAAATTGATCCGACCGGGGATCGAACCCGGGACCTCAGAGATGGCGACACCATGAAAACCGGTGTACAAACCACTCGACCAAGGAGGTCGTCAATACTATTGTTATCATGTTTCCACATTTTATAGTATATCCTTCCTTAATGTTTGTGTGATCGTCAATAAATATTTTCTAATTCTTATTCTTATAGGATAGTACCAGGTTGAGCGTGTCGGGTAGAGGTTTCCAATCCAACCCTTAATCCATAACCCGGAGTGTATAGTCGACAATGAAATTACTTTACCACTTTAGAAGTGAATTTTGTTTGCATTTATTAAAACAACAAGTTCTATTTTTGTTTAAATGACAAAGTGACAGATAGGTACTCGTTGTCATCATTGACAATGAGTCTTAGCGAAATTTTATTGTAATGGAATTTTTTGTTAAAAGTGATAAAGCAATTTCGTGGTCGACTATACCTTAACCCGTAACCCGAAGCATACCCTTTGCCGCGGCCGGCAGCTCCCCCTCGCTGAGCGTGCCGTAGTCGGTGGTGGGCGTGTACGAGCTCGTGTACGTGCTGGTGGCCTTGTCCTCGCCCGGGGACAGCGGCGTTCGCGGCGACTTGCCTGCAAACGAGACGAAAAATATTGAAACAATATTAAAAAAAGTTACTATAAGCGAGTTTCGAACCTTTTTCTAGCATTTCAGGTCACGTGTCCGTATTTTTTTATAGAAAGGTTTGATGTTAAGCAGAAGCAGAGTCAGTCTCTGTTGAGGAGCTCGATGGCGCAGTGGATAACGCGCCCGGTCTGCTCGCTGCTGAGGTTAAGCAACTTTCACAAAGGCCGGTCATCGGATGAGTGACCAAAAATGTATCATCTCGAGCTCCTCCGTGCTTCGGAAGGCACGTAAAGCCGTTGGTCCCGGCTGCATTAGCAGTCGTTAACAACCACCAACCGGCACTGGACCCGCGTGGTGGTTTATGGCCCGTTCTCCCTATCCATCCAAAGGGAAGGCTCGTGGGGACATAAAAAGAGCAGATGATGATGAGTCCAGATGCGAGGACAGCTAGTTGAGCAGAACGATGCTTTACTAGCCGTCCTCACGTTGCCGACCTGCAAGATGCTTCTTCACAACCCGTAAAGGACCCCGTGGTATGGAGAGGAAATACGTGTGCTAGGAGGGAATTACATTTTTAAGGTGGCGCGATGCGACATAGATGTGATTCACCAAACTTCTTTGTTCGCGACGAAATAGTTTTCACGCCAGTTAGCCAGTATAAAGCTATTGCCGTTGTACTCTCATGTTAAAAAGGAGCCTGTGTTTCTGTGCTTTAGAAATATGTTTGGCTTGGCTTGCTTCTTACTATGAAATAAGACTGTGAATTAAGAAGGGTATCTACTTTTATATCTTTTTTTCTCTCTTTATTTTAATATATTTAAATTGAATGTTGTACTCGGTTGTTACTAAAATGCAAATTTAGAAATATCATTGTACACACGGCGGCAGATCAACCTACCCAAAACTGTCAAATTTCTACATTCAATTTTAAACTTTATTGTTTGGTTATAAGGATCAATATTCATTGTAGAAATTTGACAGATTTGGGTAGGTTGATCTGCCGCCGACTGTACCTATGTAAAAAAAATTATGTTTTGATTTGTATTTTGTTACGGTGCCAAAAATAAATAAAATAAAATAAAAAATATGTTACATTCACTTTTTTTTAATGTTTTCTACTAACTATTTAGTTCTTTGCCATTTACCTTAAGCCAATTTAAGTTAACTAAAGTATCTCTTTAGAGTTACCTAATTGGGCAAAAAATTCATTGAAGTCTGTGTGGGTTAATGTATGGGGGCTACAGACACAATAGATTTTGAATTGTTTGGCGCCACAGATCGAGACGTTCCGGTTAAGGCGACGCATCGCTAAACAATTAATCTAATATGGAGCGTTTGCGTCCCCGTACCATAAGAAAAACTGTTTTTTTTCTTTCCAATTAAAACTACAAATAAGTTTTAAAAAATGAACTAGCATTTTGAAGTGTGTGTTAAGGCTAATCTACTAAGAAAATTTAGATGCTTAAATCGGTCTGGTTTGCTTGTAAAATGCAAATCTATGTTGTAAAAGAGGTTACTTTGATATTTTTTGTGTTTCTGCAACTAGCAAAATGAAGTCAATTAAATGAAAAATCATGTCATGACATATCACTTTCATATTGTTTTCTAAAGTTTACGCGAACACTACACATTGAAATGAAACAACTTTTACGGATCTACTCGCGTTTATTTTGCACATTACTTATTTAATGTTTATCCTGACGTTTCGAACCCTTTGCAGGGTCCGTGGTCACAGGGAGACTGAGGTGTTGGTCATCTCATAATTAGTTGGTAGCTTGTATACCCTCATTTAAATTTAATCAGGTGCGTTCCGTTTTACGCAGAAAGAGCTTACAGTATCTTTTGGTCTGGCAGTATGGTGTCGGGGCTGGGATTTAATATTTTGTATGATGGGATCCCAGGCTGGTGGTAGATTCCAACCATCTTCTCTATTAAAATTACGATGTTTTTTAATTTCAATAGCCTCGCGTATCATCCTAGGGATGAATCGTTGTTCTTTAACGAGTATTTGTGGTTTATCAAATCTGATGTAATGGTTGGGCCCCTCTAGGGAATGCTTGACGTCGGCTATATGTTCTTTAACACGGGTTCCTATACTTCTCTTTGTTTGCCCGATGTAAGAGAGCCCACAGTCGCAGTCCAGTTTGTACACGCCTGCATCTTGAAGGGGTATGTAAAGGTATGTGTAGGTTATAGGGGTATGCTAAGATTCTTTCACCACTTAGAGGTAACACAACAGCTTATGTGAAGGATTCCTACCAATTTGTCAACGATATCAAAGACCTACATCTCGCTGACAATGAAACTATGGTTAGTTTTGATGTGCAGTCCTTATTTACATGCCTACCAGTTCAGGATTGCATTGAAATTACCAAAAAACGTCTAGCGGAACAAGATATGCCTGATGAATATGCAGTACTATTAGAGCATTGTCTAACATCTGGCTACCTTTTGTGGAATGACATTTACTACCTGCAAGTAGAGGGTGTTGCCATGGGTTCCCCTGTTTCGCCCGTCGTCGCCGATATCTTTATGGAATACTTCGAGGAGAGGGCCCTGAGCACAGCACCGGTAACCCCTAGGTTCTACAAGCGGTACGTAGATGACACTTTCACTATCCTACCAACTGATAAAGTATCTGCTTTTCTAGATCATCTTAACTCCATACATCCAAAAATACAATTTACAATGGAGTTAGAGGCAGATAGTAAGCTAGCTTTCTTGGATATTTTAATTATCAGGAATCCGGATCATAGTTTGAGTCACACTGTGTATCGTAAAGTAACCCATACAGATAGGTATCTCAATGGTGATTCTCACCACCATCCTAGACAGTTGGCTACTGTAGGGAAATCTTTGTTTCAGAGAGCACGCGGCATCTGTGACACCCAACACCTGGCTGCTGAGCTTCAGCATGTCAAGCACGTACTACAGGATAATAAACTGAAAGTACCACGGCTTTGTCACAGAAAACGCAATAAACCAACCACAGTCGAACGCCAACCTGCTGTACTTCCATATATGAAAGGTGTCACTGACAAGATTGGACATATCTTAAAGCGAGCTTCAATCAACACTTACTTCAAGCCGCCGAAGAAGATCAACCAATTTTTACGACCTGTCAAGTGCAACATACCCCTTCAAGATGCAGGCGTGTACAAACTGGACTGCGACTGTGGGCTCTCTTACATCGGGCAAACAAAGAGAAGTATAGGAACCCGTGTTAAAGAACATATAGCCGACGTCAAGCATAGGCGCGAAAATAAGTCTGCAGTATGCGAACATTCCCTAGAGGGGCCCAACCATTACATCAGATTTGATAAACCACAAATACTCGTTAAAGAGCAACGATTCATCCCTAGGATGATACGCGAGGCTATTGAAATTAAAAAGCATCGTAATTTTAATAGAGAAGATGGTTGGAATCTACCACCAGCCTGGGATCCCATCATACAAAATATTAAATCCCAGCCCCGACACCATACTGCCAGACCAAAAGATACTGTAAGCTCTTTCTGCGTAAAACGGAACGCACCTGATTAAATTTAAATGAGGGTATACAAGCTACCAACTAATTATGAGATGACCAACACCTCAGTCTCCCTGTGACCACGGACCCTGCAAAGGGTTCGAAACGTCAGGATAAACATTAAATAAGTAATGTGCAAAATAAACGCGAGTAGATCCGTAAAAGTTGTTTCATTTCAATATCACTTTCATGTTTTGTAATTGTTGGGAAAAATCAAGATTCCCGCCACGTAAATTTCCAATGCGTCGCCTTAAAGACCCACCGTCTCTCTCGGAGGGCAGGTCGGTGAGCGAGGAGAGGTCGTGGTCGGTGTTGGCGGGCGAGGCGGCGCGTGCCCCTCCCACCGCGTACGTGCGGCCCGGGCTGCAGGCGGCCGAGCGCGGCGCCGGCGCCGGCTCCACCGTTTGGGTACCTACGGGAATGGTGGACTTAGTCAAACTCAAACATTTAGTGTAGTTGTCCACGAAGGCGTTGCTTCATAGACGCTTCAAAATACGCCAAACAGCTTAAGCAGCTCAGCGTACTGATCTCTGTCCACGAGGCGTATCGCAAGCGTACGTTGTCAATCATTTGTGAGAATTCAACTATCTGAACAAATTTCGCAGCCTGTCCCGCCAATTAATAAACACATGCGTTCACTCTATGTACGCTCCGGCGTATGACATGCGGTACGGCAGGCGTCGTGACGCCTGCAGGCAGCGAGACGCGAGCGCGACGTTGCCGCTTCGTCGACAGAGTAGCATAGTTTTATATGTAAGTTGCAAGCAGGCGTACACAAAGCGTATAATGACGAATACGCGTCTATGAAGCTACGCCTGCGTGGATAGTAGGCCTTATTTGCATAAAATTGTGTACAGTCACAAGCATTAACAAATAAAAGACTAGCGGCCCGTCCCTGCTTCGCACGGGTGGACATTTTTTTTAATATAGCCTATGTTACTCAGCGCTAATGTAGCATTCTAATGGTGAAATATTTTTTTTAAATCGGTCCAGTAGTTTTTGAGTTTATTCGTTACAAACATACAAAAATACAAAGCTTTTCTCTTTATAATATTAGTATAATGTAACTTAATACAATGGAATAAGAGTCAAAACTAATCAAAAGTGTATACAATCATGTTAATGCTCGTGACAGTACAGTACATTGAGATGAGCGACAATGTTCATCAGGGTCAACAATATTTTGCCTCATTTTGTTAGTACCTACTAAGTGGTAAGGGTATATTGCATGAATATAATTACAATATACAAGCGGGTCCAACAACAAATAACCAAATATTATTGATGTTTTAGCTAAAAAATTAAAGTTTCCTTTACTTTTACATCTACGAACTATGAATGAATGAGCAAGTACGTATTACTTGCTAGAATAAGATGTACCTAGACAAATTACAAAAAATATGTGATAGCAATATGAAGTTTTTAATGGCATTATCTTTGTCAAAATATAACATTCTCACGTAAACTAATAACAAATAGTCATTTATTATTGAGGGTTAAAACAGTTTGCGCATATTTTCTTGCGGACAAATTACAATATGGAAAAGGGTAATCAACATCTGTATAAAGCGTATACATATTATTGAACTCGCTATACATAAATTATATGACCGACCGAACCGATCGGTAGCAATTCACTATGTAATCTAACAAAAGCATACAGCACACTACAAGCTGAAAGCGTGACAAAGTGATACCGCAAGCCGCCTTCTCTTCGTTCGTGTTGGCAAGACACCCGCACTGCCTGAACCGCGCGCCGCAGCCGGCCGCCGCCGCCGCGCTCCGGTAGCGTCGCGTGCCGCTGCACGTGCGCATCACGGACACGTCACGCCGCGCCCCCGCCGCCCCCACCCCCACCGCCGGGCACGCGCACGCGCGCGCGTACTGCTCGCACAGCTCTGCGAGGATGTTACACTTACACTGAGGCCAGCGGCAGGTCCGATCCGATCCGAACCCCTCGGAGAATCTAGTAGGGCACGGGGACACGCACGACGTGCGTGATGCCGTTCCCTCTAGAAAACCTCTGACGGCACTACGTTTCACACGGCTCGAGGACGCCTTTAAGGCGACGCACCGCTAAACAATTAATCTAATACGGAGCGTTTGCGCCCCGTACCATAAGAAAAACTGTTTTTTTTCCTTCAAATTAAAAATACAAATTATTTTAAAAAATGAACTAGCATATTGAAGTGTGTGTTAAGACTAATCTACTAAGAAAATTTAGATGCTTAAATCGGTCTGGTTTGCTTGTAAAATGCAAATCTATGTTTTAAAAGAGGTTACTTGGATATTTTTTTCTCTGTTATAAAAATTGACAAATCGTGTTTCTGCAACCAACAAAATGAAGTCAATGAAATGAAAAATCATGTCATCAAATATCACTTTCATATGTTTTGTAATTGTTGGGAAAAATCGAGATCCCCACAACGTAAATTTCCAATGCGTCGCCTTAAGTTTTCTGCCGCTCCAAAAAAGCCCGGTGCTGCTGAAAATGCAGTCTGAGGCAATCGGCAAACACTCTCGAAAAAATATAACGCGGAAATCCGTTGCCGAACTTCTGCCGCGGTAAATCCGTTAATAAGGCTAAGCGTATGCTGAGACGCAGGTGACGCAGCACAGCACAATGCAGGTTTTGCGGGGCAGGGCCGTTGGGGCAGACATAAGCCGCGAACGCATGCTGCGACGCAGGTAAGCGACACAGCACGGACACATGAGATGTCAATGTCAGAGTCTGATAGTGTTGTTGCTACTTTTCAGGCGTTCTATTAATGGATAATAATTTGTACTATAGAGAGAGTTCTGTTAATTGTTTTGTCATTATTACAAAATTATAATAAAATGGTAAAAAAACATGTGTCGACACACACGCGACGCGCAAAAATCTGTGCTGGCACTACAACGAGGCGCAGGGCAGGGGCGACGTGCCTGCGCCACAGCGTACGCAACTCTCGGCACAACCATGCATTACAAAATCTGCTCTGTTTTGCGCCGCGCGGAGCTGCGTCGCCTGCGTCTCAGCATACGTTTAGCCTAAACATTGCAGCCACATTCAATATTCCGTAGCGGATTATCAGACGACTGGCAACGCTTATACGGTGCGAATTGTACGTATCCCGCGTTTGTCGCCGACTTTTTGCCAAATGCGTCGCGTTTCATTAAGTTACATACACATGCAACGTTCCCCGTGTGGTGCCGGGGATAAAGAATTGCATCACCCCATCTCAACCCGTGGGTGTCGTAAAAGGCGACTAAGGGACCATTCCAGAGGATGGGCAGCAGCATCTCTCTGAGGTTACCTTCAACCTACTGCGATCGCCAACCCGCCTGCCAAGCGTGGCGATTATGGCAAATACCCCCCATGACATGCACACCAGCAAAAACCGGCCCCTAGTCCCCGGCGGCCCCGCTCGCCCTAGCTACGGTAGCGGCCAAGGCAGCGACGGGGCAGGGGGTGCTAAGAATCTCCGGCAGAGACCTGGCTACCGCCAACAACGAACTCTGGCCCTGGCAACATTTAACACGCGCACATTACGGACTGACGAGAAGATTTACGAACTGGAGGAAGAATTGAGCAAGATACGGTGGGACATAGTTGGATTATCTGAAGTCCGAAGAGAGGGGGAGGACTCGATAATCCTCAAGTCCGGTAACTTGCTCTATTTCCGGGAGGGCGAACAACTGTCCCAAGGTGGTGTCGGGTTCATCGTCCACAAGTCCCTCGTGAACAACGTTGTCGAGACCGGGAGTGTGTCGCCTAGGGTAGCGTACCTTATACTCAGAATAACCAAACGGTATTCGTTGAAGGTCATACAGGTTTATGCTCCTACTACGACACACCCTGACGATGAGGTGGAAGCTACGTATGAGGACATCTCTAGAGCCATACAAGCCTCCAAAACTCATTACACCGTTGTCATGGGAGACTTTAACGCAAAACTGGGCAAACGAAGCGGCGATGAGATGAGAGTGGGACGATTTGGGGTTGGTAATCGGAACTCCCGGGGCCAACTGCTGGCGGACTTTCTTGAGAGGGAGGGCCTCTTTATGATGAACTCCTTTTTCAGGAAAGCTGAACACCGCAAGTGGACCTGGATGAGTTCCGATTTGTATTTGGTGCAACAAAAAACGAGATTGACTTTATCATGTCGACGAGGAAGCAAATATTCAATGATGTCACTGTGATCAATGCGTTTAAAACTGGCAGCGATCACCGGTTGGTAAGAGGCACATTGAATATCAACGTTAAGCTGGAAAGACGTCGATTGATAAGGTCTACGCTCCGTCCTGCACCCATCCAAATCCAAAACCCCGAAAGCTTTCAGCTCGAATTGCAGAATCGCTTCGAGCGCCTAAATAATTGTGAAAATGTGGACGAATACAGCAACAGGTTTGTGGAAACTGTCCAAACGGTTGGGTCCAAGTTCCTTAAAACCCACCGTGCAAAAGGAACCAAAAAGTTCTCAGACCATACCCTAAAACTAATGGAAGAGCGGCGCGCAATGGTTCTGCTTTCCTCAGGTGATGCGTCTCAGTTTCGGCGGCTAAATAGGCAGATCTCGAAGTCTATGACTCGCGACACGCGCCAATTTAATACTAACCGTATCAAAGAGGCCATTGAGCGGAACAAAGGCTCAAAAGTGTTCGCAAGAGATCTGGGTATTGGGCAGTGCCAACTGACGACGCTGAAAACCGATGACGGCAGAACTGTCACGACCAAGTCCGATGTTATGGGAGAGGTCGAGAAGTTCTATGGACAGCTTTACACATCCACACGGCCATCTGTACAAAGCTTAGCTAAAGACCCTAGAGCTAAGTTAACCCGGCACTATACCGAAGACATCCCGGACATCAGCCTATACGAGATTAGTATGGTTCTCAAACAGCTCAAAAATGGCAGGGCACCAGGTGCTGACGGAATTACGGCCGAGCTTCTGAAAGCAGGCGGAAGACCGGTACTCGTAGCTCTTCAGAAGCTATTTAATTCCGTGGTACTGGGGGGCAGAACGCCAGAGACGTGGCACGAAGGTATGGTGGTACTGTTCTTCAAAAAGGGTGACAAAACCCTGCTGAAGAACTACAGGCCCATCTCACTTCTAAGCCACGTCTACAAGCTGTTTTCGAGAGTCATAACGAATCGTCTCGCACGCAGGTTTGATGACTTCCAGCCTATCGAACAAGCCGGTTTCCGAAAAGGCTTCAGCACCATAGACCACATACATACGCTGCGGCAGGTTATACAGAAGACCGAAGAGTATAACCAGCCTCTTTGCTTAGCGTTTGTGGACTATGAAAAAGCCTTCGATTCGATTGAGACATGGGCCGTGCTACAGTCTCTCCAGCGGTGCCAAATTGACTATCGGTACATCGAAGTGTTGAGGTGTTTGTATGAAAGCGCCACTATGTCAGTCCGTCTTCAGGACCAGAGCTCGAAACCTATCCAGTTGCAGCGAGGAGTGAGACAGGGAGATGTGATTTCTCCGAAACTGTTCACTGCTGCACTGGAAGATGTTTTCAAGCTTCTGGACTGGAAAGGACTCGGCATCAACGTCAACGGCGTATCACCTTCGGTTTGCTGACGATATAGTGGTCATGGCTGAAACCCTGGAAGACCTCGGCGCAATGCTCGGTGACCTCAACAGAGTCTCTCAACAAGTGGGCCTTAAAATGAACATGGAGAAGACGAAAGTTATGTCGAACTCACGTGTCGTACCCACTCCTCTGAAGGTTGGGGACTCTGCCCTTGAAGTTGTGGACAATTATGTTTACCTGGGACAAACGGTCCAGCTAGGTAGGTCCAACTTCAGCAAAGAGGTCAATCGTCGAATCCAATTAGGCTGGGCAGCGTTCGGTAAGCTTCGAAATATCTTCTCGTCCGATATACCGCAGTGTCTCAAGACGAAAGTCTTTGACCAGTGTGTGTTGCCAGTGATGACATACGGGACTGAGACGTGGTCGCTCACTATGGGCCTCGTAAAAAGGCTCAAGGTCACTCAAAGAGCAATGGAGAGGGCTATGCTCGGGGTTTCTTTGCGTGATCGAATCAGAAATGAGGAGATCCGCAGAAGAACAAAGGTAACCGACATCGCCCGAAGAGTTGCTAAGCTCAAGTGGCAGTGGGCAGGTCACATTGCTCGCAAGACTGATGGCCGCTGGGGCGAGATAGTCCTGGAGTGACAACCACGTACCGGAAAGCGCAGTGTGGGCAGGCCTCCAACAAGGTGGACCGACGATCTGGTGAAGGTCGCGGGAAGCCGCTGGATGCGAGCAGCACAAAACCGGTCGTTGTGGAGATCCTTGGGGGAGGCCTTTGTCCAGCAGTGGACGTCTTTTGGCTGAGATGATGATGATGATGATGATGACATGCAACGTTGTCGATTTGACGCTGACGGAAGATCGGCGCACAGAGGACGGAACAGACGCTAAAGTCAACCGATCTTCCGCGCAGTGTGCCCGATGACACCAAATTATATGAAATTGAATGTATTGACGTTTCGTCGCGGCTCTTCTGCGGTAATGTGGCCTTGGCCTAAGAGCTCTTTCAAATTACGCGTTTTATGTGAGACTAAAAATAGTCGTGCTGCTGACGTTTAATATGAAATCGCACGGCGGGCTGTAAATTTACTGAATCTAGTAGAGCCCTTTAAACTGGATTATGGCAATATAAAACAATGCTGTTCGGTGGCAGAAATAGGTATAAGGGTAGTCATCATCCAGCCGGTTTTTGGTCCACCAAATAAAATAAAATAAATTACATTAATTGTGCAGATATACTGTGACAACATAGTAGGTATATTCTCCTGCACATACCTACTTCAATTATGACCTGTATATTTTTCTATTTTTGCCGCCAAGCAGCAGTGCTCTGTGTTGCTGTATTTCGGTTTGATGAAGTCCAGTATACTATTATTCTTGAGTGGAACAACGAATGCCCTATGGCTATTGATGCGCGTGTTATACTCTGGGTGATGCAAACGTCGATAGGCTTTGGCGACTGTTTATCATTAGGCGAACAAAGCGTGCCGTGAAAAGCGGAACAAGATAGTGAAAATGTTAAAACCAGGCAAAAACAGGAATATGTCGTCATTATATCGTTGATTACTTCTAGTTTACACTTACCAAATTCAGAGTCTTTTTCTACTACGTCGCCGCTTTCTGTAGTCGCATCCCGCGGCGGCGCCTTCGTAGCTTCCACCACGTCCGTAGCGGACTGAACCGGGATCACTCCAGCGTCGTTGGCGCCCCTCACCGATCGCCGGCGGTCCACTTCGTAGCTGACAAGCGTGCTCTTGTCAACGCTCGTATTGTCCGCACGTGGATTAATAATCGACACGGTGTCGTATTTGATAAAAATGTCATCTGCATTGCTTGTAGTGGCATCGAAGCTTTCAGGCATATGGTCTAGTCTATCGACGCCCTGCGGCTCAGCGGTGACTTTCTTCTTACGGTCATGCTTTCGTTTGTGGTCGATCAGCTTTTTAATTTTAGTCGTTATGTTGTGGTCGAGCTTGCTCGGCTCCCTGACAGTCGCGAACGGCTCCCGGTATACAGGCAGCAAGTGCGGTACCAGGACGTTGCTGTGGGCGCTACCGAGGTTCTTCCTGGGCGCTTCAAATTCGAGGTCAGAGTCCACGTCATGCCGTGATTTGCTCTGAGTGTAGTGTTTTATCGTGTCGTGAGTTATTTCGAGGTCGTTTCTAGAAAAAATAATAAGTAATTTATTATTGATTAATTTAGAAAATCGGCTAACCCGTTTGTTGTCATCCACTTCTGTGGTTGAGTCTATTTTACTTTATATTATTTATGTACCTTCGCTTTACGCTTTAGGCTGTACATTTGGATCGAATCGAAGTAGTCATAGTCATAGTCATAGTCATAGTCATAGGTATTTATTGCATCATGTTGTACAAAGATTTTATAAAAACAGTATTAAGTCCCAAACATGGCCCTGCAAGGGCATTGCAACAATAAACATAATTAATTATTTTAATAAATTTAAACTTAATCTTAATTAACACGAATTCTTGAGATCGTAATATACTGAAATAACTTAACTATTAAAAAACTCTAGTAAACTATAAAAACAATTCTCTGCTAAATATTTCTTTAACTTGACATAAAACTCTCTATCTTTAGAAACAGTTTTAATTGCTTATTGTAAAATAAAGTAAAAACTATAGTAAACAATATCAATCGATATAGCTTTTGGGTGCGGACTAAAAAGCCATATTATAGTATTTATTGCGGTTAGCCGCAGGCAATCTACGGCACGTATACACTCCGATGATAACTCATGGTGATTCCATCCTCCTAGACCTACCCTCTCCTATCTCGATATATGATTGCATTCCAAACCTGTGATATAACCACAACTATTTGGAGATGCTTCACAAAAATTTATCCTTTAAAAATAAAGTTTAAAATTGTATCTGGTATCATTTTCTTTTTGTATCTAAATATGTCGCTATAATATCAATGTTTGTAGCATTGTTGTGTTCCGGCAGCTAAAGAGAAGACAGTGCCTCAATGTTGAGGATTGGTGAAATGCGCTTCCACCATTGGCCGTATCAACACTTAACATCAGGTGAGACGAAGGCAATGCCTACCCGTAAGATATAAAAAAGTAAGTGAATAGCCTGACTGTCCCACTGCTGGGCAAATGCTTCCATCATTGAAATCAAGTCACCACGCTGGCCAATTGCGGGTTGGTGATCACAAACCCGGGCTATGCATCGAGAAATCCGACACACACTTTCCCCGAGCTGGGAATGGACGATACCCTCGGGTGTCGGGCCGAGCGTTCTGCCACTCGGCCACCGAGGCGTCAAGGTGTAAAAAACAAAATAAAAAAATTAACTAGCCTTACAGTAAAATGTTTTTGTTTTGTTTATATAAATTTTAAAGCAAATTACAAAAACCTGACCCGACCCGGTATGTCAGAAGGGTGCAGGTTCAAATCCTGCTCGTGGAAATTTTTTCAACATTTGTGTTTTTGAGCCTCACAGTAGTCGCACACACACATAATGTGTAACATTTCACATCTCACCTTAGTAATAAGAAATTTTAACATTACTTATATTCTAAAAAAAAGTCAGGTATTACTTGAAATGATTTTCATAACAAAGAATAATTATTTTTAATGAAAATTGTATTTTATTTAGTTAACACTAAGTGTAGGAACACACTATGCCGAAGGTACGCGACCGAAGTTCCGCGGCTGATTTTACGTTCCGACGTATTCGGCTGATATGACACACCATAAGTGTCGAACTTACGCGGCAGAAATTCAGTTGTGCAACTTTGTGTGTAATTCACAAGGTTCCGTTATTACTTTTAAGTTGCCGCTGAACTTACGCCCGACCGAAGTTCAGCTGTACGCTATAACGCAACGTAATTTCGGTACTATGTGTCGTCAGTAATTCAAATAGCATTGTAAGCGTAATCATGCCGGACTTCGGTCGCGTAATTTCGGCATAGTGTGTTCCTACACTAAGAGTAATGCAATACCGCGTGCTCATTTGTCAAATCAAATGGCGCGCGCTTCCTCGATCCGTTGGTACCATCCGACGGCCAACTCTACCACCGCGCGCTCATTCGTCAAATCAAATGGCGCGCGTTTGCCCAACTTGCTGTTACACACTTCCATCCGATCCAAGCGAGAGGAAAGATGTTACACATCAAAAAATGAATAGACTAACGGCGCGTGCTCCAGCATCTTCTTGCTGTGCACGGTGACGCCGCTGACCGCGTCGGGGTCCACGCGCGCGGTCGCCGGCGCCCGCTTGTCGGCCAGCAGCTCTTGCGCCTGCTGCCGCTGTGCCCTCTCGTCGTTGGCGTCCAATGCTAAACTGGTTTTGTGTTTGCCCACATCCTGTTATTAAAGAAAATTTATTATTTAGACCTTTACGTTTTTCTCCCAATCCATCCATAGGGAAGGCTCGTGCCCCAGCAACAGGGGCATATTATATGAACTGGTGATGATGAGGCCGTTACGTTATGGTTCCTCTACACCGCAGTTAAGCGACGTGCCTTAAAGATAGAAAAATAAAGGCATGCAATATACGGTCAGTTTAAATGATTACATGATAGCAAAATGTTGCTCAACGTTGCTTCACGAAAAGAAACTGCGAAACGGATATGTATTTGTACAATCAACTTGCCCTGTTCTGTCATCGAACCAATCAAACGACAGAAATTCAAAGATACTGTGTAGAATAAGTGCTAGATGTTAATTTAAGTAATACATTCATTAAGAGCCCTGGTTTTACAAATAATGATCAATACAAATTGATGATGCCAATCGTGTCAGTATATAATAACTTTTTGTTTGATTTAATAATACTACCAATCTAATTAAACTTATCACTCAGTCAACGTAAATGTCTGGCAACTTTTGTGTTACATTTAGAATCTAATGTGTAAAGAAATACTAACATGTATAACAACATCAGGGACAGTCACGGGCTCGGTGCAGAAGTAGTTTAATTCGGAGGTGAGAGGTTCGAGGGGGCCGGGGGTGCGGTGCTCCGGGGCGGTGGAGCTCGCGGGCTTGGCGGGCGGCGGCGGTTCCTCGGCGCAGACAGCGATCTTTAACGTTAAGGCTACCTTGTAGAAGATAAACAACCACGGGACTAGTTGGCGGGAAAGTGATTTAAAGTCAGTTTTCTAAAAGCAGCTCTAATTTTTGAGATATCAGTGGTAAGAGATTTTACCAAAAAAACATGAATTTCTAACTAAAATGTCTTATTACACCAAACCATCATGACAAAATATTATTTTATAAGATTTTATTAAATGGGTCGACTTTTAAGTACTACTCTGAATGCTCCAGAAAAGTAGAAAAACTGTGCACAAAACAAACAAAACAAGTATTTAAGGCTAAACATACAGTAAAATAGTTACGATACAAATTAAACATACATACAATAACGATAACATGCTCAAGTGGAAAGATAGTCCTTTACGCGCTTCTTAAACGAGTAAATCGACGTGGACTCCCGAATACTGGGTGGTAGGTCATTCCACAGTCTGACTGTGGAATACGGAAACGGAAAAAGAAGAGTTATGATCAGAAAGCCTAACTCGCAGAATGTCTTTAAAGCAAAATGTCTAAAAGCAATGTCTAAGTTGTATAAAGTCTAAGAAGCAAAATGTCTAAAAGGTAAATTGCCTTAGCAGCATTACGTCTACTATGTTAAAATGTCTAAGAAGCAAAATGTCTAAAAGGTAAATTGCCTTAGCAGCATTACGTCTACTATGTTAAAATGTCTAAGAAGCAAAATGTCTAAAAGGTAAATTGCCTTAGCAGCATTACGTCTACTATGTTAAAATGTCTAAGAAGCAAAATGTCTAAAAGGTAAATTGCCTTAGCAGCATTACGTCTACTATGTTAAAATGTCTAAGAAGCAAAATGTCTAAAAGGTAAATTGCCTTAGCAGCATTACGTCTATACCTATATACCCATAAAGCAACGCGGCTTCCGTGCCGGAAGGGGTACCCATACGAATTCCCCTCTTTCAAAGTACAAGCCCAAGTGGGCGTAAATAAATATATAAAAAAAGTTATAACGTAAGAACAGTTCATTAATTTTATAACGCACAAAAAAATATACCTATTGTTGTCAAATACAGAACAGTTTGGGTACGGAACCCTAAAAATAGACTCGATTCTATTCTACTTAAATCACTTATTCACTAACTTGGTGATTGTTTACACGCGTAAATTTAAATCACTTGCTTATACTTAATGTCATGTAAACGACCAAAGACTGTCTGCATTTTAATCATTAGGAGGAAATACTAAGGTCGACTGAATTGAAAAATATGTATGAAAGTAGACAAAATCAACGTTTGGTAGTCCCCTGATTCCTCCTCAAAAACTGGACTGATTTTTTCATTAAAAATGAAAGAAAGGCTTGGGCTGTGTCCCTGTTTTACTTTTTGTCATAAATTAAAAATATGAACCTTTATATACCTTAAAAATTGGCCAGATATTCCGCTGTTTTTCGAAATTCGATGAGATTATATAAAAAAAGCAAAACATAGGGACACAGCCAAAGCCTTTTTTTATTTTTAATGGAAAAAGTAATTAAATCGGTCCAGTTTTGGAGGAGGAATCAGAGGACTACGAAACGTTGATTTTGTCTACTTTTTATACATAATTTTCAATTCAGTCGGCCTTAGTTCTTCTTAAGCATAGACGTCTTGCTTTAAAGACGTTCTGCAAGCTAGGCTATCTGCATTTTGGTCATTAAGCATTGTAGACGTTTTGCTTCAAAGACGTTCTGCAAGTTAGGCTATCTGCATTTTAGTCATTAAGCATTGTAGACGTTTTGCTTCAAAGACGTTCTGCAAGTTAGGCTATCTGCATTTTAGTCATTAAGCATTGTAGACGTTTTGCTTCAAAGACGTTCTGCAAGTTAGGCTATCTGCATTTTAGTCATTAAGCATTGTAGACGTTTTGCTTCAAAGACGTTCTGCAAGTTAGGCTATCTGCATTTTAGTCATTAAGCATTGTAGACGTTTTGCTTCAAAGACGTTCTGCAAGTTAGGCTATCTGCATTTTAGTCATTAAGCATTGTAGACGTTTTGCTTCAAAGACGTTCTGCAAGTTAGGCTTCCTGATCATAACTGAAAAAGAATAGGAAAAGAAGTCGGTTTTATGGGAAGGCATATTGAGATTGAGGAGGAAGTGTGAGCGACATCCCACATTAGAAGTATGGGAAAAGGTAAACCGCTCTTTCAGGTAAGAAGGGTAGGACGGGTTGAAAAGGATATTAAAAAGAAGGCATAGGTAGTATTCTAGTATTTCTGCGTTAACGGATTGGGAGCCACTTGAGTTGCTGGCGGAAGCTTGAGACGTGGTCATATTTGCTTAAACCGAAAATTAAACGAATACACAGGTTTTGCAGACGCTCAAGTTTATTAAGAAGCTCCTCGGTGGCATCTAAGTAGCAGGCATCAGCGTAGTCTATAAGAGGTTGGATAAGGGTTTGAGCGAGCGCAACTTTCGTACCAAAAGGAAGAAAACCTTGCAAGCACTTAAGCGTATGGAACGAATAAAATACTTTACGACTCACTTCAGCGACATGGGTAGCCCAGGACAAGTTAGAATCAATAATGACTTCAAGATTCTTGAATTTGTCAGCGTAAGGAATCGGTACGCTATCGAAAACCACACTTGAAATCACGGCAGAGTTGATGCGGCTGCGCATTCCCCTACTACCAATCACAATGGCCTGCGATTTGTTGGGATTTACCAAAAGGCCGAATGAGTTAGCCCAAGCACTTATATGGTCGTAGTCCTCGTTCATGGCTGCAACAGCCTACTTAGTTTCATCCAGAGTAAAGTGACGGTACAGCTGCAAGTCGTCTGCATAAGGGGGAAGGCTAGAGGAAATAACTCTGGAGACCAGTAGAGGAGAGAGTACACCGCCCTGAGGGACGCCAGCAGCGAGATCGCACCAATTGGAGAAGGTCTCATCGAGGCGGATACACTGCGAGCGGCCTTTAAGGTAGGGAGTTAAACCAGAAGATTGCGGGAGAAGAGACATTAAGAGAGCGGAGCACATCGAAGTCGACAGAATTAAAGGCGCAACTAAAATCCAGTAGTATCAGAAGAGTTAGCGACTTATTTTCCATTGCCCAACGAATGTCATCA
The DNA here is from genome assembly GCA_947562085.1 of Eudonia lacustrata. Taxonomy (NCBI): domain Eukaryota; kingdom Metazoa; phylum Arthropoda; class Insecta; order Lepidoptera; family Crambidae; genus Eudonia; species Eudonia lacustrata. The sequence continues at coordinate 27,717,199 of OX387340.1, read as the reverse complement.
GTCACATTAAATAGAGAAGTAACTGTACTGTGTCCAGGGCGGACACCAGACTGGTAAGGGCTTAGAATATTGTTCGTAAGGAGGAAAGTTGTTTATGAACAATGTGCTCGAGCACTTTGGAGGAAGGGCAGGATCAAAATGGGCGAAAATGTGAGGGCAGAAAGGGGTTGGGGATTTTCGGTAATGGAATAATGTGGGCTTTTTTCCAAGCAGAGGGAAATACGCAACAGTAAGTCAAGGAGTAATTGAAGATATGGGTAAATACAGGAAGGACCGATGAAAGGATAGGAGTTATCATTTTTGAGCAAATGTTATCATCGCCTATGGAAGTAGAGGAAATAGTTAGTAGGCTCTTTTTAACATCATCTTCAGAAACCGCTAAGAAGGTAAAGGGTGAATGATGGTTGCCGACAGAAGAGGAGGAGAGTTCCAGAAGCGTAGCGCTTCTAGTTAGATGATCTAAGGACACAGGTGGTTGAGAAAAATATTTATTGAGAGAATTTAAATCTGTGTCCTTATGGGCAGGAACAGGAGATTTACCGATGCCGACTGACTTAAGGAAACGCCAAGAGTCAGAAGAGTTGCGGTTGGATAGGGATTTATGGAAGAATCTTTTTTTTGCATCACGACACATGCGACTACAACATATTATTTGCAACACTATCTGTATTAAAACATAAATCGAAATAAAATTGCTAATACTAATACTATTTTAACAGTATTATAATTTCAAAATATTTACCGATTAGTTACATAATACAGGTGAAATACTTACGGCAGTCGACTTAACACTAAGAGCGGACGATTTCAATATTGCCATTTGCCCTTGCAAATATGTTATCCGATCCATGAGTTCCTTGTTCATTGTGTTTAAGTCCTGTAAAATAGAAAATATATATATATAGATACACCACATTATCCTATACCACCGAGGACCAGACTAAACTCTAATTAAAAAATAATAACATAAGGCAAGTAAATAAACTAAACGTCTAGTGTTTGTGTTTAAATAAACGTCTTTTCCTTCTTTCTGTTTTAAAATCCTATTAATATTATAAACGCGAAAGTTTGTTTGGCTGTTTGTTACTCTGTCACGTAAAAACTACTGAATGGATTTGGATGAAATTGGGCATACAGATAGTTTATAACCGGGAATAACACATAGGATACTTTTTATCCCGATATTCCCACGGGAACGGGAACCACGCGGGTGAAACCGGGAACCACGCGGGTGAAACCGCGAGCGGCCACTAGTATAAATATAAAACAAAAAGTAATAAAGCAAAGCGCTAGGCACTGTACCCGAAGTTACCGGGTTCAATTCGCAGTAGGGCAAAGTGTGCTTCGTATTTTTCGATGCATGGCCCAAGTTTGCGATCACCAACCCGCATTTGGCAAGCGTGATTAAGCCATTACATATTATAGTAACGATGACTTTTTTTATTTTTTTGATAATAACTCTTAAACTATTAATGATTTATAATTGGCTGGGTTATAAAACAAAAACTAACTATATCTTCAACCCCGCCATAGTTTTTATAGATTAGTTTTGTATTATCTATATAATTATATAAAATTCTCGTGTCACATGTTAGTTGCCATACTTCTCCGAAACGGCTCGATCGATTTTTATAAAATTTTATATGTATATTCGGTAATCTGACAATAGGTTGTAATCTATTTTTCATACCCCTAAGTGGTAAGGGTGGTCCACCCCAAAAATTTTTTTTACAATTTAATTTTTCAATACAAAATGTTCCATGATTTGTTTGTTTTGTTTTCATAGAAACTGTGTCATAAAAAGCGAAACGAAGTCCCCTGGGTCAGCTAGTTAGTATTATTAATTTAATTTACCTTTTTTTTTAATTACTGTTTTTTATTGTTTTATGTGTTTAGCATGTTTTGTTAATACTTTTATATTATGCCATGGCCTAACATCTTGAGATAATTTGAAAAGTGACGCGCTGCACTGTTTTGTTTTATTTGCCAACTCTCATGCACGTTCACTACACTTAGCGTAATATTAATCACTCGGTTCATAATCCACCATTATTTCACATTATTATGCGAAATAACACAATTTTTTAGAAAATAAAACAATACCGCAGACATGTCTCTCCACTTTCCCGCCAAGAAGTCCTGGTATTATGTTTGTGTACCTAAATAAATTAAAATAAACAACAGTAACGTACCTTATCCTGCGCGGGGCTTAGGGGCGTCGGCTGGCTGCAGTTGGGGTCGGTGTAGCCCGAGTCGTCCGACAGCTTGTGCACCCGCGCCGGCGAGCCCTGCGACCGCCCCGAAATCGAAGGCTGCGGCCCACGAGCGGACATTACAATACAATTTTTTTTTAACATTTAACGACTATGTCTAACTATGAATTCATATAATTTTACGCAATTTGTTGCGAGCAAATTACAATTTGAAGAACATTTTAAAAAATACGAACAATGGAACATAGAACCTCCTTCTTTTTTGAAGTCGGTTAAAAAGTGTTGGTGGGATTTGAACTCGCCCCCATTGACAAACCGGGTCAAGTGAGCTTCCGCTATAAGGCTCTATACAACCAGCGGTAATTTATCAACACTATTATTCTTTCTTTGTAAGCCAAAGAAGCCTTATTCAATATCAACAATTACGTAATCAAAATCAAAATTTTTTAATAAAAAAATATATCAATGTCAAGTTTATGATAACGTTAAAACTACTTGCTAAAAAAAACACTCCTCTATGAACAATGTTATGTTTCCACGGCTGAGGCACGAGCATTCCCTATAGGTGGAAACACCACACCAGGGAGAACGGGTCATAACTTTAATTTCGGCAGCTATCCAGTTCTGACTGGAAAGCGTTATGTATGTTTATGTGAAACTAAATGTCCTTTATAGCGTTCTTATGTATTATCTGTGTTTAAATGTTTTTATAATTTTATATAGTTTTGTAATAATAATAATGATGATAATTTTTATATTCTGTATGTTAGTTATGTAATTGGGTCCATCCCGTGTAACAATAATAATAAATAAATAAATAAACACGTGGGTGTTGTAGTGTGGTTGTTAACGACTGCTCAACAGCTTAACGTGCCTTCCATAACGCGGAAGAACTCGAGATGACACATTTTTGGTCACCCATCCGATGACCTGTACGAAAGTTGTTTAATAATAGCAATCGCAGACTTAGCGCATTTACTACTGCGTCATCGAGCTCCTCCGAAATATAACTTTAAAGCGACGCATTGGTAATTTACGTGGCGGGGATCTTGATTTTTCCCAACAATTACAAAACATATGAAAGTGATATTTGATGACATGATTTTTCATTTAATTGACATCATTTTGTTAGTTGCAGAAACACGATTTGTAAACTTATATAACAGAGAAAAAAATATCAAAGTAACCTCTTTTAAAACATAGATTCACATTTTACAGGCAAACCAGACCGATTTAAGCATCAAAATTTTCTAAGTAGATTAGTCTTAGAACGCACTTCAATATGCTAGTTCATTTTTTTAAACTTATTTGTAGTTTTCATTGGAAAGAAAACAAGACAGTTTTTATTTTGGTGCGGGGCGCAAACGCTCCGTATTAGATTCATTGTTTAGCGATGCGTCGCCTTAAATCACTTTATTCTTTCTCATTACATTAATAATATTACACCACAAACTGTGAATTTTCTTCAATAGAGGCATACATATGGCATACAGTTGAATAAAAATAACACTTTTGGACAGGTTGATGTGCCATTATGTTGAAAACCAAAAACAACATAAAATCAAATGAAAGAAGACGAAAGTGTTGAAAAGTTCCACGAGCGGGATTCGAACCCGCACCCCATGAAATGCCGGGTCAGATGCACTACCAACTATGGCTTAACCATCGTGGCTCAATCCAACTCGCCGGAATTAATAAACATTATCTACTCTTACTCTGCTGTAAGCCCTTTGCCTTGAGCCCTATTCAATGTCGACAACGTACCTCATCAACATCCGATCTTAATATTCCGCTTGTGGAAATTTTTCAACACTTTTAATTTGCAATTTGTTCGCAACAATATTTGCGTAAAATTATATGTAAATAATCATAAATACAAAAATGAGCTAACTCTTATTATAAATGGTAAAAACTCGCATAGCTTACCCGATTGGGCGAGCTCTCCCACATTGGCGTGAAATCGTTTTTTTCAAAGGGTTGATCCTCCAATTCAGCTTTTAGTTGCTGTAATAAAACCCGGGTGATGATATTAGTCTTTTTTATTATTCCTTACGGGTAAGCGCTAGGCCTACATCTCACTTGATGTTAAGTGATGATATGGCCCACGGTGAGAGCGCGGTCCTCGAAATCCTAAATTCCTGAGAATTTGGCTAACTTATCCTTAGCTGCCGGAGCATTGATGTTATGGCGACATAATTAGATAAGATGGTGGTAGCTGCCAGGCGGACAAACAAGCCCTATCATCAACCAAACCGAGTACACAAACATGTACCACCCGCTGGGACTCGGACCCGGGACCTCTGGGCCTGAGACCGGCGGTCTTAAACACTAGACCTCAGAGGCGGGTTCTTACTTGAGTTACTTTTCCATTCCTTTAAAAATGGATAGAGGTTTTATGAAATAATCGCATAATCGCTTACTCGCTACACGCTTGAGCGCTCCTGCCCACGACCGTCATTTTGTAGGACTGATAAATGGGCCGATTTTTTCGTCAAGGATTTTCATCTATTTTGTGACCGAAATTTTTGTAAGGCGTGTTCGTTGCAGCATAGAATTGCAGAAGTTTCATTTTCACCGACCAAAAATCGGACCGATTTTCGGATTCATTTTATGGAAAATTTAATTAAAACTACAAAAAAAATCCAAGTACATTGGTGTTACTCAAATGCTCCTCGACGGTCTTGACGGCGTGCGACATGTCCACCGCCTTCGCGCTCGTCTCTAGCTCCGACACTCGGCGCTTCTCTATGGCCAGCTCGGTCGCCAGCTCAGCTGGGAATCAAACCAAAGAGTTTTACATCCTTATCATTGTAAGACTATTGACAGGATGGATGCAGCTGTCTTCCGCAGGTTCACTGAATTGCATGTTTTACATGTGAGCCAGTGAGTCTTCGGGTTGTTTTTGCGTTGTGTTTGTTATTTTAGTTTCTAACATAGTTGTAAGTCTGTTTGTTACTAACATACTCTACTTTATTTTATTTTTATTTATGTAATGGAATTATAATGTAATTTTAATAATATAATGTAATTTATAATTTTTAATTTTATTGTTTTTGAATTTTTTTGGTAATTATTTATTTTTATTATTTTTATTTTTGTTTTATTTTTTATTTTTATTTATTTTATTAACGTCTTACGCTTAGGCTTTTTCACGTATATCAGGCTAACCCTACATACCTCGCGATATCAACTGGAGGTGAGGATATTAAGGTCTAAAATGATCATAAATAAACGTTTATTTTGGCTGTGGGGCAACTATGTCTATCTCGTTATGTTGAATAAGTTTCGTCTTTAAATAAGCATACTAATTCCAAACCTACGGCTAAGGAGCCACCAGACCCTACAATACATACGGGTCCTTTTATCGAATCATCAGGATAAAATAATATGCAAAAATTAAACTTGAAGAAATTCGTTAAAAGTGTTACAGTGCACAATGTTAGTAGTTTTCGAGTAAACTTTAAAAACAATATCCTGTGAACGTTGCTCGTGGGACTGATGGCCGCTGGGGCGGAACAGGTCTCGAGTGACCGCATACCGGAAGGCGCAGTGTGGGCAGGTCTCCAACAAGGTGGACCGACGACCTGGTGAAGGTCGCGGGAAGCCGCTAGATGCGGGCAGCACACAACCGATGGTATAGTGGTACCGTTGTTGGGTAGGCCGTGAACAGTCACCAGGTCTCACCCCGCGTACTTTGAATCCTCCTATCCTGCCTATCATCATCATCATTAGCAAATTACTAAGTTGATGGGCAGGGAGAACGGGCTGGCTGCTAATGCAGCCGGGACCAACGGCTCCACGTGCCTTCCGAAGCATGGAGGAGCTCGAAATGATAAGTTTTTGGTCATTCATCCGATGATCGGCCTTTGCGAGACATGCTATACCTCAGCGATCGCAGACCAGACGCATTATACCACTGCGCCATCCAGCTCCTCAATCAGAGATGCTTCTAGATGCTCTTAGATGCCTATGCACCACCACATCTAAATCATTTTGAGAAAAGTGAAAAATTGTATTGTTTAAAAAGTCTAAAATATGTTATTGTCGAGTGTAATAGTAGTTTATGCAACTGTCATATAATGAAGGGTATTAAAACACGAGTGTGAGTTTATGAAACGAGCGCAGCGAGTTTCATAATAGTAACGAGTGTTTTAATACCCGTGTTATACAAGGAGGCCGGAAGATTGACGTCCAAAAGAAAAAATTAGGTCTCTCGTGTCGTGGGATATCCGAATCACCCCCATGTATGTTCCGCGATTTTTCACGGTTTTCGAGTTATGAATTTTTTTCTAAATTTTTGAGAATTTTCGAGCGATCAACTTAAAAAATTTCTAGAAAAAAAAGTAGAAGACTTTTTTGTATTTTTTTTTTTGCAACGAAATCTTCATAAGTTGTACTTTTATGCATAAAACAATTAGCTTCGTAACTTTGATGAAAATTTGGAAATGCAGGTCTCAAGAATAAAAAATACGATTATTGAATTATGACTAGAACATTAAGATTAAAATTAAAAATCTAAACAGATGACTGCATGGTTTTTTAGTGATCCTAAAACATGCGACATACTCTCAGCTTTCATAATCATTAAAAAAAAGTAGTATTTAATGAGCTACTTTTCCTAGAATCGGCCTTCAAAGACAGCCACGTGGCATTTAAAAAAAAATCCATGTGATTAAAACAAAAAGTCTTGCTATTTTATAGTTCCTAATGTTAAATTGGTTTGTTGACTAACCAAAAATTGCCGCAAAAAAGCTAAGATTAGATAACATTTTGAGTTTTTAATTTTAAGGTTGTCAATTTGCTGATAACTAAAAATTGTAATAGCCCCACACAAAGAAGTCGATTGGGTTAAGGTCAGGTGAGCGTGGAGGCCATCTGATTGGTCCGCTGCGTCCGATCCATCTGTTGGGGTAAGTTTCATTTAAGTGGTTTCGGACTTGCGTTGCGTAGTGACACGGGGCGCCATCATTTTGAAAAACCATGGTGCGTCGAAGCTGAAGATTCACATCTAGCAGCAGCAATGGTAGTTCATTTTCTAAAAAGTTTTTGTAAATTTCTCCATTAAGTCTGGATGGCAATTCAAACGGGCCAATAAGTTCGCCGTTGAGGATACCCGACCACATGTTAACACTAAACCGGTGTTGAAAAGATGAATCTCTCGTTTCGTGTGGATTCTCGATTGCCCACGAGTGGTAATTAGTGAATATTCCAAATCGCTCAAATCGTGACTCATCGGTCTACAAAACTTTATCGAAATATCCAGGATCTTCTTGCTGTTTTCGTAACATGGTTTGGCAAAATTCAACGCGCAATGGGTAGTCTGCAGGTAGCAAAGCTTGAACTCGTCGGATATGGAAAGGGTGATATCCTTCATCGTGAAGTATGGCTTGAATAGACGTTCTTGGGATGCCCAGAGCACGAGCCATTCTTCTCGTACTCGTGGATGGATTTCGCTGAACTTCTTCGAGCACTCTTTCTCTGCGATCTGGATCGACTCGAGGGATTCCTTCACGACCACCGCGTTGACCAGGAATGTGGCCTGCCATCAACGTGTTGTGCGTGTTAATAAAAACACGATGGTCGGGATAATGTGCAAAACCGTGAAAAATCGCGGAACATACATGGGGGTGATTCGGATACCCCACGACACGAGAGACCTAATTTTTTCTTTTGGACGTCAATCTTCCGGCCACCTTGTATGCAGTTGCATACACTACTTTATCTTCACTAATGCAATTAGTCAAACAACAAGAGTAAAAGCTGACAATAGTTTATTTATAATAATTGTTCAAAATTTGGATGGTACAATTTTGAAAGTTAATGTTAATTATTGATCCAGCAGCTGTAGCGGTCGCGGGGCAAGCAGTAGAGCTCGTAGACGGAGTTGGAATATTTATAATTACTTCATTCGTCTTGTTTTCTATACTGTTCAAGATCGTATTTGAGACTTGAATTTTATTCATTAGAGACTCATCAATGTAGCTTTCAGCCACAGTAGAAGACTTCCACCCCCCGTATCGTTTCAGTGCGGTCAAATCACCACCGCTATCTATGAGAAGGGTCGCCGAGGTGCGCCGGAAGCAATGCCCCGTGTACAACGCTGGGTTAGGCAGATTCAAAAAACTTGCGATAGTTTTTCCCAGAGCACCAAATTTATTAATACCAGTTCTTTGATCGACGCACTTCCCCGATCTATAGCTCAAGAAAAAGGCAGGGTTTCGACAGGGGGTGGGTCGAAGTTCCATGTATTTTTTACATACGGCATAGCAGTTGCCCGTCACAACGAAAGAACGATCTATTTTCGTTTTTGTTTTCGAAACTTTCACCATGATTGTACTGTCGTCTGTGTTAGAGACTTCATCGAACTGGATGTTGTATAGCTCTTGCCTTCGGCATGCCCCCATTATGCCGAAGATTAGAGCAACCTGTAACAATAAACGATATAATAAGCTTGAGGTACATAGCCAAGGCAAAAACTATGATTTATGAAGTAGTAAAGTGTAGGTACCTACTATCTAATTTATACACAAAGCGCTTAAACGGAGTGTCTAGATAACTTGCGTGTGTAGTACGTAAGTACTAGGTAGATTAAATAACAGAACTAAAATACACTTACCTTTTCAAAAAGATACAAAATATCTGGTGAATCTTTCAGGAACATCTTTATTTGACCTGATGTAAACGTCAAGGACTTTTTTTCCTTGTGTCCTTCTGAACTGCGTTTCAGGAACGCTATGACTTTTGAATACTTCGTGATATCAATATTGTTGTAGATACTCAGTGTGGACTTGAGCATAGAATATTTAGCCCACATAGAAGATGGCTTGAATTTGTCGGAGAGGTCTTTGAGATACACAAGAATGACATTTTCAGAAAATGATGTAGTTTTCTTTTCGATCTTCCATGCCAAAAAGTTATTATATTCTTTTTCATATAATTTTCTAGATTTTTCTGGCAAAAGATTGTGAGTTACTTTTGTTGCCAATTCTAGAATATCCGGAGGCGTACAAATATCATCGTCGCTGTCCATTTTTAACTTTTAATTTGTATTTTAAAAACAAAACACATTGCGAAACATTAAATTCACGCGTACGTGTATTGTCACAGTGAACTTGCCGCCATTAAAATCTAACCAATGAGAGCGCAGCTGCGCGCGCAGGGCCAATCAGGAGCGAGCGCGCGCTGTTCTTTTTTTATTTAATTGGCACAAGATCTTACCAAAGAGTTTTGTGTATGTAAGTTTAGTAGTTTCGACGAAGTTTTCACGTATAACCCAACTGTTTTCAAAAGCCAGCCTAATATCAAAATTTTATACAACTTGTATGAGGATTTTGACATAAGGCTCGCCAGGTTAATTGGTCGCGTTTTATTGATGTTATAATGAGATTTTACGATATCGATGTGGATATTATACCATCATGTGAAATTGCTTAAATTGAGTGTTTTGTTGTCTGCGCTATAACAGTAGTAATTATAAGTCAAGTATTGGAAACATAAGTAGAATGTTACAACATTAGTGTAGATAAAAGCTTTTTTAAAACTGTTATGATGCTGAACTTTAATTATTTTTTTTTATTTTTTTTATGTAACTACTTGACGTTCCTAAGTGCAATTTATATGCCTAAATGGAATAAAGGAATTTCATTTCATTTAATTTGAAATGTGTGTACGTAGACGGTGTGTCGGTCGCACTGACCTTTCTGCGCGGTGGCCTCGCGCAGGCGTGCGGCAAGGTCGCTCACGCGCTGGTCCCGCTGCTGCGCCGCGCTGCGTACGCGATGGTTCTCGCCGTGCAGCTCCGACACCTCCTGCTCCAGCCGGGTTATACGCTCCGAGTAGTCCGCGTGCGTTTTGGAGAGCTCCTATACCGAATTCGTTAGTCGTTTTTTTGTATGTTGTGATTGTCCCTTATTTTATTTTTTTTGCGTGTTTATTTGTGATGGAAAGTGTCCTTTTATGATGGGGCATTTTCCAATATTTTTGACGCTGTAGGTAAGGGAGAAAAGGGCTTGACTCTTGCTGAGTTTCTTGAGTGTCTTCTTCTCAGTACAAGATCTTCCGCCCAGAGTAGACTTACGAACCGATGGCATAATGACGTTTAAAGAGCTATTTGTAGCCTAAACTGAAAATGATTTTGAATTAACTAAAAATGCTTGCGTTTCATGTCATAAACATTTTGACAATCGCAGAATTCGATTTGAACCTGCAACCGCGGCTTTAATTGCGTTCACTTTCCGTGCGACGACAGGCGCTATAGCTCTGGGGTGATTAACCTTATTTGCTTAGTTATAGGGGCGAGATTCGTGTGACAGCGGTGCGGGACGTATGGACTTCAGCGGCGGGTTGTATGACTAAAGCGCGCTATCGCACGCTGGCGCGCTGCAACCGGGGAGTAAGTTACTACTCGATGTGCTTTAGAATTTTGTTATAGAGGCGAGATTGGTGTAACGGCGGTAAGTAGTGCACTTGCAGCTGCGTTAAAACCGTTTTTATGACCCGATCCTGTTTGTATACAAACAAATGATGTTCTATTTCGTAAAAATAGATAGAATAAAATTCACGACTTGTAATAGTTGTAATAGGAATTGATTTATAGTATTAAATCTAAATCGATAACTAGTGTTCGTTTACATAATTTAAAACTAGAACAATACCCTTTTCCGCACATGTAATTTTTTATGAATTGGAAGCAATTAAACAGTCCTAATCATGTTTGTATCTCGCACAAAATTTTAACAGGTATGGCGGGAAAAGACGTGAAATTAAAAAAAAATCTTCAACCTATTAGAGGCCTCTTCTACTTTTTTGAGATATTAGTGTTGCCAAATTCATAATCTTAATTACCCAAGAGGTTTTGGTGTGGCCGCATTTAAAAAAGCCTACCAAATGGGTAGAAATGAAGAGCGATCGGCCCGGTCCTGTAGTACCTACCGCGCGAAAAACGACCGTCTTTTGTTTGCGGTACTATAGTACCGCGAATCAATTGAGTGGATAACTAATGTTAGGTACCTCTTGTAAATCGGCGACTTTTTGTTTCAACTCTTCCATAAGAGTTCGGCATTTGTTTTCATCGCATAGTTTCTGAGGTGACTCCCTAGAGTAGAAGACGAGATTTAAAATCAAGATCAAGATCCTTTAAACGGGGATTAACGCAAACTAATTAGTAAAAAGGTATCACACCTTCTTCTTCTCAGGAAAAACGGATATCGAGTTAGTGGAAAACGGAAACAGCCCACAAATAGTTGTAAAGAAAGCTGTAAAGAACAGGCAGTCTAATAAATCAGCGATTGCAGAACATCTACTTGAAAGAGGCACAAATCACTGGATTGAATTTTACCGTACGCAAGTTCTCTCCACAGATCGCCACTTTTATTCAAGAGTAGTGCGTGAAGCGATTGCAATAAGGAAGCACCCTAATAATTTCAATCGGGAAGACGGCCATAAACTATCTTCAGCGTGGAATCCAGTATTTATTTATTTATTTACTTAGGTACATTAACAGGTCACATCCAAAATTGCATAACTAAAACTAATATCAAAAGTATAGAGCTGGGATGCAACCCCAAACAATGTACACAATTTGACCAAATTCGACAACTAATATAGAAAACAAAAAAAACATTAAATTAATTTGCAAAAACACATCCTCGTTTTTAAACAAACAACCAGAATAAGGCTTGTATACGTAATAGGGACACCGTTAGTGTCGTGTGTGGCGGTAGTTGGCAAAATAATGTGACGGTGGATGAAAACTTTGCCGCGCAAACGGAGGCGCAACATCGCGACAGCAGTCAGCCCGTGACCACGGCCGTTGTATCTCGGTCGAAACGTCGGATATAAAGAAGGTGTGATACCTTTTTACTAATTAGTTTGCGTTAATCCCCGTTTAAATTTTGTTTAATTATGGAACGCGAAAGTTTAAAAGTGTATAAGATCAAGATCCTATCTACTGATGCTAAAAAACATTTACTAAATTAATGAAAACTTAAAAAATCATTTTTCTAACTATTTTCGATATTTAAGGTAGTCCCAGAGTAAGTGTTTATTTTTCAAACATATTAATTACCTATTATGGTAACATTATATAGTTTTACGCAAAATTTGTTAACAAATTACAATTTGAAAAAAGTGTTGAAAACTCATACTATACCATTACCACTATAAATAAATACCTACTAGCGATTCCTTTGACTCACTTTTCATTTTCATCTGTGTTTGTTTCAACAGTTCTTGCTGACATTGCAGCATCCCTTTAAATATAACAAAGAAAAACAGTTATTTTCTCTAAGATGTGCTAGAAATCTATATTTGTAATCGAATAATTATAATATTACTCACTTATCAAGACATTGACTTGACACTGATGTTCTCAAATTAAAGTCACTTATTTTGGTATTTAAAACACTTAAAGCAGAATTTCTGAAACAAAAATTAAATAATTATTGCATGTAGATAACAGATTACAATTTTTATTACTGACCTATTTACTTCCTACTTACTTATTTATTACCTACTGAGAAAATACCAAATGATTGCTAAGAAGATGCAATGCAAATCACTTTCCAACCAAATTCATCAACAAACTTTGTCTAAATAAGAATCTTATTAATATTATAAACGCGAAAGTTTGTTTGGATGTTTGTTACTCTTTCACGTAAAAACTACTGAATGGATTTGGATAAAATTCGGCGTACTGATAGTTTATAACCTGGAATAATACATAGGATACTTTTTATCCCGCTATTCCCACGAAAACGGGAACCACGCGGGTGAAACCGCGAGCGGCCACTAGTTTAATATAAATATTCACAACAACTTGCTATTAGGTGCACAAACTCTTGTTGGGTTTCTTGCAAGTACTGACATGGTACAATTTATTATTTCTTTTATTCTTATTCCTTACGGTTAAGCATCTAGGCTTTATCTCACCTGCTGTTAAGTGATAAGGCCGGTGGAAGCGCATCCGGAACTTTCATACAAGCTCAATTGTAGCCTCAATGACTAATTTTCCCTTATCTTATGTAGAGTCCTGGCAAGAGCTGGATGAGAATAGCCGCGGATCGTGCTCAGTAGCGTGCACAAGGAGAGGACTATCTCCAGCAGTGGACTAGTGTATGCTGATGATGATGATGATGATGATGATGATGATGATGATGATGATGATGATGATGATGATGATGATGATGATGATGATGATGATGATGATGATGATGATGTTGAGTCCTTACTTGGCAGACACCCCGTTGGGCGCAGAGGTCTTGGCGCTGCGCGAGGCCGCCCCCGCAGAGCCGCGCCGTAGGAACTGCTTGGCCGAGCACAGGCGCATGTTCAGCACGCGGATGCGCTCCGCCATGCGCTCATTGTCATTTTTCAGTTCCACCATGCTGGAATAGTTGTAGAAACATATCGTCATTTAAGTGTCAACTAGCGGTCGCCCAGTGGTCGAAATTTGACCATAGTTTTAATTAAAAGACGTTTACTATTTCGGCTGAAGGGTTTGTAAGTAGGTACCAATGGACATGACAATTTAAAAAAAATATTTGTGTGAGATTTACAGATTCAAATCATCCGCATTTTTAATTATTTTTTTTTTTATACTTTGCTCGGCAAATGACTCCATCCCACCTGATGTTAAGTGGAAATGAAGTCCAGACGCGAAGACAACTGGTGCAGCGTGGAAACAAACGTAGCATCAGTTAACTTCACTCTGCCGGCCCACAAGGTGCTTCTTCACGCCTCTCTTGAAGAACCCCATATCATAGGAAGGAGGGAAAACGTGTGCTGGTAGACTATTCCATCTTTTGGAGGTGCAACAAAGAAACGAGTCACTAAATTTCTTTGTGCGCGATGGGATATTCGAGACAGTGAATCGGTTACACCGAAGAGCAGCACGTGTACTCCTATGAAGAAAGGGAGAAGGTGGGATGAGGTCAAAGAGCTCTTCAGAGCACTCGCCATGATATAAGCGGTAAAACACGCTGAGTGACGCAACGTCTCTACGCAATTGCAGAGATTCGAGAGTACTTACCACTAATATCCTTTGAAGTGGTTTTTGTAACTTCTGCACTCCGTCTCCTTATGAACTTTAGTCTTGCAGTCTTCTGTGCGCGCAATGTGTTAAAAGGGGGGGGGGGGGGCAATGGTACCTACTTAGATAAATAAATGTAAATATTTAAACTTCTCTAGGCGACTGTTTGACCACAGTTCAATATGACCAAAACAACATGGTAGTTAAAATTAGTGTATCTCAGTATTGCGCATCGACTTTTTTTTTAACAAAAGATAGTGTGTTTTTTTTGCTGGTTTGACTAGGGTGTAGTAAATTCATAAAAAAAAAACTTTATTTACATTAACATGCAAAACTTAGCAGTATGTAGCTAGTGTCCCCTTATAATTACATAAAAGTGCCTGTATTAGGGGGTACCGCTCTTCCTGAACATTAAAAATCATAATAATAATAAGTTACCTAATTGACTGGTTAACTTTTAAGTAACTATCAAAAAGGTTTTTATCAATAGAATTTGCTTGGGAATAGAAACTATGATGTCACTGTTTTGTATATAACTTTTTAGTTAACGGTTTTTAGCTTCGGTCAAATAAAAAACTAAGGGCACTGTTTTACAAAAATTAATATTAATGATCCAAAAATATACTTACGAATCTTTGTATTCATTAACCAAAGCTTTTGTATGGGCACAACAGTCTTTTTGCTCTTTTGCAAGAGTATTTTTCTGTGCTGCCGTCATCCTTTGAACTTTAGTCGATAGTAACTTAATCTGCTCCTGTTGACTGTTACCTGCTTTTTTTAGCTCAAGATTGTTTTCAAGTAATGTATAATATAAATCTTCGAGCTCTCGTTTACTGAGTTTTGATGGGCAAACACGGTATAGTTCTGTTGAAAAATTTTAATTTGTTATAAGACATTTTAATGTAAATTAAATACTTTAACCAAATATTTAATAAAAGTAGCTACACTAGTGACTTTATTGTCATTTTAATGACAACATTTATAATAATCTTTTCTTTTTCCTGGGTTTAATTCCTAGGGTGGGCAAAGCGCATTTCTGGGTTTGTGATCACGAATTAGCATTTGACAAGCTCGGTGACACACCCATAAATTTTTGTCCATCATTGAAATCAAGTCAAGTCTACATAACTTGATTTAAATGATTGAGGCCTATGCCTAGTAATAGGACAGTATATTATTAAAGGCTTTACTTTACTTTACTTTACTTTGTTATAATCTTTTGCAATGACTTACAAACTACTTTATTCAACCACAATATTAAAACCTTGCAGCACTTGTATGTTTTAATAGTAAATATAGTCAAAAAAGTCTTAAACTATTGAATATAACAATTTAATAAACTTCCACAGTTTGAATTTTATTAACTTTTGTTTCTTAAACAGATTACATAGGTAAAATCTATATAAAATATCCTTCATGCGTAATTAATATAAGTCTTCATGTTTACAATGAGGGATTTAGTGTAAAAAATCGCTTACCTCGATCCGACCTCGCCGAGTGATTTTTGCACATATCAGGCGTGTTTTCTTTTTTATGACCATTCATTATTTAATCACTAGGTATCACTTTTAACGACCAAAAAAGAAAAACAGAAAGAATTTAAATTTTACGATGGCATTAGGATTTTAGAGATATGAATACTATTAAACTTATTGCGACTTTTCATTCTCGTTCTCTTGTACAATTTTACACTTTGTAATTTTACGTGCATAATCTCGCAGTGGCAAATATCACATAATTTTTTAAGTTTAAATTCGAAAGCAACAAGAAAATGAAAATGCCGCCATAGCAACTGTTTTGTTTCGGATGTCATCAATGTCACTCACACACAACGTCAACACAGGATGTCAACAAGACATGACAAAATGTCACTGTCAAGGTTTTTTTTAAATTTAGTATGATGGCATTGCACTACAAACTCAATAAGAAACTTTTGAGACTATGTAAAATAAACACATTTTTATGAATTCTCATGAATAAGATTCGAATAACAGTGCGACAAAAGAGTAGAAATTAATTATTCCAGAACTAAATTCACTCATTTCCTGGCAACATTGATTATCTGTTATTAAGCCAAGTGGTTGTTCAACTCTGTCCGTGGTTACCAATGATACCTCTCTACAGTATGCTCTATCTTTTAACACTTCCCTAAACAGTGTAATATCGGAATCCGGTTTTACACTGACGGAACTTTTTGAGTGGAATCTATTAACTTTAATTATTATCGTTACCTATTGATCTATAATGAGTTGTAGGAAGAAAATTATGGACCTATAATTTAGAATAACTACTTTACTTTTCCTTTTTATTTAATAACTCGAATATAGTACCTACGATAATGCCACTTTTTAAATCACCAATCACCAACATAAAATAAATACAATTTTCTTTTTTTAATTTACCTATATATTTATTGTGTAATCAAAAGTTGAATTACAGTTTAATCTTCAATTGAGCTTCCTTTATACCAATATCAATCATGCATCGAACACTTTTTTCACAGTAAACACGTTTTATAAACAAGGTATCGGATGACACTAAACTGGTAATAAATGTTTGGCGGTTTTTCTTGATTTAAGAAAAGCCTTCGATACTAACTGTATCTATACCAATTCTTCTACAATCAAACTTATAGAAAGTTACTTAACTGGTAGTATTTCGCGAGTTGCGGTAGGATCAACATTGAGTTCTGAATGTGTAGTCAACTACGGTGTGCCCCAAGGTAGTGTACTGGGTCCTACCTTATTTCTGGTTTAAGTAAACACTTTATGTAATTTGCAAGTAGACGGAGGTAACATAAATATTCGTATGCGGATGATACTGCTATTGTTTTTGTAGCTAAAGATTGGGTAGGGTAAACTTAAAATCAAGAACTGAAGCGGGACTCACCAAAATTGCTACTTGGCTGAATACTCACCTTTTATCACTAAATGACAATAAAAGTAACTATATTTGTTTTAGCAAGTATGACAACGAGCAACCCAATCCTGATTTCAGAATAAAGGTACACCAATGTGTTGAAAATACCTTAGTGTCTTGCTCTTGTCCTGAACTTAAAAAAGTGACCTGTACAAAATTCTTGGGTGTTATGCTTGACCAGCGTCTATCATGGCACAATCATATTGAACTGCTTATGAATAGAACGAGAAAACTGATATGGACATTTAAAACCTTACTTTATGTAGCCTCAGAACGTCTATTGCGTCTAACATACTTATCCTTGGCGCAATCTGTTTTGACATACTGCATAACTGTGTGGGGTGGAGCGAATAAAACTATCTTTCTTGATTTGGAGAGAGCTCAGAGATCATTACTTAAAGTCATGTATTTTAAGCAGCAAGAGTTTTCAACAGACTTACTCAACTCCTCCAGTAATTTACTGACTATCAGAAAATTATGTTTTGTCCACCGTGTTAAGGAAACACAAATCGCTTCCTAACCACGAAATGTAAATAAAGCCAGAAGAAAACGTAATGTTACACATCAACCACGGGTGAGGTCTGTTTTTGCGCCGAGGCAATTTGTCATCAGAGCCAATGTTTTATATAATAAAATTAATAATGAACTCGACATTAACAATATGAATTATAAAGCATGTAAATCTGTGCTCACTGAATGGCTGATAACAAAAAGTTATTCTGATAATGAACTGCTTTTACTAAGTTAATTACTTTCTATTATATTCTATTATACCTACACACTGAAACTCACGGTACACACACGCATACACATAAGCTTGCACATACACACACACACACACACACAAACACACACACACACACACACCTTAGACACACACACACACCTTCAAACACAAACACACACACATACACATACTCACACACATAAAATGTTTTCTAAATATTTTTATTAGGTACTCTGTTATTTTATTAATGTATTTTGTCGTGTCGTTGATTGGTATTTGAAGTAGTCATTTTATGACTGTTAAAGTGGTTTAGTCTATTTGTAACCATGCTATGGAAGAGCGGTGCTGCCTACAACAAGTTATTTTAGCTCAAATGGGAGCACCAACAACATATGCCTGTATTAGACTAAGTTGCTGAAATAACTTTTTTTGTATTTTTTTGTATTGTATTTGTATTTAAAAAAAATCCAAATTTTAACCCCTAACTTCAAATTATAAAAAAAATCATTGATGCATGGATTAATTTTAATTTTAATTTGTAGCTGACATCCTAACACAGCTGAGGTAGCACTAAAACATGTCAAAATACTAAACATTTTAAAATTACAACAAAAACTTAAAAAAATAATATTTTTTTTTACATTTTTTTTCATAAAGTCTTAGTGTTGCCTAGCTCAAAAAAAATACTATGTGACTAGTCGTACAAATTATTAACAAAACTTCCTCACCTAATAACGTACCTATCCAAAAAGGTATAAAAGCAGTATAATATTTAACCTCTCCATATACGGAACGGTTACATGTAACCGTGGCAATATCTTTAACTACGAAGTAAAAAAAGAAAAAATAACAGAATGCACACAAATAGGAGTAATAAGTTAGTTTAGTAGTTAGTTTTCGCAATAAATGACGTCAAATCGTTCACATTTTTTTAAACATCTTGCTCAATGTGTCGCCCTTAATTCCGAATGCAAGTCCTACCAAACAAACCTAGAATGCAAACCTGCTTAGGTTAGGCTGGTCTAAAGAAGCTTGAGCCAATTTCTATCATGTTTCTTTAAAACCCCTAATTTTTTTTTATTATTGTAACAACCATGAAGCTGTAGCTCTAGGATTGCAACAGATGTCTCCTGTTCTGTCAGTCCTGCCTGCCTGTCGTTAACGATAACGTGTTGCTAACATTGAATTAGTCTCACTTTACACCATTAAATGCTGATTTATTATACTATTAAGGTATAAGACTGTGTTTCAATTTCATTCATTACTGAACATTGAATAGAGAGCAATAAAATAAGGCAGTTAGAGGAGAGCATTTTAAGAATGGGTTTGTTTGATTGAGCGCAGTTTCAGTCAACCAGCGCAGAGGTATTGATTATTTTGATAGGTAGGTAGGTACTTACTTGCGCTCGCTCCAGTGGCAGTGCCAGAACCACAAGAACTCTGAAATGCTTAAATTCGTTTAGTCGCAAGATTGAAGTTCTGAACATTTCGATGAAATGGACGTCAGAAAGCTATTTCTTTGTACGAGACGTTAAGCTTTGTAGAGTGGGAAGATTGGTGTGAGAAATAAATGGGTCTTTGTGATCGGTCTGGGGCCTGGGGTCGTCTGTATCCTGTACCTATGCGGTGTAAGGATTAAATAAAATAATTGACTACCTACCTAACTACGTACTCCTCATCTACCTACATTAATAATTAATAATAAGCACCTTTTCAACTGTCAAAATTAGGTAGGTATAATAAATGCAATGCTGGTGGATAACCATCCGTTTATAAATGCTGTTTTCGTAAAATTAATTTGTATTTGTTTGATGATTATTTGGGTTAAGCCAAGTTGGTCTTTTAGAGGTAGATTATAATGAATTATTTATAACTATTTGCTATGTGTCTCCTACAACTGCCTTTGAAATTAAAAGGCTACTACCATCGATATATATGTTAATGCTACTAACTAATTGTTTGGGAGGCTGGTGCCTTTTCCGAAATTCTTACGCTCGAACGGCAGCTTGTATTATGAATAGAGAGACCTGCTACTATAATAAGTTAGCTCGTAACTGTCACCATTCAGAGTGCCTAGTGCGAGTTCCATTCAACATTGCAGACATTGACCCAGAGCCATCGATAAATCGATGCCCAGAGCGCAACTGTAAGTTTTATTTACCTACTACCTACCTCTCCGTATTCATTCGATAACGTTTACCAAAAGGAAAATTTGACTTTCATGGCAAACTTTTAACACTTCTCGTATGTCGCTAGGAGGCGCTGCTTCCAATGACAATACCATCAAACAACAAATAAATGATTATCTTATCTTATCTTATCAGTTATCAATTATCAACTAGTCTGCCCCAAATGTCAACCTCACCTGCACGACCCGGACGCGGATCAGTAATTTTATAAAAATATTTTTTTAGGTTCTGTTATAAGTAGCGCCTGCGACAATTGAGACCGCAAATTAAGCAGAATCTAAAAAAAAATTATAAAATTACTGGTTTTTTGAAGTCGGTTAACGACTTCAAAAAAAGAGGAGGTTACTCAATTCGACTCGTACTTACCTATAATTTTTTAATGTGTGTTTGCGGATAACTTCGTCGTTTATGAACTGATTTTGATTATTCTTAAGAGAAGTATCCTTGTTGGGTCTACGTCTACAAGACGGCTACCGATGACTAAAAATCGAAAATAAAATAATTTTTAACAAAAAAAAACCGACTTCAAAAACAGGAAACTTAAAAAAGTAAAAACAGCTCTAAAAACCATAAATCATATTGAAATCATATTATCAATATAATAATATAATATAATCATATACCTAGATACGCATATCAGTTTTAAAAAATGTCTACTGAAGTCGGGTGGGGCTTTTACAATAAAAAAGTGGAGTTAATGGAACAACTATAAAAGTTTAAATGAAACAAAATTTGTCCCCCAGACGATCACCTACCACCCGACTTCAATAGACCTTCTTTAAAACTGATATGCGTATCTAGGTAATTAATAATATGATTTCAATATGATTTTTGTTTTTAGAGCTGTTTTTACTTTTTTAAGTTTCGTGTTTTTTGAAGTCGGTTTTTTTTTGTTAAAAATTATTACGTCGGGTAGCTATTATGTTCATAGTAAATGATCGTAATTCGCGGTAATATCATTTGATGCCACAACATTTTTAGTTTTAGTTCTATGTTAGTAATCATATAGGTAGTAGTTAGTATCTATTTTATTGTTTTACTAGGCACCCAGTAATCCCCACTTAAATGTCTAATGCAAATCCTAAATCTAAAGCTCTTGTATGGCTGTATACTGCATTGCTTGAACCTGTTTACTATGTATCAACGGTAGATGGCGCTGTACTGTACATTTCTACATCGCGCTATCGAAGTTTTTCGTCAAAGTTACTTAGTTTGTTGGTGTACGATTCAATGTTAAAATTATAAATGAGACGTACTAGGCGAATTGCGTACTGAGTCTTGCAAGTACGAGTACACAAAAATATTTATTCCAGAAATCTGTTCCACGAGTACTTAGAAGTATGCGTTTTTACGTACTAGTTTCTTTCATACAAGCTTTTCGGTAAAGTCCGTGATCACTTAAATAGTTCACTCAGCATAATATTCTAAATTAATAACATACATTGCTTAAATGACTTGCTATATTAGGAACTAATACTAAATAGCAAAACAAGATTCTCCCGTACCTAAGTCAAATAAATAAATGCGCAAACACTCCAATCATCTTTTGTATCAAACTAAGGAATGACATACTAAAACGACTTGTGTTGTGTTGTGTCATATTAAAACGACGTCTTCACGTCTCTGAGAACACCCAAACACAAACCAATATAAAAACATCGTTAAAAAATGTTACGTTATTAATTGCAAAAAAATATTCTGCTTAAGTTACACGACCGGGAATCGATCCTGATCGATCCACATGGCTGTCATGGTCGTCAGTTACAAACTAGGTTAATTAATTTGAATTGAAAAATTAAAAAAAATTTTTTGGAGCCATAATAAAATGAAGACAGAAATTAAATTAATTACCTAAATCAAATAGGTACCTACAATCACCACCAAAAACGTCTATTTACAGTTAATGTTTACCACCACTATCACCATATACACTACCTACTTAATATTTATTTACAATGTATTTACAGTTCTAACACCACCATTCGTTAAAACGAATGCGAAAGCACTTATTAACGTTATGTTAATCCGACAATCCCAAGACCACCAAAATCATCTGAACTTACATGTAATTAAAAGTATCTTCTTTATTTTTAATACACATAAGTACTAAACCTTCTAACTAAACTATTTTTTATCCGAGGATAAACAATCGTAACGTAAACAAACAATACGCCGAAATAACTGTCTGAAATTCAAATTTGCATAAAAACCAACGAATAAGTAAATAATCACCGCCTAAGAAATATAGACTTTATTTCTAATGAGATACAGTCTTAATGTCCAACCGCACAAAAAAGCAAGATACACCAGACTCACTTTCGCGCAGTACTCGGAGACACTGAGACACCTACTCATGGTGCATACAAAAAGCGGTTTTAACACCTTACAATAAGGTTGATCGTAAATACATGGGAATAAACTCACTCACACTAAAATCGAACGCGTCTCGAGAACGCGTACTCATGGTGCATACAAAAAGCGGTTTTAACACCTTACAATAAGGTTAATCGTAAATACATGGGAATAAACT
This sequence comes from Eudonia lacustrata, assembly GCA_947562085.1. Taxonomy (NCBI): domain Eukaryota; kingdom Metazoa; phylum Arthropoda; class Insecta; order Lepidoptera; family Crambidae; genus Eudonia; species Eudonia lacustrata. The sequence goes on along the minus strand of OX387340.1, from coordinate 27,694,593 downwards.
CACTCACACTAAGATCGAACGCGTCTCGAGAACGCGTATTTGAGTTTCGGACTCGATACTTATTAGAAGCACAGAGTACATAATACGTTAGAAGTTTAAGTGCGTATTTGAGTAACTGTCAACGTATGCGTCGTCGATACTTGTAAATACTCGGTACGCGTTGGACGCTGAATCGATACTGAGTATTTATACGTACAAGCAAATACTTATTCCAAAAACTTATTCCAGTAAATACGTCTCATCCCTAGTTAAAATGATCATACTATAAAACAAAAATTTTTGGATGTTCTTATGGACCTCACAACACAAAAAAAATACAGTCGAATTGACCTCCTCCTTTTTTGTGGAGTCTGTTAAAAACTAATAGAGATGTGATCATGTCTGATTTTTTTTTATGTGTGTTCGCGCTTCGCGGTGTTCGCGGATAACTTCGTCGTTTATGAACCGATTTTGATGATTATTTTGTTTCAAGATTCTCAGTCGCAAAATTACGCACGGAGCCTGCGAGTGACATGCTTGAGCCAGATATTCTTGAGTCTGAAGTAAGAGCTGCTATTCAACATCTAAAAGCGTTGTAGTTTTTGTCCACTACTGCAACAAGTGCTGAGTGGAGTCCTTTTAGAACCCATTTTTAATTATGATTTGTTTGTTTTGTTTTAAGTACCTACATAAGTTTGTACTGTGTTCTAATATATACATTGTTTATTTTGACACCTTGTACCTATTTCATTTCATTTTAAAATGGGAAAGCCACAGAGAAAGATGAGATCCCAATTGAAACTATTAAAGCATTGGGAGAGCGTGGCGTTCATATCTTCCACATCATCTGCAACAAGATATGACTTTCAGGCAAATGGCCCTCCGAACAGGCCCACACAATTTTTACTCCTCTTCATAAAAAGGGTTCCACAAAGAAGTGTAGCAACTTTCGACTTATCGCCCTCATAACACACGCTAGGTACATAATAGCTTAAATGAGAGACTGAATGCATATTTGTCCAGAGAGATTGCACCAGAGCAAGCCGGATTTGTAAAAGGAAAAGGAACCCGTGAACACATTCTCATCGTTCGGCAAATAATTAAGAAGGCTCAAGAATTTAACAAGCCGACATATATGTATGCCGGCTTGTTAAATAGTTTTGTTGATTTCTCCAAAGCGTTTGACTCGGTGAATTGGCCAACGTTGTGGAAAAACTACTGGACATGGGCACACCACTACACCTCGTGCACCTGCTTAGGAATCTTTACGGAGGAACAGCTACAGTACGGACAGATGACCTCCTGTCAGATAGTTTCCACCCAAGTGCGGGCGTGCGACAGGGCTGCATAATATCACCGTTAATTGCTTACACCGAGCTTGTTATGCGAATCACTCTGGAAGACTGGACCGATGGTGTTTTGATTGTTGGCTACAAAATTGCAAACTTGCGGTACGCAGATGACACCACCTTATTTGCGAGTAATGCTGGCTTTATGGAGGAAGTATTCTCAAAATGGAGCGCGTAAGCCTTACGTTTGGGTTGAAGATAAACCGATCTAAGCCCAAGATTATGATCGTGGATCGTGCCAACGACAACTCGCCCGAGGTGACACAGATTGTGAACTGTGGCGTGGTTCAGGCTTATAAATCTTGGAGCCTAAAATCTCAAACAACGGTGGCTGCGTAGATGAAGTGAAACGACGTATGACTATAACCAGAACTGTGATGCAGAAGGCAAGGAAGGTATGGAGGAATCGCAACATTACTAAAGTCACCAAAATTGGGCTCATAATGCAAACACTCGTATTCCCCATTTTTCTTTACGCGGCAGAGACGTGGACAGTGTGTGAGTTGGAAAAAGGGAAATAGATGCTCTGGAGATGTGGTGCTGGAGGAAGATGCTTGGGATATTATCGACGGAGTTCCGCACCTATGTGTCATACTGCATGGGCATCACGCAGCGTCTGTCGGCCATAGTACAGTTGCGCATACTGCAGTACTTTGTTTGGCCATGTCTCTCGGCGTGATAACGACTCCATAGAGCGGCTGGTCATACAGGGAAAAGTGGAGGGAACCAGATCACGTGCCAGGTCACCTATGCGCTGGACTGATGAAGTGAAATCCACGATAAGGAACCGCGTATCCGATTGTGCCAGGCAGTCTACTAACAGAGAGAGATGGCGTGAGGTCGTGCGGAGAGCTGTGTCCGCCTCAACCACTGAATTTGACGACTCAACGTGATCGCGAACGCTCTGCCAACGATTTATTCGATTACGTTTCTCACTTCTCTATCGATTCGCTCTTGATATAACCCAGAATTATGAGCTAATCTGTAGGTACAGTGGCGGCAGCTTAGATTGACCACGTGATTTAGCGCGACTTATGTCAATCCCATACATTTTAATCTTTTCGAACTTCGCTATCGTTTTCTTAATGTTACTTTGGCTAAGCCTACAGGGTTTGCCTTCGTTAATGTGATCGAATAGCGAATTAAACTCGCACTTGGCACCCAGGGTAGTAATTAACTGAATTTACTGACAAAAAAAATTATAATTAGCCCTCTTCTTTAGTTGTACGTATTTAAAATACTTCATCTGTACAAAGCTTAGCTAAAGACCCTAGAGCTAATTTAACCCGGCACTATACCGAAGACATCCCGGACATCAGCCTGTACGAGATTAGTATGGCTCTCAAACAGCTCAAAAACGGCAGGGCACCAGGTGCTGACGGAATTACGGCCGAGCTTCTAAAAGCAGGCGAAAGACCGGTACTCGTAGCTCTTCAAAAGCTATTTAATTCCGTCGTACTAGGGGGCAGAACGCCAGAGACGTGGCACGAAGGTATGGTGGTACTGTTTTTCAAAAAGGGCGACAAAACCCTGCTGAAGAACTACAGGCCCATCTCACTTCTAAGCCACGTCTACAAGCTGTTTTCGAGAGTCATAACGAATCGTCTCGCACGCAGGTTTGATAACTTCCAGCCTATCGAACAAGCCGGTTTCCGAAAAAGCTTCAGCACCATAGACCACATACATACGCTGCGGCAGGTTATACAGAAGACCGAAGAGTATAACCAGCCTCTTTGCTTAGCGTTTGTGGACTATGAAAAAGCCTTCGATTCGATTGAGACATGGGCCGTGCTACAGTCTCTCCAGCGGTGCTAAATTGACTATCGGTACATCGAAGTGTTAAGGTGTTTGTATGAAAGCGCCACTATGTCAGTCCGTCTTCAGGACCAGAGCTCGAAACCTATACAGTTGCAGCGAGGAGTGAGACAGGGAGATGTGATTTCTCCGAAACTGTTCACTGCTGCACTGGAAGATGTTTTCAAGCTTCTGGACTGGAAAGGACTCGGCATCAACGTCAACGGCGTATACATCACTCACCTTCGGTTTGCTGACGATATAGTGGTCATGGCTGAGACCCTGGAAGACCTCGGCGCAATGCTCGGTGACCTCAACAGAGTCTCTCAACAAGTGGGTCTTAAAATGAACATGGAGAAGACGAAAGTTATGTCGAACTCACGTGTCGTATCCACTCCTCTGAAGGTTGGGGACTCTGCCCTTGAAGTTGTGGACAATTATGTTTACCTGGGACAAACGGTTCAGCTAGGTAGGTCCAACTTCAGCAAAGAGGTCAATCGTCGAATCCAATTAGGCTGGGCAGCGTTCGGTAAGCTACGAAATATCTTCTCGTCCGATATACCGCAGTGTCAAAAGACGAAAGTCTTTGACCAGTGTGTGTTGCCAGTGATGACATACGGGACTGAGACGTGGTCGCTCACTATGGGCCTCATAAAAAGGCTCAAGGTCACTCAAAGAGCAATGGAGAGGGCTATGCTCGGGGTTTCTCTGCGTGATCGAATCAGAAATGAGGAGATCCGCAGAAGAACAAAGGTAACCGACATCGCCCGAAGAGTTGCTAAGCTCAAGTGGCAGTGGGCAGGTCACATTGCTCGCAGGACTGATGGCCGCTGGGGCGGGATAGTCCTGGAGTGGCGGCCGCGTACCGGAAAGCGCAGTGTGGGCAGGCCTCCAACAAGGTGGACCGACGATCTGGTGAAGGTCGCGGGAAGCCGCTGGATGCGAGCAGCACAAAACCGGTCGTTGTGGAGATCCTTGGGGGAGGCCTTTGTCCAGCAGTGGACGTCTTTTGGCTGAGATGATGATGATGATGAAAATACTTCAGAGAACTTGGTTCCTATATCCTAGTCCTAGTCCATGCTAATAAAAGCGACATTATTGCCTGGAGTAAATCAATTCCGGCTTCAACTCGTCACACCAAAATTTTGTTCTAACCGGTCATACCGCCAAAAGCAGTATTATTTGTTTCAACCCGTCACAAGTTGATTTATTTCTATTAGGACACATTGTAATTTTGTACTTATTGGTCACACAGTCACACTGAAAATCTTTTCCTATTCGTCATACCGTCAAACAGTTCTAACTGGTCACAAGGAGGATACCTAAACAAATTTCACTAGCCGCCAAACGTGTCTAGTAAAACAAGTTCAAGTGTACCTAATTATGTATTTTTATTTTTTTTCCAAATCGACCTTTTTATCGAAGACTCCGTTCAATATCCATCGCTATTTCTCATAGATTCTTATATTTGGACTATACGCCTTGTTCGTGCGCAGACAGTTTAAAAAAGGCACCATAGCGGCTATTGTCTTTTTCTGTATTGCAAAGGAAAAAGAAGAAAAATTAAACAAACTTATTAATCAACAAATTTTATTGAACAGTAAACATTTAACACATTGATCACAATACATAAGTAGCACGGGTGTACATAGGCAAAATAGGGGAGTAACCTACTACCCACCAGCTTGAAAAAGGTTTGGATAATTTTGGCGTCATTGTCAAATTTAGCGGTCACTCATAAAACTAATAAATTTTGAAAGAACACATCAAGGGGATCAAACTTTATATGGGGCACATCACATATAGGTAGCTAAACAATATCGGGGCTGAGATATTAGGCATTTTATATTTTTATTTTTTACCATAAATATCGTCGATATAAACAAAAATACTAAGCAAAAAGTTTTAAAGCGGCATTGTTTAAGTATGCTAAAAAAAAACCGTTTTTAATTGCGACGCGACTAAGATAAAAATAAGTCTTAGTTTCCATAATATTAGCAATCAAAAAAGTACCATATGCCAGTCGCATAAGGGTTATTTTTACAGCCAATCACATTAAGGATTCATTTACCATATTTATTTATATAAATTTATTTATTCTTCATTTATTTATATGCATTTGGTACATACCAAATAGAACAAGCTCGTAGCTACTACGGAAAACATATCAAAAATGGTTCATATAAGTATCATAGAGGTATGCAAAGAAACTCACATTCAAGCGTTTCAAAGCCGCCTTGATATCATTGAGCCATGGCTTTTGAGAGGCCGAATTCAGTCGCGGCATACGTCGAGCAGAATTTATTATATTTATATAGGTACTATTAGATAGTGGTTTACAGGGGTCTGAAGCGATATTAGGCCATTAACGTTCTTGTGTTGTGGGAAAAAGAACTTTAGGTTGCTGCTCCCATATAATGTCCATTAAATGGTATACGAGTTGGGGCAGATGCCAATAAAGACAACTCGCCCCGCCGCCGCCGCCGCCGGCACAGTTCCTGCACGATTATTCGTCAAGATATTGAAAATGAAGTAGGTACCTATATGACATTTAATAAGTTTTCCGTTTCTTCTCCTACGAGAAAGTAGGAGAAGAAACGACTCTTACGACTCTTCCTCTTTCCGACTTTCTCTACTACAACTAGACTGATAGTGACAAAGTGATTTTTTAATTACCTCTAAGGCTAGGTTAGGGTTAAGTAATTAAAGAAAGTGTGCAATTCTACCAAAGTGATTTCAAACTGTATTATAAAAATGTATAAAACATCATAATAGAAAGATATTTAAACATAAAAGTCTCATTATTTATAGATAAAAAAATAAGTACAGTAGACAACACATAGGACATCGAGTTACCCATATGGTTCACTATCATCATTCCACTCTTTGTTCCCAATGTTTAACTATTGAGTCAGAAAATATTGTTATTGGTATTCAACTTATGTGTGACTGTACTTTATGAGAAAAATGTTCACAACAGTTAAGCATATTTAAAGAAATCCTACTTCTCGTATTTCTGCACACTCTCTACATCTGTTATGTAAGATTAACCCTATAACAAATATTTGTTGGGATCATTAAAGTTAAAAAAATAATTATATTAAAAAAATCATATCTCAGCTCCGATATTACTTATAGCAACGCTAATCACTTTGATACGTTTTTATAAGGGTAGGTACTACAAAATAGTAAAAAAAATATCACTGGCCGCTAAAAAAAATGACGCCGCTCTGGTCCATACAAAATTACCCAAACCCCTTTACAGCCAAGTTTTTAACATACTTAGTCCGACCGGATGTTATAACACCTCTAAAAGTATCATATAGATGTACCCTAATGTGATAGGTATTTTTAAAGTTTCATTGACAAACGCCTGATCGGATTAAAAGGGTGTAAGTAGGCCCCATGATATTTGAAATTAAAGCACGTTACGTCACGTTGGTATGTCTAATTAAAAACAAATTACCTAGAGGTGTCCCTTTTGTCTGACAAATCTGATAACGTTGGTATCTACTTTTATTGACTACTAAATGCTTTTATTTATTTATTAGAGCTACATAAATATTTTGTGGACTCACTGAAGAGATTCGAGGAAAACATTATTTAAAATTCAGTAAGCTAAAAGTCTGCCAAGTTTAAATACCTAAATAAGTTGTATTCAGTTATTTTCTTTTAAAGTTAGCGAAAACATTATAATTTCACAAGTTTGTCACTAGATGGCGCTGAATCGAGGACATACTTTGCTGATGGCCTCAAGCGGACTTTTCCCGAAAAGGTGACCGGACCGCATCACCGGGCTTTTAATTAATATTATTATTAAAAATAATATTGAATCAATAAGTTTCTAATCTTCTGACCAAAAAATATAACTCACTTGACAGACTTCTATATCACTACATAGTTTAAAACAAAGTAGCTTCCCGCTGTCTGTCTGTCCCTATGTATGTATGGTTAATGTTTAAAACTACGCAACGGATTATGATGCGGTTTTTTTTGATAGATAGAGTGATTCAAGAGGAAGGTTGTTAGTATCAGTATTGCACCCGTGCGAAGCTGGGGCGGGTCGCTAGTTATATATAACTATTATCGATGCGACGACTGACGCGGCGACGACGTCTACCTAAAGCAGTCGCTATTTCAAATGCAAATTGTAGATAATATAATTTTGAGACACCTATTATTATCTATGTTATTGTCAGTTTTCAAACAGTTCGTTTGTTTACCTACCTACTTAGTTACTTTTATTTAATTTTAATTTGGGGTAATAGTATTATAATTCTATTGTTATAATAGAGAAATCTTTAAATGTGTTAAATTCTATTTTACAATAAGCTTGGTACAATTTTCAGAATCACAATTTTAAGGTTTAAACCGTGTGGTAGGTTCTAATTTAACAATTAAATTACAAAAAGATATTGAACCGTAGTGTTGAACATAATCTAGGTTTATACTTAGTATGGAACATTTTCGACTGTAACTATTATAATAATAACAAATAATATTTGTAGATATAAAGGTATAGTCGACAATGAAATTGCTTTACCACCTTAGAAGTGAATTTTCTTTGCATTTAATAAAACAACAAGTTCCATTTTTGTATAAACCAAGTGACAGATACGTTCTCATCATTAACAATGAGCCTTAGCGAAATTTTATTGTAATGGAAGTTTTTGTCAAAAGTGATAAAGCAATTTCATGGTCGACTATACATAATCACCTTCACCTATATACATTCGGTACTTACTAGAAAAGACATTATTAGAATTTACATTATTGTTTATATCTATAGCATTACATTTATGAAGATGATGGTGGGTGGTAGAAAAAAACTGGTAATAGGTACGTCACTGGGACATGAAAGCCGCTGAACACCTTGAGTAGGTAGTTGTATCTGAAGCATCGCCCACACACCCCGTGAGATGGGTGCCTAGTGTGAATTTTGTTTACTATCCATATTCATTCGATTACGTTTACGAAATCGAAAATTAGTATGGCATTGAAGCAGCGCCTCCTGGCGGCATACGAGAGGAGTTAACATTTTGCCATACAAATTCTCGTTTTGGTTAACGTGATCGAATGGTGAATGAAACTCGTACTTGGCACCATTCCTAATTCTCGTCTGCGGTAGGTACGCGGGGCGGGAGGTACGTAGGGCCTCTGCCACGAGTACGAGCGTTTTGCGACGCGGCGAACGAATTTCTAGTTCATTGCGTTATTTCAATAACCGTTGACTATGACTGCCGTTGTATAGCGCGCAATGAACTAGAAATCCGTTCGCCGCGTCGCAAGTCGCTCGTGTTCGTGGCAGAGGCCTTACGTGCCTCCCGCCCCGCGTACCTACCGCAGGCGAGGACTCAGTTAAGCGGTCTTGCTTTAGTTATGTTATTGAAACAAATTCTAAGGTTCAGCGGTTTTCGTTGTTTTCCGTAAGCACTGTCTTATAAGTTATCTGGATCAAACAAGCTATTAAAAGCACAATATTTATTATGATCAATATATATTTTTTTTGCATTCGACCTTACCTATCGATATCCCCAACAATTACGCTAAGCTAGGGTAGTGGCTTCAGCGTTCGACAGTAACCAGTGATCGTCATTTTCTTCCTTTATTCTATACCTATACTAATATTATTGTAACGTTGCAATTTTTAAACGTTTCAAGTAGATTTATAGAATAGCAGAAAATAATTTTCTGTATTATGTTTGTTTTGAAAATTATTTTCTGCTATTCTATAAATCTATAACGTTTAAAAATTGCAACGTTACATTATAAAGAGGAAAGCTGTGTATTTTTTTGTATGTATGTTTGTAACGAATAAACTCATAAACTACTGGACCGATTTATAAAATTCTTTCACTATTATAATGATACATTAGCGTTGAGTAACATAGGCTAGGTATAAAAAATGTCCACCCGTGCGAAGCCGGGACGGGCCGCAATCATTGATAATAGGGGCTAGTAACTGATTTTAGTTGTTAGCAACATTTGAATACACCACCTGCCTCCAAGATGTAATTTTGTAAAGTCTATGTTATTTTTTGACGACGAAAACTGTGTCGAACACTGGACTTAAAGTTTCGGACGCGGTGCCACTACCATAATAATAAATTTAAAAAAATAATTAGGTGGTACTTCATTAATTTAATACTGGGACTTCTTGGCGGGAAAGTAAAGAGTCATGTCTGCGGTTTTGCTTTATTTACTAAAATTTGTGTTATGTCGAATTTTAATGTGAAGTGTTCGTGAGTGTGCATGAGTGTTGGCAAATGAAACAAAACAGTGCAACGTCACTTTTCAAATTCTCTCAAGAACTCCGCGTGAGGACTTAGTAAAGCCCCACATCTTTACTGAGATACTCGAGGGATCATTTCTCACTTTTCATTTCTAATAACATTCATTATCATCATAAAGGAAATATTGTCTATTTATGTATTACATGTAAGAAAAAATACTTTGACACTGGTTAAATGTGCTAATCGCACGAAGCCATCAACTAAAAAAAAAAAATTAATACTGATTTCCAAATTTTTAAAAATAGAATTACTTTAATTAAATAATTAAAATAACACTGACGTTTTACGCCACACGTATTAACCCATCGTTGGCCGTAAACACCAGACACAATAGAATTTTATTGTTTGGTGCTTGTACATGTAAGCTAGGGTTGCCAACTATTTTTTAGGAAATTAATGTAAATCTATCACTAACTAGTATAAAAAAAAGGATTTGAAGGAAAAATAAAGTATTTCAAAATTTATTTATTTAAGCGTTGCGTTTCGTTTCACTTCACCTGAGTCCGAGTATCATTCAGTAGTTCAGAAATTAAGTCAACAGGACTATTCTGTTCAAATGCACGCATTAGTCGGAAATAAAGTATTTCCATACTTTATTTTTATTAAAAACAATAAAGTATGGGAATGGAAAATAACGTAGGATACGTTATTTTAAAGTATGGTTGCCAACCCTAATGTAAGCGCTCGGCCAACGATGGTTTATTAGGTACATGATTAATACACCGTCGCGGTCGGCAATAAAAGTCATGGACATTCGAAGTTTTGGACAGCCCTACTTGGCATTAGTTAATTTTCATCGAGAATAAATTCTCTAAAAGAGCGTTATTTTATTTTTTTACAAATAAAATACAGCCGCCTACCTACAATTTCAAATCCTCAAAGAAAATAAATTAATTCCATAATTGCAGTTTGATACAATGTACGAAAAATTATGGGATTGGACCTTATTATAATATACACAGAACTTAAAACTATCAAAACTTACTCAATACCTACCATAAATAAATGTCTAACAACAATCACAAGCAAATGCCTAATGGAATATAGCTAAGTGACCTTTCAGGCCAGAATAGTAGTAGGTACGTAGGTAACTATCAAAATTCACATTTAAATGTAATTACCTAGTAGGTAATTATCAAGTTTACCTTACCTAATATGTTTAGTCACTACGAGTAATATTGAAATATCATTTCTCAAGTTTAGAGATGATTTGAAGCAGGTTGTAAGTATCGCAGAAACGTCAAATATATATTTTATCCTTTCAAATTTAGATTGACTAGCCACATTATTAGTTCAACTGTATTTTATTAAATAGTACACATAGTCAACCTGGGCGTCATCAATCGCAATCTTAGACGATCAATTAAGATTCTTTTATTGGTTGCGACTTTCGACTTTAAAGACTGACTATTATAAAACTATGCTATACTGACTATATGTAGACTATATGTATGCTCGACTGACTTTATTAAAACAGATATTTTTGCGCCGATTCGAAACCCGACCTCGAGAGACTCTGAACTAATATTCATATTGTAATCAAAACTTGCCAATTATCTTGTCTTATTCTGACACATTGCCTACCTATTGTTATAGCTATTATGTTGTTGAAAGTACATCTACAAATAATTATTATCGCCAATACTCCTGCAAAGTGTTAATATTCGCCAAAGATACACAATCATTAATCAAAATGGCGCAAATTACTCCATCGCAAAAATAATTTTGCTAAAGTCAGTCCAGCTTACTTGAAGTTTAAAAGAGGTCAGTAATCTCAGACAATTATTGTCTATATTTCAGACGATGAGTACTTCATTATTTTCTTTAATAAATTTTACAAAAATATTTAAACATTTCATGGGTTTGTTCAAACGTTTTCTAGGCCGTTTAATTAAATGGACCAAATTGCTAATATATATAATAATATAAGTAATACAACTGAAGTATATAATATGTTGTATTGTAAAATGGTATCAATAAGAGTTATTTATTCCCTATAACATCTAATGTTTTTCTATAAAATACTCTTCAGTTTGCTAAACTTCAGGGTTAAATACTTATCTAGTTCACAAAATCTACTCCACAATATTATAAAATGTAGATTTTAACCACAATAATTTGGCATAACACACCTAGTATAACAGTCACACATTTTATTGTCGTGATTACATATAGAATTAGCTACCTTTTTGGGGTATTACAATATAAGTAGAGATAAGTAGTATAGAATAGATAGATAAAATCTGTAAAGATGTCTACATTATTCTTAGTAAACTAGAAGACATTGCAGCTGTGGGAAAGCAGTTTCGAGCAAAAACAGCGTAGCAGACTTCCTTTTACCTAGCCGCGTAGGTGAGGCAGCTTACTAAGCGATTTCTTACGAGGAAGCCGGTAGGTGCCAGGAGGATAGATTGTTGAAGATAGTTGATACACTTAAGTATCTCATACCAAGCTCTCACGACCAAGGTAGACTCCAATTTTATAGGAGATACTATTTTTAAGCGCCCGACAGGTACCGTTTATAAGACTTGCATATTGTTAAGCTCTTGCTTTTTACCAACTTCTTGGTAGAGTACCGTAATCGACCCAAATGAATCAAGACAGAGTTGGAATGTCATCGGTCGATTAACACTAGGCTTTTTGGAATGGTTTGAAAAAGAACCACCCGACTCTTATGTTCTGGCAATAGAGTTCTTATGTTCTAGCTTTAGAGGTTATTGTAGCGGTCGCTTGTGCCCTAGCCCTTGTTCTAAATGGCCTGAGTGATGCCAAAGAAGTGTACCAGTAAACCTTACGTGATGTTTTTAGAGTTGCTCCTTCCTAGGCTCTGTTCTGCGCAGTTTAAGATTAACCCAAAGCTTTTGGGATGGTGGATGGTAGTGCTAAAAGAGTGCAGCACTAGCCATAGGACCAGTAAAATTGAGATAATAATAAAGTTGCTCTTCCCCCTTTTTACACAAGAGAAAATGCCACTGCGCCTGCGGTGACGAATATGGTTATATGGAGAGTTGGTCTTTCTTAATCTCTTTTCTGCATGGTGTAAGATTAACCCTAAGCTTGGAATGGTGAGAAAGTCATTGTTCTAATAGAGCTAAAATATTGTGTGGTTAGTTATAAGGGCTGGAGCTACGTTGGCGTATGACCTAAACCTTGTTTTACGCGGGGACCGAGAACAAATCTCATGAGATCGTAATATAGTCTTACGAGTAACTACCTTTAATAGAAGTCCTAGTCACTGTTCTGCGCGGTGTAAGATTTACCCTAAGCTAAGAACGATGTAAGAGGAAGCCACCTTGTTCTGGTGGTGCTAAAGTATGGAGTGGAGTTGGAAGCTTTCGGCCTAGCCCTTGTTCTGCGCAGCCTGGCGGCGCAGGTCGGAGCGGATGGCCGCGGTGATGGCGGCGCCGAACGCCAGCAGCGCGCACAGCGTGAGGTTGGACCAGCGGTCGCCTACGGCGCCGAGCATCCACTCGTACAGCAGCGTCAGTATGATGCCGAAGATCTGGATCACAATAAGCGCTGAGTCAATGTATGCTATTGTTGCTTTAGCAACATCATCATATTGTCAATGGAAACGAATTAGGCATACTTACATACAAACAATTTAGGAAGTATTTGCAGTTTTTTTGGGATGCGATTTTTGGATTGGTGACAATATTCCCACATTATTACATGGACATTTCGAAGTTAACGGTGACTATTTTGACACAAATTATCGGAACGTAAGTAGGTTACAGAAATTGTAAATATTTCAAAAAATATAGTAATTTTTTGTATTTAGATTACCGGCGAGTTTTAAAAATCGTACTCCAGTTCCAAAATGCAAATTGCATAAAGATTTAAAGCTTATTGCCTTGCCTTTGCCTTAAGCCTATAGAAAGCTTGCAAAAGTCATATAAGAGCGATAGCTCGAAGTTCTAAGGCATAGTGGAAAATTGTTATAGCTTAATACCTATAGCACTTTGAGCTGACTAACCAGGACACTGGCTTGATTAGAAATATTTAAAAAAAAACACTTGCTCACCTGGACAACAGCGTTCAGGATTCCGGAGGTTGTACCCTCCGGCTCAGGATACGTTACTTCAGATGCAAATTCGAAGCCCACTGGCAGGTATCCAGTCATAAAGAAACTGAAAACAAAAATAATAATACTTGAAATTAGTAAATAGTATTTAGCGGAAAGTTTAATTTGGAAAGCTATCTATTTCGTGATAACTATCTATACATATAATAAAGCTAAAGAGTGTCGAAAGTCTGTACATGGAAGATATTCGAAAAAAAAATTGGCTGGGTATACTTAGAATCGATAACAAAACACGTTCCAACAGTTTTTAGAATTTTTGTCTGTTTGTCTGTTTATTTGACCGCGCATAACTTGAAAATGGCGGAACGGATTTGGATAAAACTTTGCACATAGAGAGACCATGACCCGGACTAGGATATATAATACTTTTTATCCCGGTAACAGGGTCCTGTGGGACAGTGTAGTCTTCGTGAATGAAGTCGCGGGCGACAACTAGTGAATAATAATTTTAAACAGACGCCTGCATGACAACCTATCTAAAAATAAATACATAAAAAATACAGTGAAAAAATTAAACGCCTACCCGACCCAGCCAGGTATCGAACCTGGGTCTTCCGCATTCCGAGTGGCTGTACTGACCGCTATGCTACCGGGAAGGCTGACGTAAGCGCTGAATTGATTTTTTCACTGTATTTTATAAGTATTTAATTCAGCTTCAGTGCAGCAAAATTTCTTCAATATGTTCAACCATATACCTTAGACATAAAGTTCAAAGCCTGTTGAGAAAATTTGAAAGAAAGAAAGAAAGAAAGACATTTATTGACACACACACACACACACGCACACAAAATACAATACAGTCAAAACAAAGCAAGAACTAATAAGAATAGAAGGAAAACAAAAATAAACAATTAAAAGAAAAAATAAACAAAAAGCAGTGTGAGAGGCCAACAAGGACCCTGTCTCAGCATAATACCCCCACGACACTCGAATATGAGCCGAGTACCGCAGGAGTGCTGTTATTCTGACAGGGCCGCCGGAGGGAGACGAGTGACGACGCACCGCGACGCCGACAAACAAAATAAACAATAAATAAATAAAATAAAATAAATTATAAAAAAACAAAGTAGGTAATTGAATTACTACATTAAATATATAAAAATGAATAAATATATTTTAGGATATACTATAAAATTTAAAATCTAGGCTGTATGGGCTAACCCCTAAATTTGACAGTTTGCGGTAGGCTGATGCGCAGGCGTGCGTAGGTACAATAGTTTTACCGTAAATTTGATAATATCTATTCGAAAAAGACTCGATCCAAATGATTAAAGTAATTCTCTTTTCCAATACATGTAGCAGCAAATTTGATCCTAAATCTTAATGGTTCCAAATCCGGCGCCGTACAGTCTCTTTGATTATGATTAGATGGAATGGATAAATCTCATTTGTGCTTGCCCCTTATAACAAGATTTCTTCACATTGTGCGCCCCAAATGACAGGGAATGCCCATGTTATTAAATGTTCCTCTTTCCGCTGTGCATCGTTTATACGATATGAATAATGGTTGTCGAGAGGGAAACTGTCGGGATTTCTTTTGCTATAACATTTTCCTACATTTCTAATTTATTCGAAACGATAAATTTTGAATGCTTATAACTTCTTTTTTAGAAAAAGTTAAGTAGTTGGGATTTAGATTTTTTTAAATTTGATTATTGAAATAGATTAGACAGATTATACAGAATACCGATAATTCCGCAGTTTAGCGTGAAGGTGAAGATCACCCTGCCGACCATGAAGACAGAACGCAGTGGTGGTCTCCTTAAATCATCAGGTGCATTTTGTCGAACCGATCATAGACAACTCAGTTTCGAAGCATGCTGCTCTGCTACATGACGCCAATGATGCCGCAGTAGAGCGTGAAGGTGAAGATGACCATGCCAACCACGGAGGCGTAGTATACCTACTGCGAGCATGGTCTCCTTGAAGCAGTGCGTTTTATCCAGAAGGACACAGATAACTCAACCTAGAAGGATACTGCTGAGATAGGTACACGACACTGCAGTTGAGTGTACAGATGAAGGTAACCCGACTATGAAGGCAGAATACATCGAGCGTGTTCTCTTTGAAGTAGTGCATTTTGTCCAGAAGGTTGCAAATAACTCACCCTAGAAGGATGCTGCTCAGATACACGACGCCGATGATGCCACAGTCCAGAGTGAAGGTGAAGATAACCATGCCAACCACGGAGGCGGAGTACACCGCGAGGGTGGTCTCCTTGAAGCGGTGCGTCTTGTCCAGCACCATGCCGCACATCACCGACCCAACCATGCCGGCGACTACGATGACCAAGCCGATACGACCGGCGTCAGCGTTTGCCCCCTGGGAAGTAGGTAGTCAATACGCAATTTTAGACAACGTTTCTTTTCGTTTCTTTTGTAAATGTTTCTTACTAAAAGTAATATAATTAATCATTTATTATTAAATTAAGTCAGGAAGTCTTTGATCCAAAAGACGACTTCCAAAGATATTTATAAATTATAAAAACCAAAATATTTCATTCCAGTTCGAATCTGAAAATAGCTAGAAGAAGTAGATAGGTACTGTACTGAGAGTTAGCTTCAGTATTTCTAGTAGTATGTACTTACCGGGTAATAGGTGAGGACGAGCTGATTGAGCAGAGTGGAGATAGCGTAGAACACTCCGACGTTGATGCCGTAGGAGATGAGCAGCAGAATGTAGTTGCGGTTGGTGAGGAGCTGCTTGATGGACTGCAGGAAATTGGAGTCGAGGGTGGAGCCCAGGTCGGCGGCCGCGGATGGCGGGCTGGGCGGCGCTGATTTGAAGACTGGGGGCAGTTGACAACAACGAGAATGAACCACTGTTGCGGGACTAAAACTGCTTTAAGAACTTATAGTAAGACCCCTGATCATCAGCATCATTCTTTAAGGGTGCGCCGTCCGTAAGTGACAAGTGTCATATGTTTTATTTGAAATGTCGTCGTCCATATTTATTTGATGCCGCGCGGCCATACTAATTTTGTATGGGGAATTTAAAGGTGCTTAATAAAAAATAATTATTTAAATAACCACTTGATGAATCGAAAATGTAGTCTAGCAATTTGTAGTTTATCCATTGATGATTGTTTAGACAAAATCAGACGTACAATAATTTATATAAACTATAAGAAATCTACTAAACGCCGCCACTCGTTTTCATGATTTTTGCCCAACTTTAAATGATATTGTAGAAAAAACTATAGCGTGTTATGAATTTATGGTTCTGACAAATTGTAAACACGTTCCCTATGATACTAAATATATATTTTGTTCATTTAATACGAAAGTATTTTCAATTATATCTACTTAACCGTAACTGCATTTTTGGCATTTTTTTGTCGGCGCAGCGACACTTGGAAAAAATACATCAACTTTCTTTCTTTGACAAGACCAACGAATTTGAAATTTTGATATAAATAACTTCATGCCTTTGTCTTTAAACCCCTTGCTCAAAAACACGATTGTGCAATTTTGACTCGATCGTAATTCTTTACGAAAACACCTCAAAAATCATTAATGCTAAAATTACAATGAAATTACTTAGGTAATCCATATGTTTGATGCGTGCATGTTATTTTTACATGCATTGAGAGAGGCCTATGTCCAGCAGTGGACTGATGTGGGCTGATTATGATGATATGTTTTGAAATCACTCAAATAACATAATTGATAACATCAATATTCGTAATTTTGTTGCTGCATATTTTGATAACTAAAACCAGTAATTTTTTTAGATTCCGTTATACGTAGCGCCTGCGACAATTGCGCCAAGACTCTAAAAAAATCGCAGAATCTAAAAAAATATTTTTATAAAATTACTGGTTTTAGTTATCAAAATATGCAGCAACTAAATTACGAATATTGATGTTATTAATATATTTGAGTGATTTCAAAACATATACTCGTAGATTAAGTAATTTCATTGTAATTATAGCATTAATGATTTTTAGAGGTGTTTTCGTAAAGAATTACGAACGAGCCATATTTTCAAAATCGTGTTTTTGAGCAAGGGTTTTAAAGACAAAGGTATGAAGTTATCTATATGAAAATTTCAGATTCGTTGGTCTTGTCATACTCCTACAACTTTCGATGAAAGTTGATGTATTTTTCCAAGTGGTGCCTTAAACGTCCATCTGCAGGGTTGAGACCTTTTGAAGCACATGAGATCGGATTTTTTGGACGATGACTAAAGATGACTCCGATCACCACATGACAACAAACGGGACCAGCAGCTAAATGTAAATTACGAAGCACGAGTTCCGCTTAATGCTTAAAAAGCTTGACAATCAGTAGATATATAAGTTGCTACCAGCTAGATAAGTACCAGCTGTTTCTACCATTTCTAAAGTATGATGAATGATATTATGAATTTGGAATCAGACTGGCGGTAAAGCTGACTGATGTGGTTAAAGATAATAAGGGTATTGGCACTGCCCGCAGCAGAAACACCAGTGGTACAGAGCTGGTAACTCACAGAGCAGTATAAGCACGAACAGCACGCTGGTGAAGGCGGCCACGAGGTAGAACATGAGGCGGAAGTCTGCGGCAATCTCCTCGATGGTGCCCTGCGCGCGCACCAAAATGGGTGGTAGAAGGAACCCGAGCGCCACGCCAAGCTGCGGACAAACAAACACCACCGGTTATACGAGTTAGTTGATAAAGTAATGTAAGTAGCACCTATGTGGGGTAGCCAACTTTTTTTAGACCAAATATAGTATTTTTGGATTCAGTACCCATTAAATATAGTAGATAGGGAAATAATAAAAAAAATATAGTACGAGTTTTATTTTAATTCATAAATGACTATTTTGTGTGTTCCGTTTTAGTTAATAGAGACAGATTTTAGTGACTTTGCTGATAAAATATAGTAGTTTCGCCTACAATAATTATATTTTTAAAATAATAGTAGTTAGACACCTAAAATAGTAGGATACTATATTATATAGTAGGGTTAAAAAAATTATGGACGATTCAAAAGCACATTTCTAAAGTTTATTTGAATAAAGAATATTTGACTTTGACTTTGACTTTGACTTTGACTTTGGTTGGCAACCCTAGTAGCATACCTACTGGCAAATCCCTTCATTATTGTAATCAAATCATCGTTTAATTGATGAGTAGGTACTGGCTACTGGCTTAACGACGCATGCCTGCCAAATGCGGGTTGGTGATCGCAAACCCCGGTTATGTAAAAAAAAAAACTAAAATTACTTAGCCCGATTTGGGACTCGAACCTTCAGATATCGGGTCGAGTGCCTTGCCACTTAACTACAGATGCTTTTTTTTAAACTAAAATTGACAAGCATGCGATTTGGTTGTAATTAGCTTAGGCTATGCAGCTTTTTACTTGTTATGTCCTCATCACCTATCATGCTAATATAATTTTATAAAATTAAAAAATAAGCTGACCTAAATAAAAACTCGGCTTGGTTGCAACTGAAGTGCATATGTGCGGGGAGAGAAATGTGACCGTTAACCGTTAATCATTAAATCATTTAATTCATCAACAATCATCATGCTGTAACCTCGCACAGCTCATATCACTGTTAACATTAGTTACTTACAAAACATTTGATAAGAACACTTATGGTAAATAACCAGCCTTGCCCAAAAACTTGACCTAAATCAATGGGAATAGCCCCACCATGTGTGCCCATATCGGCTAGATAGCCTAATCGTATTGTCATCATCACAACAGCTATCTATGGAAGCGGCAGGCGCATTTAGATAATAATCGCAAAACCAAGTTCGTAATGGTTGGTCACGCCTGGTTAACCAAAATTCAATGGGTATAAATATTACGATATTTTGTGATGATGGTTAGACGTCGCCCTGCAGCGCCAAAAAAAGTTTCACCGCCGACAAAGGAGTTCGTGGAAAATTAGGGACGTCCCGTGTCTGTCTGTCCCGGCTATTAATCTCTGCATTCAACGCTTTGATAGCCCAACCGTGACAAAGGTCGTTATTTCAGATTTATGGAGCTGTACATTGTTGGCCCTTGAAAATTAAAATCGTTTTAATTTCCCAACTACAGCTTGTTCCAAATGTTAGTCTCTGAAAAAAATTTAATTTATTGGGTCTATTGTGTAGAAAATCTTTTTTTATTAAGTATTAAATAACCACTTACTAAAAATAATATTACTAATTAGCTTGCTTTATGCCCATAATAAAACTTTATTTACTAAGAATGAATTGGGTCAAATATCAAAGTGCAACCAACTTAGATCACAACAAAAGCATCTTGACATCTTAAAAAAGTTAACCAGGTTGTTAATATGAGTGGAGTAGGTAAAGTATGTTTTAGACAAACATAATAGTTATAATCACTTTTAATCAAAAAAAAAGAGATAAAGTGGACGGAATAAAACTGAATTAACTTTTGTGTAAAGACATTATTGACTATTAAGAAGATAGTTTCATCAATATTTAAAGCTAATACTTACTTATTTACTAGCATTCGGTCGTCGTCAACTATTTTGGCCAAAAATAAATCGACAGTCATTTTTCACACCATATAGGCCCAAAAGCAAACACGAAAAAGTGTAGGACAAAAAAAATGCACACAATAAAGAGAACATGGCGCACGGGACGGAGCTCGTTTTGCTCGTGCAGAATAATGGCCGAGCGAACATAGCGCATTTGTTTAGCTTTGTTGTCATTTGCTCGATAGATTTTCAATTTCCGCCCGTTATTACGGTCCATTTTAATTTATGTGTGTTATCTATTTACTAGGGCCTGCAGAGCTATCCCTGTTTTATTACACTTCGATCTATGGATATATCTTTTGAGGTACATTTTATTTGTACTCTGTTTTGAAGAAGGCCATATGTAAGTTTGTCCATCTCTGTAAGTAAGGAAAAATTCCCAGAAGTCCTATACTTTTCCTAGTTAGAGTCACAGTCACTCAGTGAGTGGTGCGTGGACTAAGTTTCTTCTCTACATGCTCTACACAAGCTGTTGTTGACAGTCTGTTGCAAAAAGTGCAACATTTGTTTTGGGGCAAAGTATTGTGCCAGAGCTGGTGAATGGTTAGGGTTAATTGGGCTTGCTTTCTTCTAGACCTCTACCTAGGTATACGAGATTAGACAACTGTAATATTATTATCCTTTACACGAGATTTTATATGCGATCGGTAAGTGTATAATAATGGCACGACACTTTGCTCATCAGTCCGGCTCGCACAAGACTTCTTATTTTCTGTTATCGTTAGCACAAACGGCATCGAGAGTAACTTACTACACTACAATAGATCGGAAATCTCATCAAAAGACTTTGACATCTTATCTATTATTTAATTTGTTTTTTAAGACACAATGTGGGTTACAATATAGACATAAATCAGTTCCTAATGTCTTTAAATTAGCTGTATCCTGTTTCGTTTTCTGTCTATTATATGGGCGGGATTGACCTAACCATTGTTTTATTTTTTGGACATTGATTACACTTTGCTATCAAAACCTTAAAGGAATATAATCAAACACGAATAAAATAAGTAATGATTGTCATCGTCATGTACTAATCAAACTGTATATTATCAAAATATGTAAATTATATTCTCAAAATTGCCACGCGAGACACTCATACCTTACCTGCGCGCTGTGCTTATTATTCATAATATTCTGGGTTTATACTCGTATAGTATGTAAGTCATCATGACTTTATTGCAAAAAACCAGAAACCGGTCGACGGTTGCTCTTACGATATTCATGGCCTTTTCCTTAAATGTTGGGGAAAATTTTATCGCATATAGTATGTATGAACTTGTAATAAAATCCCTTTGGCTATATTATTTGTATCTGGCTGGTTTTGGTATCATTAGAAGTTTACATTTTAAAGAAGATAATTCCAAATTCAAATTAAGAAAATGTGTGATTTTAATTTGTTTTTCTTACTGTCAAGATGAGTGAATCTGATGAAGAAATTCGATAGGTATATTTTAAAATTTTATTACAAATAAAATAACTGCAAAGAGAAAAAACTGAAAAGAAAAAAACAAGCTCTAAGATCCAAGAATTCAATTTGAGCAATGTTGAATGCAACGTGAAATAGTTCTAAATACATTGAATATTGATAGTTGTCGCAGACGGGGACAATCATCATTCATAGCTCAGCATATTAATATATAATATAGCTACGTCTGTGACGGGCCAGCGTGCCAGAAGGAGTGCCAGATCAAAATAAACGAAGGTTTTTTTTTGAGAGAGATTGCTGTTTTCATGCATGCTGACATTTTCAGCTTCACCGGGCTTTTTTGGGGGCGGCGAGGTACGTAAAGGGTACCTCAAGCCGTGTGGAACGAATCACCTTCGGAGGTTTTCTAGAGGGAACGGTATCGCACACTTAAATGTGCGTGTCCCCGTGTCCTACTAGATTCTTCGAAGGGTTCGGATCGGATTGGGGAGCGGAACAACCCGAGGGCGCCTTTAAAGGCTCGGACCTCGGCTCGTTGACCGGGCCGTGGTGGAGGAGAGAAGCGCCCAGGTACAATGTCTGTACCTGGTATAGAGCGCGTGTGAACCGGTTCTTTGTACCCTTATTCTACGAGTACGGTGTCTTGGGCTTAAACTAGTGTGCAACATGCACAGTAAGTATAATAGTGTATTCTGTAAATGTGTAGCGGCATTTAGGGGATCGGGCGGGGGGTAAACGAATGTGTGGAGCGCAGCGTACGCGTACGGTGTAGATGTACTCGCTATTTGCCACGCCAATAAGTGCCGGCGCGCCAGATCCCCGCATATCATCTGATTGGATAAACGTTTCCTTTAAAGTGCTGTAATAGCCGTCTCCGTTACTAAATGGGTCGTGATGCGACCGCGAGGTGTTGTTTTGTATCTGACAAACTTTCCCCACGTTTCTTATTAAAAAAAAACCGGTGAATGTATAATACACTAGTTTCCACATATTGAAACATCGTATTCAAAAACTGGTTGATTCTTTTTCGTTCTACTAATACGAACTAGTTAACTACGCTATAAAATAAAATATTATATTTACTTACTTATATTTACTAAACAAAAACATTTTATTACAATGCAAAGGGTGCCGCAAAATAAATCCCTACAAAAACCAATCGGAGCTCTGTGGCTTAGCTCTAAGTACGAAGTTAGGGTTACACTTCAATTTCTATTTCCAGGTTCAGCTCTGCGTTGCTTAGTTAGTAGGTCAGTCTGTCAATCAGCAGTAAAGCTGTCTTTGTCTAATATAAGTATCGAAGTACGATGTAGATAAAATAAATGAGGAAAAAACGACGGTGACATGGCGTTTAATAATAATTTCCATCACAACGAGACGTACTTACCAGAAAAGTGTTCAGGGCACCGATGAGCCAGCACTCAATTTGTGGCACTATTACCGTAGCGCAAGGGTCATAATTCAGGAGATTTATTCTCTTATCACAGCAAGCCAGCCTCGAGCATTGAATAACTAAATAATATCTGGAACGCTTTTACTACAACTGGGGAGTTATACATTTTTATTAAACCAAGGAACTCATCACACAAAAATGTAAGGACATTTAAGGTTTTTACGATAGGTATTGATAGAAAAAAATGAACAACGTACGTGCGTATGAGCGTAGGTATTAAGTTTTTATAAATTCATTCTTATAATATGTAGTTGTACAAAAAAAAAATTGTTTACAAAAAAGTTTTTTTGACGAAAACAAAAAACACAAACTTAAATGATTTCAGTATTATTGACGTTATTCTTTAAAGTGTTATTTTGTTAAAACCTGTATTGAATTTACTATCGTATTTATTTGCATGACAATAACCAAATAAAAACCGATACAATATCTATTAAAATAACAATAGCGCAGTATTTTATTTAGAAAATTGAAAAATGATTAAATCGATATATTGGTATTATGCTTTTTGTATCCAGCACCGAGGTCAGAGCGTAAAAAGGATAATAATTATACTAAGCAAGGTTTTATCCTCGTTCTCCAAAGGACGCTATCTTGGGAGTAGGTACTTAATTTAACTTTCGCCATTTCGCTCGAGGGGCCTGTCCTCTCGACTGAGGTAAGTAGCCGATTCCTTTACACTCAAAGCCTCCGTTAAAAAAACCATTATCGCTTGATTATATCTTCTTGAGTCGAGATCATTAGCACGTTCATGTAATGATGTCAATAGAATCGCTAATCAAGATCTTTATAACAATGAAAGTCGTGTTGATCCTGATTGGCGACAGACTGTTTAAGTACTTTATCATGACACTTGCCTCAGAGCACTGATAGTCCGGTCAACAAGTTGAAAAACGTGAAAATAGACATAAAGCTCTTAAAAATAAGAGCAATACCTCATTGGATTCGGAATGACCTCTAGAAAAATGCAGTGTGAGGATTTTACTGCACGTAAAAAGTTGCAATTGTTATTAAAAAAATAAGATAAAAAAGGTATTTAGTTTTTTGTTAATAACTCAATGCTATAAATATTTACGATATTTTGAATAAAGATCCTTAAAGAGGAGAAAATTTCTGAAAAAATAAGTTCCAGCTTACGGAACTGTACCTCTGTTATTAATAATTTTAATTTAACGCTTAAAATAGGGATCCGCGCATCCATTACGGCAGCATGGGTGCACTGCCGCTAAAGACAGCTTAGCACATAAAATATTTTTTTATAGTAACAAATATGAATTTAAAATTTTTAATAAATTATGACACCATAATTTGTTAAAGTTATTTTTTTAAGTAACTGGATGATACCATCCAGATACTTAAAAAAATAATGCCCGTTGGAAAAAAAGATTAATCTTTCAAATAGCCATGCAATTGTTAATTTGCTAATTTTTTCCAAAATTTTTGCCCAACGGTTTTCGAGATGGAGCAGCTTGTAAAATCGGTGTTCGCGTCAATAACACCGACGATGGTGCGAAATGCCACACAAGCCATATCCCGACGAGCGAGGTTGTGCATTGAGCAAGGCGGAGCTCACTTTGAGCCGTTCCTGTAAATTTGACGTTCATTACGAAAAAGTAAGTGTTGTTAGTTTAGGTTCTATCTATCTATCTAACCGAATTCTGTACATTTTGTTAGTATGTCTCTTTATCATTTCACGAATTAGGTAAAAATGTACATAAACATTCTGCGTAGTTTACTCTTTATTTTACTGAAATAGGGTTTGCACATCAATGAAAAAAATAATGGTTTTATTTTTTTGGCGGTAAGTCATACAGTGATAGTACAGTTCTCAAATATCGTAAATGGACTTGTTATAAAGCATCATTTAACCCTCTTTCGGCTTAACGGGTATTTTTTTAACATTCTGTATAAATATATAATATGTATATAATATGTATATAATTATAAAGTATATAATCTTTGTATTTATATCTAAGAGTATGTATATTCATAGTAGGTTCCTAAGCAATTTGCATTGTAAATTAATTTTATAAGTTAGTTTTATCCAATTAAGTGTGTTCTTTTAATCCATGGATAACTATAATTGGCTTACGATCATGTAACATTATGTTTACACAATCACTATTGTAAAATGCTGTTGTTATCCCTAATCAAGAAAAATAAAATAAAATGTCCTGTACCATGTGTTTAAAGTAAAAATAAATCAATTTAAAGTATTAAAAAAAATAGAAATTAATTTGTCTTAAAACTTATTTTGAAGAATCTTTTGAGAAATCCGAAATTAAATGTTATTTTTTTATTACTAACATTTTCAGCATCTGTCAAAGTGGGAAGTAGAACGGACAATTTTTTACGGTACTAGAATATTTCTGGCTCGCACTGAGTGACGATAGACAATTAAAATAACAATATATACCATTTTGTATTGTTCTTTAACAGCCTTAAACCAAGTTGGGCTGTGAAGTTAATAGTCTTGACTCTTTTGTGTACACTCGAACTGACGACAGAAGATGATCTCTAAAATAGTTAACTACACAAGATTTACGTGCGCAATTAGCTTTAAATAAAGATAATCTCTAATCTCAGAACCACTCGGAGAGATATACATTTATGCTTACGCAATTCGTTCGTTAAGCTTTTTGTCTGTTATAATCTCTGTGCTGCGAAAATTGAGATAGATACTTTTTTTGCCATTATCTAAATTAGGGCCATGAAATCAGTGTTATATTTTCAGATAAGCACAATTTGGAGCAGCTCATAGCTAGGCACACATTTGTATTTGGTCTTGCATGTGACATTGATATAAGTTTTTTAAAGAGTTTGCTGATGGCCTAAGCACATGCCTAAGGCGGTCTTTTCATCGTTACCGGACTTTTGGGGGGGGCGAGGAACTTAAACCTCAGGCCGTGTGATCGAAACGGCGAGCGTCAAATGATTTCTAGAGGAAATGGCATCACGTAGAGTGGCCCCTTACCCTAGTAGATTCTCCGAGGGGTTCGAATCGGATCAAGAAAGGAGCTACCCGTGGGCGCCTCTAAGGCGCAAGCCACATATAAATGGCGCCGGGCGCGGACATGGCACGGCCGACATCCTCTTCCATTCAAATTTCATATTAAATGCATGGAAACAAAGCGAGTCGCGGGCGCCGAAATGGCGCGTCATACCACGTCAGAGCTAAAACATACCGTGTGTCCTAAATTGCGCTTTATATTAATGCACTTAATATGAAATTTGAATGGAACAGGAAGCCGCCCGTGCCATGTTCGCGCCCGACGCCATTTATTGTGTGGCCTGCACCTAAAGGCGCGCACGCAACCTCGGCTCGGGTTGACCGTTGAAGCGCCCAGGTACATATATCTGTACCTGGTATATATCACGTGTGAACGGAGTCTTTCTACTCTTGTTCTAACGAG
The DNA here is from genome assembly GCA_947562085.1 of Eudonia lacustrata. Taxonomy (NCBI): domain Eukaryota; kingdom Metazoa; phylum Arthropoda; class Insecta; order Lepidoptera; family Crambidae; genus Eudonia; species Eudonia lacustrata. The sequence goes on along the minus strand of OX387340.1, from coordinate 27,668,318 downwards.
TACGGTGTTTAGGGCCTATGCGAGCCAATCTACGCCAATGAACGTACCTTCACTAAGAGGCGATCACAGTATTATGCATTATGTAAGTCTATCTGTGAGTTCAGTAATGAATTTTAAAGATGGAAAGTGCTCTAATGGAACCTGATTTCAGCTTACTCGGATTCATCCGATGTGATAAAAGATTCAAAAGAATGAATGCTTTTATATTCAACATGGAAAACACATTAATCTATTTAGCTAAATGTCGTTCTTTAAGGTAATGTTAGATTTAGTTTTTGTTTTGTTGTTTGCAAAGTAACGTGGACGAAAGTTTTTCAGCAATGTCCAAGTAGATTAATGAATTAACTGCATTGTGATTAGAAAATAAATAAGAAATTATTGCTATAATTGCCTTACATATAGGTACCTATCGTAGAACGACAACGACCTAAGGACTCTAAAGATTTGTGTATTCTATGTAGTGGCAATAATTTGCGAACGCATTCTTATGTTGAACTATACTTAGGTGCTGGAGAGTCACTAAACGTAAGCGATTTTGTATGTTATTATTATTATTTTATATTCTTACGGTTTATAGAATAGAGTAGAATAGAATAGAATAGAATAGAATAGAATAGAATAGAATAGAATAGAATAGAATAGAATAGAATAGAATAGAATAGAATAGAATAGAATAGAATAGAATAGAATAGAATAGAATAGAATAGAATAGAATAGAATAGAATAGAATAGAATAGAATAGAATAGAATAGAATAGAATAGAATAGAATAGAATAGAATAGAATAGAATAGAATAGAATAGAATAGAATAGAATAGAATAGAATAGAATAGAATAGAATAGAATAGAATAGAATAGAATAGAATAGAATAGAATAGAATAGAATAGAATAGAATAGAATAGAATAGAATAGAATAGAATAGAATAGAATAGAATAGAATAGAATAGAATAGAATAGAATAGAATAGAATAGAATAGAATAGAATAGAATAGAATAGAATAGAATAGAATAGAATAGAATAGAATAGAATAGAATAGAATAGAATAGAATAGAATAGAATAGAATAGAATAGAATAGAATAGAATAGAATAGAATAGAATAGAATAGAATAGAATAGAATAGAATAGAATAGAATAGAATAGAATAGAATAGAATAGAATAGAATAGAATAGAATAGAATAGAATAGAATAGAATAGAATAGAATAGAATAGAATAGAATAGAATAGAATAGAATAGAATAGAATAGAATAGAATAGAATAGAATAGAATAGAATAGAATAGAATAGAATAGAATAGAATAGAATAGAATAGAATAGAATAGAATAGAATAGAATAGAATAGAATAGAATAGAATAGAATAGAATAGAATAGAATAGAATAGAATAGAATAGAATAGAATAGAATAGAATAGAATAGAATAGAATAGAATAGAATAGAATAGAATAGAATAGAATAGAATAGAATAGAATAGAATAGAATAGAATAGAATAGAATAGAATAGAATAGAATAGAATAGAATAGATAAACGTTTATTGGGTACCAGTACATAAAAAAAAACAATGAAATTAACTAAAAATAAAACTAAAAAATAATAAACTCCAACTTTTGTTCTGTTCTGCTCAGTTTGAACCTAAGCTCTTGGCCTTCATCTCACCTGATGTTAAGTGATGGTAGACCGAAGGTGGAACCGCTCTTCACTCGGAATCCTTCACTACTGAGGCACTGGCAATCTTATCTTACGTTATGGAGCTGCAAATGCTGAAAATGCAGATACATTAGACTCATGAAAAAAACTCAAGTTTGCAACCAACCTGATTGCCGAACACGCCAACACTGCATGCTGAGGAGACCTGGTTGGCGCCGAACCACACGGCGGCCAGCCGCGGCGGCACGTTCAGGATGAACACCTGCGACACCGCCACCACCGTCTGGCCCACGAAGCCCAGCCAGAACATGTCTTGCGGCACCGACAGCACCTTCAGCCACGCGCCAAGGCATGTGCCGAACGAGCCGATGATTGTAGTCACCCGCAGACCCTGCGTAAGAGATAATTCAATTTGAATAGATAAAACTGGTTACACTATGGTCGGATCGGAGTCTCTATAAGGGATAGGATCCGAAATAAAGAGATTCAATTGAGATCTAACGCCACCGACATAGCAGAACGAAGTGGCAATGGGCGTGGCATAATTGTTGTAGAACCGATGGCCGTTGAAGCAGATGTGTTCTTGAATGGAGACCACGCTCAAAGCGTCGTCGTGTGGATGGTGGACCGGCCACTCAAGTGGGTGGCTTTGTGGAAGGTGGAGGACCGGGTGTGGTGGTGATCCATTGAAAACGTATATGTTCAGCAGAGGACCTCTGTAGGCTGATGATGATGAAGTCATCAGTTATCAGTTAAAATTTTGTTTAAAATTAAAAATTAAAATATTCGCGTGAAACACTTTAAATAATAAGTATTATTATTAAGAGCAAGGCTCCGCTCACACACGCCATTCGTATTATTAACGTGTTGGCAAATTATATCGATCTATTCGCTTGTGCTTTGAGGGAATTCACAAGGGCTGCATTGTTTACGTGTTCATATAAAATTATTATGTAAAAATAATGTACATATTATAGCACGAAATATCTATGTATGTAATTGTATTGTATGTTATTGTTGTGATCATACAAAGAGGTTTACATGATTGAATTAGGTTTAAGCCTGTAATGATCAATGTAAATATAGTAAAATAAATAAATAAATATATATTATTATTTCTGTTGATTTATTTTAGTTTAAGTACCTACTTCTAATAATTATATCTAAAAAACTACCACTACTACCAATTACTTACTTTTACTACTCAAATGTGCCATAAATATTGTAAATTTGTTTCATGTGCATTTTGATATTTTTGATGAATAAAACAAATTTTAGTTACGTGATTTATATATTATTTTATAGTGTTACAACTGACCCCCATCGGTGTTACAACTGCCCCTGGCATCGCGTCGGTTGTAAAAATCACACACGCTCGCTAAAATGACATATTACTGCCAAATAGTTTTACCTGAGCAGTAAGTAAGTAGCTCAGGTAAAACATCAAAATTAATATCGAAACCAGTAAAGGTATGATTTGCGCATCAAAAAATTAAAAGTTAAATAAATGAGTCCAGAAATATCATGACAGTTGTCTGCAGAATATTAAGTACTCAGATAAATATCACTCTTAGCCTCTTGTCTGTACACATACATAGCCACATATGAAGGTATAAAATAATCTCATGGGGTAAAAAAATATTTTATCATCACAAAAATCTGTATAAAATTTGTAGTAAATGTGTAGATAATATGCGATGTGCCGTAAGCACGGCCCGCGGCGAAAAAACACTTTCCTTAATGAATTATTTGAGTAGCTGTTACATCCCCATGGACATGGACTTGGGCGGCTGTTAGCGACAGATTTCATTACATCATCCGAATAAAAGGGTTTCTTTATCATTTCGGAATACTTGTTTTGTTTAGGTAAATACCTACTGCATAGTCAAATTGAATATACGAGTGCCATAGTTCATATCGAAAGCGATTAAAGTATTTTGTTACTGCCAATTTACAGTCGGTAAATGAATTAATCAAATAATACTAAAGAATAATAAAGGCCAAGAAAGAATAATATTATTTGACAAAATCACATAGGTACATTGTTCTGATCCTAAGGTAAGTAGCTGAAGCACTCGTTTTATGGAAATTAGAAACGACAACAACGGTACCACAATATCGAAAAGTTCGTTTTCGACATTGACCCGACCGGGAATCTAACCCGGGACCTCAGAGTTAGCGCCGCCCAAAGGTCGGCGTGCAAGCCATTCGGCTACAGATGTCGTCAAATTAATTAATTTTTCTGTAATATTAAACAGCTGTGCAACAATAAGTTAGCAGATGATTTACTTTTAACAAAATACGGATGCTGCTTAGCTACAACCAATACATAAATAAATCAGATGAAAAATTAAATAATATACCAAGGAATCAGTGCTGTACAAAACTTTCATTTTTAACCTTCACTATGAGTACTTGTAGATAATTATCTAGTTACTTTAATTTACAAATAGGTAATGGTGGATCGTTAAGAACACTTTACTTCTGGGTTTTTTATAAGCCGAAGAGGACCGATGTTTAGGCCATTGCCGTTTGAGGTCGTGTCGTTTAATATAAAAGGTATAGCTTCGGCCTTCAGCCACCCTATACCTACATAATATTAGTATTTATCGAATGAATCAAATCAAATGATTATATAGGTCCAACCGATTTCTGCCATGGCGACCACTTCGACTTTGTTATAATTTTATTTTAATTAAACTGTAACAATTGATTTATGTATTATTTTAGTGTACCTAATGTTTTTAAAAGTATTGTTTTTCTCTAGGTAACTATATTTAGTCATAGTGTATAGTTAATATGTTATTTCCTATTGGAAACACTGGTACTCGTATAATCGTACTTACTATACTCGTATAAGGTTCACAACTTTCTGACAAGTGCAGTAATTTTAATAGTATTTTGTTTTGAACATGACGTTTGCTCAAAGTTAAAGAGACAGATAAACGTCGGATAGGTCAACAAGATGTTAAGACCGCTATAAATGTTTTATGATTATTGTATGGGCAGGCGCTGTCGAGATTGGCACAACTCGGCTATCAGGGAATTTTATAGACGCTACATTAAATTGTATTTTATTTTGTATAAATTGTTTTTTTACGTAAATTACTTTTATAAATATTATTAAAATCAATTAATAAGCTATTTAGCACAGTATAATAATGAGTATAATGAGTATAAACCGAATATCATCGGGGAAATAAAAGCTGCCCGGCTTCGCTGGCTGGGGCACGTTGAGAGAATGGGTGAAGATCGAGCTGCCAGAAGAGCGTATCTTGGTCAACCATCTGGACGACGCCCAGTTGGTCGTCCAAGATACCGCTGGAAAGATGAAGTTGTCAAAGACCTGAAAGAGCTGGAAGTGCCCGACTGGTCTCACTTGGCACAAAACAGGAAGGAATGGCGTACTTTGATGTCGGAGGCCAAGATCCACTTCGGATCGCTGAGCCAGCGTAGTAAGTAAGTAAGTAAGTAAGTATCACCTACGTAGAAGTTAAACCAACCAAACACTTCATAAAATCAGTGTAAGTATTCGTGACGTACTTTGTAGAGACTTTCAGTTACGTCTATTTGTGATAACTTTTGTTGACTTTGAAACAGTTCCAAAAGAAACTATTTCTGGATGCGGAGTGGAGGGGAGCCAACCCCTTTCGTCGTTTTAGCATGTAACTAATTGGATTGTCTCAAACCTCTTGTGAGGCACTAGACCTGCACATTTAAGCACAAAATCTGGAATTCTAAAGCATCTTTCCAAGGTTTAGGTGGAGAATATCTAAATATATATATGCATTTGCGAGTGAAGCGAGGCTAGATAAAGCGCCTACTTCAGCGAAATTTATATAGTTAATTGATATTTTTTAATTTATAAATATCAGAATAGTAGTAAGACATTGCTATGAGACCATCACAAACTAACTTTTTATGGTAAATGTTTTAAAATTTATTTACTAGCTCTAAGCATTGCTCTAAGCATTGCTTATATTTAACATTTACAAGTAACGTTCGAAGCAGAGCCACAGTGTACATAACTAAAAATGATCGCAAAAAACATGTCTATTTTTAGGATAATGTTTAATAATGCGTTTACTAATGTAGTGCTAACGTATTTGACATTTCCAAATACCGCTCTCGGAAGAGTCACATGCTCAGGGTTATGATATTAACAGCATAATACTAAATGAGTAGTATAAAAAGAGTATTTAGTCCAAATAAAATATATACCAAATTGAGCCTTATATCCTCTAAAATTAATCAACAAAATGTGATATTATTACAGATGAGTCGCCACCGATAGAAGGTATACATACATATACAATTATCTTTTTGGCCAACGCAGGTGGTTTTTATGGCATCGTCAGATTTGATAACTAAAGTTTTATGGATCGATTTAGCAATACGATTTTAGTACTGTAAAAATACAGTGACATCCATAGGTAACTGGATCTTAATAATAAGCTGAATAGCATTTTAAGTAAAGCTTGTAACTCGATTTGTTGAATGAAATTGTAATAATCTCACTGATGAAGTGGTGTTTATCAATAATGGCATTTGCCCGCGGCATTCCGTCTGTTTGTAGTCTTACAAAAATCTTTACCTGTCCCCTGGTATCATATTCGACCGGTAATGAAAGATAGGTTATACTACTCAGAGATAGTGATGCTTTCTATTAGTGAAATAATTATTACAATCGGTTCAGCAAATCTAGAGATTACGTACAACATTCAACAACTATTGAATAAATAATTTACCACAATAACAATTTAATTAAACTATGTACTTATAAAATTAAACTTATAAAAAAACTCTTAACCATAACTAATACTAAGTGTAGATAAAAAAAATACCCCAAATCATCCCCATCAGGTAGAGTGCTCAGTAAGCTAGCAGCATAAACAACAAGTTATATACAAATTTTGCTAAAAATAGGTTCATTGCCAGAACTTTGAATAATTATAATGGGCGTTATGGTCACATCGATATCTTCCATCTAAAACCATCTAAATTTAAATCAGATATTTATAGTAGTATCTTGTATGTTGTAAAACAATTACTCTGTATTTGAGATTATATTTTTATATAAGAAATATATATATTTTTAAAGTAAGTATGTATTTAACGTAGTTATCTTAATTATAAGTGGAAACTGCTTTGGCAAATGTGAAACATAGATTAAGAGCGTTTACGCCGCTCACTAGCGCCGCCCATGAAAAAAAAATCATATCTAGTAATTAGAGATAGAAAATCAAATTATGCTCAACAAACTATTTGAATGAAGTAATTTAGCATTTTTATGTCACCTAATGAACACCTCACATGTTATGGTTTAGTTAAATAAGACGTTATAGTTAAAAGTGGCCGTAACGTCTTATTTAATTAAACCATAGCATGTGAGGTGTTCATTAGGTGACGTAAAAATCCTAAATTACTTCATTCAAATAGTTTGTTGAGCATAATTTGATTTTCTATCCCTAATTACTAGATATGTTTTTTTTTTCATTAGTGGCGCTAGTGTGCGGCGTAAACGCTCTTAAGTTATTAGCTCTGTACTATAAAATGCTGTTTGTTTCCCAATAAATAAATAAATCAATAAATAAATAAACATGTCATATACCTTTATAATATCATTAATGTAGATATACTCGTAGCTCGACTTAAATGGACGACGACAAAAACGTCAAGTGAATTCTCCTTCGTGAGAGCGTTGTGCGAATCAAGGTAATAACCAGATAGCAATGGAGCCGTGCGAAGTGACATTACCATGTTACACGCCGCCATTAGTCTCGGAATTGCTGAGTAATTGAGTTTTGGCCTTTACATAGCTGAGCTGTTAAGGCTCGTGCTGGTAACTTAGTACGCGAATTCAACGTAAATTGTGTAGCTATGAGTTGTACATGAAACCTAAATATTTTATTTTTGTAATACAATTTTAAACTTTCGCGTTCGAAACTAATTAGTAAAGGGAAAACGTTGTCGGGTACAAAGAAGCTATGCAACCTTTTACTAATTATACTGGCCTGCAAAAATAAGTACTACACTTTTAATATTTATTTGTTTTCTAAACTATAGAAGTTAGAGATTTTTAAATAAAAAACGTTTTGCAGCAATTTTTATCAGCTTTCTTTGAAACTAAAGTAAATTATACATTAGTAACATTTTTCCTTTTTCTTTCGAAAGTATATCTTGTGTATTTAAAAGTTATTGCAATTTTAAAAGTGTGATACTTAATTTTGCAGGCCAGTGTAGTTTGTGTTAATCCCAATTTTTATATAATTAATAAGTGACTGTTTAATAGCTTGTTACAGCATATTAAAGTTGAAATAAAATATAGAAACAAATGAAGTAACTTCTAATTTAAAAGCGTAACCGAACGCGAAAATCATAAACCCAGAGGCCTCGGCCTCGGGTTCGATTCCCGGGGGGCGGGAGGTACATGTTTGTGTACTCTACTCGGTTTGGTTGGTGGTAGGGCTTGTTTGCCCGCCTGGCTAGCTACCACCATCTTATCTAAATATGTCGCCATAACATCAATGTTTGTAGCATTGTTGTGTTCCGGCAGCTAGAGGTAAATAGCCAAGTGCCTCAGTAGTTGAGGATTCCGGGTGAAGTGCGCTTCCAACTTCGGCCTTCATCAGGTGAGATGAAAGCTTACACGTATGAAATAAAAATAAACTCCCACGCATATATTGCATAGGTTATTATGTCACCAGTGACTATAGTGACACTGAAAGTTCTCAAACTATAAATACCTTTAAAAACAAATTGCAAGTATCTAATTCAAAAATGATTGTATTTCATAGTGTATTTATGCCATGCTCGTTCAGCAATTAGATCATAAATCAAATTGCTGAACGAGTCCCTGTGATAGTGATCTCAATACCACGATAAAATCAAAAGGTGCCATCTCGCACGTTCGTGCGAGTTTAAAGTGTGCGAGTTGACGAATAACTCGAGCCACCTGTTGTTGTCTCGTCTCAGTTCAGTAGCTCTCAATCGAAGACAGTCAGCGACTGGATCGCAGCGGCTTTCAGATGTCTGCTGCGTTCTATGGAGAGTCCGAAGTAATCCTCAATCACATCTATGCATGTTTGTGTTAGATCTTTCACGGCTGAGGTTCGTAGCTATGAGGAAAGCGATCTTCTGATTTAATGAACTGACGAACTGATTCCATTTTTTATTATTAAATTAAATTTTAAATTAGTTAAAATTTAATATCCAGTTAAACATCCAATTCACTGGTATATTTCTAAATCCTAAAACCATATAACAAAAAAAATAGTTTGATTATGAATGTTACCTTGAATTGTATATTAGTCTTGGATCGTTTCCTGTCTCTTAGGCAATATAATCCTTTTTAGATAGGTATTTTTAATTTTTTTATGTAGATACTCGGGCGCCCATGGTAACCACAGTTACCATGAACAGTTGAATTTCTATTGTGTCTGTCCATGGGCGTCCAAGTATTCCTCTTCTAGCATTATTTTAGAGATCAGTTCATAGCCCCTTCGCCGTAGCTGCCTTCTTTTTCGAGAGGAAATTCGCTACCGAATAATCCCGCGGGACTCCAACTCCGCGGGGTATGTGGGGTTGACTGAATTGCCAGATCCACTAAAACCTCAGAGCACCCGTTTAAAGCTGGGGAGAACTGTGGGCAGTCATTTACAGCCCGTCGCCTACCATGTACCGCTTCCAATTTGTTGGTACCTGTTCAGTGAGGCCTATGTCCAGCAGTGGACGTGTGTAGGCCGATGATGATGATGATGACGATTCAGTGAGAACCTTACCCCATGATTCATCTATGGCATGCGGTAAAGGTCTAAAGTCACGTTTCAGTTGTACAGTCTTCGCAAATCATCCATACTAAATTTTTTTTCCAAAATGATTCTCGTTTCTGTAATTTATTTCCCCAGAATGTACCGATTTGTAATCAAACTTTTTACATTAGGTAGCTTGTCAATGTCATAAAGTGTTCTCCGCGTCAACTATTTCTGTGTGTTTGGGCCGAAAGAGTAAGTCCATTGTCATTCAGATTTCGCTTCGAGTAAAAAGTTTGATGTTCGGAATAACATCAGAAAACATTATTTGGTAGTTGACAGAGAGGTGGTACTAAAACTTATTTGTAAATAGCGACTCTGCAAACAAACTTTAGATAATAACGAGGATTATATGAACCTGTACGTTAGACGGCTAACCTGCTCATCAAATAGATAATGCCTCATTTTAAATTACGACTGTTTTAAACTAATAATAAAGTTTCCATCTGCTTTTATCACTAGACGATTAGAAAGATAAAGATTAGCTCCTATCGCACCGTTTTTAACTAGTTTAAAATTCATCTTTCTGTACCTAATACATTTTTTTAATTTTCCATAACTACCTACTTGAACGCCCATGGACAGACACAATAGAAATTAAATTGTTCATGGTAACTGAGGTTACCATGGGCGCCCGTGTATCTACTTACTATTTACACAAAGATAAAATCCAACTATATCAATTGGAATTTTTATGTTATCTAAATTATTGTTTATTTGTTTACAATTTCAATAAACACCTCGTTGATCATTGCTGATACGATGCCGAAATGGGTGACAATATCAGATGGAGGCCTCTGCCTCGTACATATAATCATACTATGTACGTAGTCCCTGTAGTCATCAGCAACGCGTTAGAAACACCATGGAAGCTAAATAAAAATAACATATATATGTAATATGAATGGGTGACTAACGTTGATCCCCGTCTAGGTGTTTATTTATTTATAATGAAACGCGAAAGTTTAAAAGTGTATATAACTAGGTAGGTACCTACATATATTGTGATTTTATATAGATTTTATATACGTACTTATATATATTTTACAATGTAACGTAAGTATGTCAATTATTCTATTATCAATGTAGATAAAACGGCATTAACACAAACCTCAGTGGTTTTAAATGCTGTACTAATTTTAAGGCGTAAACATGTTATTGAGCAATAATAAAAAAAAAATACGATAGAATTCAGATTCACCATCGACTCAACTTGCTTTAAAAATTAAGAGCTTCTTATTCTTAGCGTAATGGGGTATATGAAACGTTTCACGTTTTGATGCTGGGAGAAGTGTGTCGTTAGCAAGTTTGGGTGACTGAACTTTTAAAACAGTGTAACGAATGTCGAACGAAAACCGACTGAGGACAGAGGGTAAACCGGCTTGACTGCTACTAAACGACGACCCGTAGTCACTTCAGTGCCTATGTGATCAATCAAGCAACTTTGCCAAAACATAAAAAACATAGTAATAATCCCGTTAAAACTTATCCCCTCAAAAACATAAATGTGAAATGAGCTAAGTTCAATATTATGATATATGCCTTGGTTGTTGACTTCAACGACAAAAGAAGTCAGATCTAAATGGGTGCCAAGTTCAATGGTCAGTCTAAGTCCAAGGCATATATCATAGTGGCATATATGAACATATATGAACTTGGCTTGACACGCTACCGCGTGGTGTAGATGCTAAATATCATACAGCTCTGTACCAAGAACCTTACGAATTACGTTAAGTGTGTGTGTGGTAGGTTTATCAATCAAAAGCCAACTTTTTTAAGCGTTTTATGGATGTAAAGTGAGTTACAGATTCAATCGATCAAAAGCTGTAAAGCGTAACACAAAAACTTATTACAAATAAAATAACGAGATTGGTAAAATGACTTGGGCATAAGATACAGCAAACTTCACACTACACAAAGGGAATGATACGAAGTTTTCTATTGTACTAGCTGTAAGTTCAGCATTGTGTTAACAATTACAGTACTGTTACAAAGGCTGGGGCAATTTGCAACTACAGTCAGTGCCATCTGGCGTTTGAAACTAGGCAACACGATAAACATCGTACTACCGAACACGATAATACAAACTAGGTCTAACAACGTAAGATATTACAGGCACGTCAGTGGGTTGACGATCCCTTCGGCGACTGTTGGTAGTTTATAACTACTATTACCAACTTGGAAATTTCAGCTAAGGGATTTTTGTGGTCGAATAAATAGTTTTTGCATAACTTTTTAGCATATCCCAAACGGGTTATTAAATTACAGTTATCAGTACCATATTTTAAATATTAGGTATATATGAATCACATGGGTGGACGTATGACACATGAAGAAAAAAAATAATTTACAGATGGGAGCTGTCAGCCTAACTGAACTGACTTAAATCTAGTTTTATTTTAGTATTCTACATTCTCGACTACGACTTCACGACTTACGACGCTGTGCTTAATTGCTCTAATACGTCAAACATTTAAACAACTGTACTTACTATATTTAGAACATGACTCTATTAACCACTAGTGGCGATGTATGCATTTCTTCTCTATAAAACCAATTGTAAACATTTCTGATTCCATTCCGAACGTGTTAAAATCTTAATATCCTACTAACAAAAAAAGATATTGCAACATTTACGATCACAGCTCTCTTCGGAAGTAGCGGGGTACGAATAACTGCGGCGATTTACTACCGCGCGCTGTGACAGATATGGATGCCGGAATGAAACTTATTCAACAGCAGAATTCGGCTACAGATTTGTTGTAGCCGGCAAATACGTTTAAAAAAAACAGAAAGCAAATATTGATATGTTTTCCTCAACCGACACTATTTAGTTATTTTTTACGATCGCCACGTGAGCGGAACAGTGAGATCTTGAATATTAGTGAGCGCTTATTCTCGTTGTCGAGACAAAGGAATATCAATATATTCACGATTTAAAAGATTCGTGTTCAGTAAACACATGAACGGCTCGTGCTCCAGCAGTGGAGACATAAAATAAGCTGGTGTTGAAACACATTAATAAATGTCATGTTAAGCCTTCGACCTGAGCCATGGTAAACGCTTATGCGCCTATTATTCATGTGATAAGATAGAGTAAAGATATTGCGGCTTAGCATCCGCTATAAACCAGTGCGATGGCCTGTAAAACCAGTTGGACTGCGCCGGTGCCAATACAGTACATACAATACAATACAATAGATTTATTGTCAATTATAGTGAATAAGGTGTTACAGGTGGTTCTAGTACATATATATGAACCCTGTTGGGTATGACAATTTGAAACGACATACAGGCAGATTTTAATAGGTAATTAATTATAGTTTACTGATATGTAACAAAAGAATGAAATGAATTTTAATTAATTGGAATTTGATTTTACTGGTCGTTGGAAAAAAATCGTCTCAATTAAGTATATAAAAGTTATTATTATTATTATTATTTGTAAGTGTGTTTTTTTTTCCTCAGCTAGAAGCCGGTTTTCTCTATAATTACGGGTACAAACCAAGTAATTACAGGGTGTGGTGCGTTGTTATTAGTCGCCTAACTCTTATTATAACTATTATTAAGTTTGTTAAATTTATATTTATGTTTATTTGTTTATCTTTATACTGCACTCAATTTTTTGTTATAGTATAATGTGTGTTGACTTGATTATTTTAGATGATGACACGACAGAACATCATTATTATTTGTGGTAGGTTTGATAGATGAGAGTACTCACATATTCTTAATTTTAATTTTAATCTTATTTCTATTTTAAAATATACTAATGTTTTCTTCACAGTAAACTAATAATAAAAAACAAAAACAATAAGAGAGATTATAATTGTCTTAAATAGTTTTATTTATCAAAAATTCGTTTAGTGAGTAATAACACAGTTTAAAAAGCATACAGTTGCGCAACGAAGGTACTTTCGCAGAGCAAGGGAGGGGAACCCGCGGGGAAGCGGGCGCTGCGGCCAGTGTCCCACAAACAAGCGCAGTTTGTGGGAGCTACTGTGAAGGGCAGCCACGTGCGCGTACTGCGTATTTTAAATGTTTTTTTTTTTAATTTACGTTCAGTGATACTTATTGAATATAATGGTGCATACACATTGTTCTGTATGCGGTTGTAAGTCGACGTCGAAACACAACAAGAATTTAAAATTTCATAAATAATTTCCCCGTAACGCAGGGTAAGTTTTTCCTATAATTTCGTAATAACTTGTACTTTGTCTTTGTAGGAATGTATGTAGCTCCATGGAGAGTAAAATATTATATTGTTGGTGAATTGCAGGGTACTCCAACTACAAGAATAAATAATCTAATTCTTGTGCTCCAACAACAAATGACTAAATAGTTTTTATTTTATTTTGCCAACTTACCATTAATTAATAATGAACGTTTTTACAACACATAACTATTAACTAATACAATTACAAATATTCTAATTCATCACAAACACTACAATGTTCACTTGTTTTTATTTCGTATATCTGACAACAGCCTCCATATTTTTGATTAGGCTATTTCTGTGTTTTTTATTCTCAGTTGCTTAAATCGAATTTTTGTTAACAAGACTGTCTATCTTTTGCTTGTTTCGCCTTGGCGTTTATTGGGCATTCTGTTGTTAGATGTAAGATGGCCTCGCTCGGTATTAGCATCTGTATCACAGTTACATAACGGGCTCTTCTTATAAATAGTTACTTCGTTACTCTAACTCCAACCTATAGGGGTTTTCTAGTGTAGGTAGGTATAATGTATTATTTACGGCGTATGCTCTTGCGCAAAGTGTAATTATTATGTTTACAACTTATTGGAGTAGTTGGGATGTCGGACACAGAAGGAGTAGGTATTTGTCTATTAAACAACTGTTATGATTTTATTTAAACCAACAGTAAAAGAGTAGGTTCTGTATTGTTTCTATCTTGTTTCTTTTATTTTTAATTTTTTAAGCAATCCGAATGCGAATTCATTATATTGTAAATTTTTTTGAATTTACGTTCAGTGATTCCTATTGAATATAATGGTGCATACACGTTGTTCTGTATACGGTTGTAAGTCGACGTCGAGACACAACAAGAATTTAAAATTTCATAGATTTAGATGACCAAAAAGTTTATTTTTTCTTTTTCTTTTATTTATTTTGCCAACTTCTCATTGATTAATAATGAACGTTTTTATAACACATAACTATTAACTATGTATTAGTTAATAGTTATGTGTTGTAAAAACGTTACAAATATCAAATTCTAATTCATCACAAACACTAAAAATTTTTCTTGTTGTTATTTCGTGTATCTACAACAGCCTCCATATATTTTATTATAAATGAAATGAAATGAAATGAAAAATTATTTATTTAGTGTCGCACAGTAATATTTGAGATAAAATAAAAATAAAATAGAATTAAAAAATGCAAAATGATCCAAAAAAGGTATTCACTCAGCATTTGGCAGAACACCAAAGGTGTCCCGATGCTGATCTTCCGTGGAAATCTAGAAAAGACGACACCAGAAAACAACAAACAAGAGAAACAAAATGTACCTAATATACTACTATCTAATATATAAAATTCTCGTGTCACAGTTTTCTTTGCCATACTCCTCCGAAACGGCTTGACCGATTTTGATGAAATTTTTTGTGCTTATCCGGTATCTATGAGAATAGGCCAACATCTATTTTTCATCCCTCTAAATGTTAGGGGTAGTCCACCCCTAAATTTTATTTTTTATTTTTTAGACAAAATTTTTCTAATATATAAAATTCTCGTGTCACAGTTTTCGTTGCCATACTCCTCCGAAACGGCTTGACCGATTTTGATGAAATTTTTTGTGCTTATCCGGTATCTATGAGAATCGGCCAACATCTATTTTTCATCCCCCTAAATGTTAGGGGTAGTCCACCCCTAAATTTTTTTTTTATTTTTTAGACAAAATTTTTAATTTCTATTTTTTTATGATACAACATACAAAAATACATACAATCCTCCAAAGCAAAACAACGTTTGCCGGGTCAGCTAGTAATTAATAAATATCACGATTATGCAACCATGCATAATGGAGTAAGTTAACAACCCGTTACAGATAATCGTACCGTCTTGTGTGTCAAATTAGTGAATCGAATGAGTTATTAGGCTATTTCTGTGTTTTTTATTCCCAATTGCTTGAATCGAATTTTTGTTAACGAGACCATCTATCTTTTGCTCTAGTTCGTGTTTCGCCTTGGCGTTTATTGGGCATTCTGTTATTAGATGTAAGATGGTATCGTTAGCATCTGTATATCACAGTTGCACAACGGGCTTTCCTTACTAAATAGTTACTTCGTAACTCTAACTCCAACCTAGCGGGTTTTTCTAGTGTGGGTAGGTATATGTATTCTTTATGGCGAAAGCTCTTGCGCAAAGTGTAATCATTATGTTTACAACTTATTGGAGTAGTTGGGACGTCGGACACAGAAGGAGTAGGTATTTGTCTAATATCCAACTGTTATGATTTATTTAAACCAGCAGAAAAAGAGGAGCTTCTATATTCACCTATTTTTTAGGGTTTATATTTAAGATTTCTGGGCTTGTTTCTTTTTTTTTAATTTTTAAGCAATCCGAATACGAGTTCAATATATTGTTTTAATAATAGAAAATTGAAATCTAAAAATAAATCTTCACGTTAATTTAGCAGTGCAACATTTGTAAATATGTACCTATATAGTTTATTCTT
This sequence comes from Eudonia lacustrata, assembly GCA_947562085.1. Taxonomy (NCBI): domain Eukaryota; kingdom Metazoa; phylum Arthropoda; class Insecta; order Lepidoptera; family Crambidae; genus Eudonia; species Eudonia lacustrata. The sequence goes on along the minus strand of OX387340.1, from coordinate 27,652,163 downwards.
GATAATAAATGATTATTTTATAAAAATATTAACGATGGCGACACCCTACTGTATGAAATAGTAATACTGTGGTAATAAGCTCCTACTGATTATAAAGTGTTTTAATTTTTTTTTAAACCGGCAAGTTCTCTTCGGATTTAACGCTGTTTGGTATTTAATTGTATATCTTAATTGTCATTGCCAAGGGCCTGAACTTAGCATTTCTAATTTTGATGATGAGACTATGAGTTTGTTTTGGTCTTTGGCCAATGCCGGCGCACAATACCTTATGATTATAAGTTGGGGTCGCCCTATCAAGATTCGATCGTAATTTACTTAATATACAATGTAATGAAACGCATAATAACTTCATATAAAAAAATGAAATTCATATAAACTTTAGCTATACCAAATCTCACACACGTGCGCGCAATGCGCTTAGAAAGGGCCCGAAGTTTTCTCTTTACGTACTAATGAAAAAAAAAGAAAAAAAAAAATGAAATTAAATGAAAATAAAAAAAAAATAAAAAATAAACAAAAAAATAAATTAAAAAATAATAAAAAATAATAATAATAATAATATATAATTATTAAATTGAGCAAAACCCGAAATTAGTCTGTTCAGAATCAAGAGTAGAATCGATTCCATTAATAAAAATATGGGTCAGATTTTATAAAATGATATAGTTTCAACTACGCCGCTTTTTAAATTTACTTAACTCTATCGTCTTCTTATCAGAAGTGAATGAACACCGAGATACTCACGCGCACGACCCGGCGCGAACCTTGCGATCAGCGTGTGAAAGGGCATTACGTTTTCATAAATGCGTTAAAAGAGATAGCATAGGCGGGGCGAGGAAGGGGCGGTGTTGTGACGTGCGATGTGGCTCTGCGACCTTGGCCTAGTTCGGCCGGCGCTTGCGTCACGGGCGCAAGTGTTTGTTTATTTGCAATTTTGCGACATCCGCATGCGCGAGCGTGTCATAATGGGTTATCAGTACACGAATGTACAGCATTGTGAAATGGTTCAGATATTAGCTCGGTGCAATGACAATGTAAATAAAGCAGTGTAACGTTTATTAGGTCGGCGTTTATGACTGTGAAAAATGACACTGGTGCTAAGTTCACTCACAAAATATCATCTGAGGAGGCGGGCTGTGTTATGTGTTCGACGTGGCGGCAGATATTTCGAATCATTGTTAAACGAAAGTAATGAAAATAATCTGAACTTGTAAGTAGAATGTTAGTTGTAATTTCTGTATAAATAAGTTGATTTTGTGATAATCTGTAGATCTAGTTTTTTAAGGTATCTAAAATACAATAGTTGTTTGTTCAGTTCAGTTGACGAATGGCCGGCCTGGAACGTTGCACTCACAGTTTGAATGCAATCGCGCAATTCGATCGCGCGCGCGTCATCTTTACCATAGAGTTTATAATTTACAAGACATGCAAGAAAACAAAAAGTACTAAATATCTTCTTAAATAACCCGCGAAAGTTTGATTTAATAATTTATATAATTCTTTTATAGTAAAAATAAGTTGGGGTGTCTGAGGTTTTGCGCTATTTCATTAACACGTTGTATAGATAATGTAACTATTTGGCAAATAGATATCATTCATTTATATAATTGGTCTACATCGGACTTTTAATGCAATATGAAAAACTGTCAAACTTAATTGTGTTTACTGTTTAATAAAACAATAAAATATTATTTAGAAATATTTTAAAAATATACGTTTTATTGAATTGTTAAAGAAAGCCTTTTAACAATGCTATATTATACACACTATGTATAATACTAAAGGTCTTGGTACATGCCTTAAATAAATTAAAAAAACAATAATTTTGCTAGTTGTGTATACTCATAGATATATCTATAATGGCGAGCGAGATTTCGCTTTATGTCACTGATAGTCGACGAGTAAAACAGCTGTAACAGACATAGACATGACAGAATTATAAGGGTTTATGTCAGTCTTGGTTTACTACGGAACCCTGAAACTCATTAGCTATGGGGGATTTGAATCTCAAAACGTCGTGTTTTACCCAAGAATCTCTCGCAATCCGGTAAACGACTGCCAGATATCTACGCTTTTATTAAATGTAAAGAGAACTGCGCTTCCAGTGATAGCAAAGTTTAATCTAAAATGCACATTGCGTTCCTGATTTTGCACTGTAGCACACAAGCGTAAATGAAATATTTGCACCACTATTGTACCGTGTAACATCATTTCCTTTATAAATTAAGTAAGTATATTGAAAAGCCCAATACTTTGCAAACATCATAAGATAAAGCGTAGTAACTTATTCTGAAAAAGTAGTTGCAATGACCTCCAACAACATATATGACTACTATAGCAATAGAGTATTTTGACGCGCTGTTAAATTTCTCCAAAATGGCTTTTATAAATTGTAACTTACTTGTAAGCTTGTTATTTTGTTTTAGCAATAAACAAAAAATCTATTTCTACCGTGAGACTAGGAATCGTAGCACTACTACGACGTAGTCCATAAACTCTCGGGAACGTCGCGCGCGGGAAATTATCCCCGTAGCAATTCCGTAACGTGTAGTAGCGCTACGAGTGGCGCGCTTCTTCGGGATTTATTAGTGCAGTTGGTTCACAAAGTGCACTTGCAACAGTTGTTTGAAATTAGTTTCGTTTTATTCAAAGTTTAAAAGGACAAACGTGAGAATTTGTTGGACATATTCGTAACACTTTTGCCGAGCTTGTAAAACAAACATTCATAATTTTGATTCAACAGTTTATTTTTGAGAGGCTCCGTGTTTCCTGCTGTACAACTTGACCAAAAGTATTTTTCTTTTACTTTTTTTTATTAACTAAATATAAGGTAGAATTTTAGACAGTTGTGTGACGGTCGTGTTCAATTAGAGAGAGATTATATACTTAGGCAAGCCACAGGAGCATGCAAACTAAGCTGTCACGATCTGAAGTCTTGTACGCCAGTTTGCCAGCTCAGTTAACATAAAAATCACAATGATTATTTGCAAAGGTTATTAGGGTAACTACTGAGTGATCTAATCTACAAAATATTAAAATTAATGCAGTCTTGTAGATACCAGGAAAAATATAGACTCAGTTCAAATATCACAAAGCTTATTAACACTATCAAGGAGAAAAAGTTAAAAACAAGGCAAAGAAGCTGACCGGGCCCGCGGATGCGCAAATGGTTCGACGACGGATGGCCGTCTGCTATCGTAAAGTTAAATACTTTGCCAATCAACAAATACAAGTTATCATAGTGTCCTCCAAACTTCGATATAGTCTTCATTTAGTCCATAATGATGGAGGCAACTGGCCTTTATGAATGTGCTAGAGAAAGTAAATCATAAAATATTAAAGCTACTATAGAAGAAAACAATCGCTGGAGCGCTGTCATGCGAGCTCCTACTTTTATAGCCTTGCAGCGCTTGAAAAGCTGGGATTTCCTGTTTTGTCTCACATGGCGCTCTGAATGCAGCTGCCGATGACGCCGCTTTTCATTCGGTCATCCGTTGAACGGGGATTTGTACTTTTTGTTTTTTCTCCTAAGCCATACATATGAATGAATATATCTTTTCATTACCAGAGAAGTGCATATCTGAAATGACATCACATAAGAAATCCATCATGCTACTGCCAATCGAATACATAATCACACTTATCTATACAAATAAAAATGAATCGCTAAATGTGTTGCTAGCTCGAAAACGGCTGAACCGATTTGGTTGATTTCTTTTTGTTGTGTTTGATGAAGTCTGAGGAAGGTTCTTATGGAGAGAAAAAACGTAAAGAATACGAGGAAAACAGTAAAAACAACGATTTGCTACCTACATACCACTCTGTCTTCAGCTATCAAAACATTTGACGTCAATCAAAACAAAACAAAGGCGCGTTAGGATTATATTTGGTATGCGTTCAAGTTGATTAGAGGTCAGATTTATTTATTTACACGTTAAGTAATCATACAAAAAATATCGCGTACCATATGGCATTACAATAAAAATATCATTACATTAGATATTACCTACTAAAGTCTTTCAATGTTATTTTATTTCAATTAGACTGCGACAGGCCAATAACTTTTCACAGAACGAAATCTGTCGGGGCACCTATTAACGTAAAAAAAATCAATGTAACTTTGTTTTAGAGAAACAGGGCAGAACAAAGTCTGACAGCTGGTCTATAATATAAATAAAAATGAATGTTGCTAAGCGCAAAACTCGAGAACGGCTGAACGGATTTGGATGAAACATTACACATAGACAGACCATGACCCGGGCTAGGACATTGGATACTGTAGTTGCGTCTGAAGGGTCTTCGCGAACGAAGTCGCGGGCGACAACTAGTAAATAATAAAAATAATTAAATTTGTCATTAAAACTATGTAGTATGACGGTGGATGAGTAAAATAGTCACATCATCATCATCGCCAGCTTACTTTTACGAGGGCCCAGTGCGGATTGCCAGTCGTTAACGACTGTTATAGCAGCAAGGGACCTGCGACTTTTACGAGCCTTCCGAAGCACGACGGAGCTCAAGCTGATAAAGTTTTGGCCACCTATTCGATGACCGGCCTTTGCGAAAGCTGTTTAACCTCAGCAATCGCAGACCAAGCACGTCAGCCACTGTGCCAACGAGCTCCTTAGAACAATATTCGTACGAGTGTCATAAAATACATTATGTGGCCCGTTCTCCCCATCCATCCATAGGGATGGCTCGTGCCCCAGCAGTGGGGACATAAAATGAGCTTTTTTTCTTTTTCTTCATTTAATTTAGGAACTTTTGTTTATGACAACATGTCAGTTCCATCGAGCCTTATTAACTAGAATAACATGAACCTTACTAATTAGAATAATAACAATATTAACCTTAATCCTATTTATATTTAGAGGCGAGATCATAGAGCACCATAGCAAAACTCGAAGATGGTTTCGCCAGGATGCTCTGCAATATGCCAACATCTAGAAGCTTTTGTCGTAGTTTAATAAGCAGTGAAACTCTTTCATTTTCAAAGTTTTTACATTACAAAAGAATGTGTTATATATCATCTAACGTGCCACATGCATCACAATTGGGTGAGTCTACTTTTTTCATTAAAAAGGCGAATTTTTTTGAGGGAAAGTGCCCAGATCTTAGTCTGTGAGCTAATATGACTGTGTTTCTCTTCAAATAATTATTGGCAAACCAGGGAACTCGCGGGGGCTCGTACTGAATGGTTTTGTAACATATACCTTTCTCTCTCGATCTAATGTCGAAGTGCTCCTTCCAACTACTAAAATTATTATTTCTAATCTGCGGCAGCACTTCAGAATTACTTGGTTAGACATTATTCGCTACACCATGCGTTATTGCATCCTCAGCTATCCGATCAGCTTGCTCATTCCCATGTATTCCTATATGTGCTAAAATGAGCTGATGATGATGATAACGACTGATGATGTCGTTTTACTTTGCCTATAATAATGATACAATTAGCGTATGTTGATCGCTTATCGCTTGCTTTAGCAACAAAGGTCACGCCATCTTCCTACAAATAAGTCATTACATTTCCTTACAAAGTCACTACTTGATTGATTTATAGCGGCGATAATAGCAACAAATCAACTATATTTACAGCAATTACTCTCCATAAAACGTCACTCCACGCAACGTAACGACGTGAGCACTACATAATCAACACAGCAGCACTTCTAATTGATGTTTCTACATATGTTATATGTATATAGGTCTCCCTCTTTGTGCTCAAGTATTTTGAAGCAATCCCTTTGGCTCGAGGCGCGCTAACAGGTTAGCGCGCCTCGAGCGGCATAGTGCCGCTTTTCACTGGCCCGAGCCTTTCACGAAATACTATCTCTGGTTCGCACTCGGAAAAGCTGAATGCCAATCCACATTTAACGTAGTGGACAGTTTTAGTACGTCATGAAAATCTTGTTTAATATTGAAAAACAGTTGGTGCAGTTATTCATTAGTTTTTGAAATGCATTTAGATGTTTAAATGTTTTTAGTTTATTGGATTACAAATGCGAAAGAATGAAAAGTTCAGGTAACTTTGGAACTCATAAAACAAGCGAATCCTTTTTCTTAAAATGAGGTTCCAACCCAATGTAATTGTAAACGTTTAAGATAGCGAAATAAACATTTTGTACATTTATTTTCATTTTTAACTTCTTTTCTATTGAAAGCTATTGCTTTCGGTGACAAAGTAGCAAATACTACCAAAGTGCACATAACGACCCAACTGGACTATGTGTTCGACATAACTTGTATAAACAATTTAGTTTTTAAACGTTATTGAGTCATTAACACTTGTAGATAACCTATTAGCAAGCGAAGCTAGATTAACTCTCCAAGGTGACATGCTCAAAACTGATATTAACCAGATACGTTGGTTGGATGACGACCTCCTTGGTCGAGTGGTTTGTACACCGGTTTTCATGGTGTCGCCATCTCTGAGGTCCCAGGTTCGATCCTCGGTCGGGTCAATTTAGAAATTATTGTTTTTCTAAATTGTCTCGGGTCTGGGTGTTTTCTATGTATAATAAAAGTATGTATTTAAGTATTTTAAGTATGTTTATCCGTTGTCTAGTAACCATTTAACGAGTTTAACTGGTGTGAGTGTAGGAAAGTTTATTTAGTTTATTTATTTATTTATCAAACATTTTAGAGGGTCAAATTGTTATTAATTAACGTAGGATTTTTATCTAAGGCAAATGACCTCGCTCTACCTAATGTTATGCAGAAGCAGAGTCCAGATGCGAGAACAGCTAAAGGTGAAGGATTGTGTCTCTTTAGCCGTCTTCACCTTCTTCACCGACCTTCAAGTTGCTTCTTCACATCTCGTTCAAAAGACGTTGTAAGAAGAAGTAGGAAAAACATGCTGGGAGAGCATTCCGTTTTTTGGTGGTGCGACAAAGAAATGAATCATCAATTTTTTCCTAAATTCTGAAACCCTAAAAGTAAGATATTAGTCCTGACAATATACAGACCGGACATATCTTACTTACTAGAAAAATCCGAATTTTGTGGGCAGAAAGATAGAAGAAACGAGTCAACACGCCCTAACTCTAATGGCGGTTACAGACTCACGCCGAGAAGCCCCGAGAACACCCGAGAAGCGTGAATGAAGATAGTGTCTCGCCTTCTCGTTCTCGGGCTCGCCTGTTCTCCAGTCGGTGTCGGTATTTTGACACGAATCAAAGGGTTTCTCGGGCGAGAAAAGAGAACGGTATCACATCCTTGTTCGGTCTCAGTGCGACCGTGGCATTGATTGTGTGTTGCTGTGTCTGTGGTCGCCAAGCAGTACACCAAAAGTATAAAATGTGGAATAATGAATTAGAGTATTTATTATATATTATATTTACATTACTACAATACCTATATACAGAAATAAAAAATATATACTAAACTAAAAATCTTAAAATAAATTAAATAATTTAATTTTTAATTCAATTGTAGCGATGACTTGATTTCAATGATGGAGGCCTTTGCCCAGCGGTGGGACAATTATAGGCTGTTTACTTAACTTAACTTAATTCTTAATTAGAGTTAAAGTTCATAGAACATTTTCATTCAGAGCCTAACCAATGCCGCTACACTGTCGTTGACGTCCATTCCGGATGACGATCGAGAATGCGAATGAGAAGGTCGCATGAGTGTAGATGCCTTCTCGGTTCTCGCGCAATTTCTCGGCAAGACTTCTCGCGTGAGCCTGTAGCCGCTATAACGAGAGACATTTATCGGCGCCTGGTCGGCACACGCACACAGGTGATAAGCCAATGAGACGTATCGTAGTCGACGACCACTATTAATAAGTCCCACTCGAAGTGCCTAGTGCAAGATTTACTCCCCATTCGAACACGTCAACAATAACGAGAAATTATTTGGCAAATGTTTACTCTCCTTGTTTGTCACTTAGGAGACGCTGCTGCTGCTTCAATTCAATTCAAATTTTCATTTTCGTTAATGTGATCGAATCACAAGACAAATATTAAGACTAATATTATAAATGCGAAAGTTTGTGTGTATGTCTGTATATTTGTTCCTTCTTCACACTGCAACGGATTGATGGATTTGGATGAAATTCGGCATACAGATAGTTTATAACCTGGATTAACACATAGGATAGAAGTTTCCAATACAAAATGATTTTCCAATACAGAATTTATACACTTGATGGAAACTGTCAAAGCGGTACGAAGTCCGCCGTGTCCACTAGTGTCAAATAAAAGTCGCATTTGGTAGCCAGATTGTCTGAAAATGTACGAGTTTTATACAGCATTAGATTCAAAAAATTCAAAGTTTAAAATTCAAAATCATTTATTCAGTTTATCTACACTAATGTTGTAACATTCTACTTATGTTTCCAATACTTGACTTATAATTACTACTGTTATAGCGCAGACAACAAAACACTCAATTTAAGCAATTTCACATGATGGTATAATATCCACATCGATATCGTAAAATCTCATTATAACATCAATAAAACGCGACCAATTAACCTGGCGAGCCTTATGTCAAAATCCTCATACAAGTTGTATAAAATTTTGATATTAGGCTGGCTTTTGAAAACAGTTGGGTTATACGTGAAAACTTCGTCGAAACTACTAAACTTACATACACAAAACTCTTTGATAAGATCTTGTGCCAATTAAATAAAAAAAGAACAGCGCGCGCTCGCTCCTGATTGGCCCTGCGCGCGCAGCTGCGCTCTCATTGGTTAGATTTTAATGGCGGCAAGTTCACTGTGACAATACACGTACGCGTGAATTTAATGTTTCGCAATGTGTTTTGTTTTTAAAATACAAATTAAAAGTTAAAAATGGACAGCGACGATGATATTTGTACGCCTCCGGATATTCTAGAATTGGCAACAAAAGTAACTCACAATCTTTTGCCAGAAAAATCTAGAAAATTATATGAAAAAGAATATAATAACTTTTTGGCATGGAAGATCGAAAAGAAAACTACATCATTTTCTGAAAATGTCATTCTTGTGTATCTCAAAGACCTCTCCGACAAATTCAAGCCATCTTCTATGTGGGCTAAATATTCTATGCTCAAGTCCACACTGAGTGTCTACAACAATATTGATATCACGAAGTATTCAAAAGTCATAGCGTTCCTGAAACGCAGTTCAGAAGGACACAAGGAAAAAAAGTCCTTGACGTTTACATCAGGTCAAATAAAGATGTTCCTGAAAGATTCACCAGATATTTTGTATCTTTTTGAAAAGGTAAGTGTATTTTAGTTCTGTTATTTAATCTACCTAGTACTTACGTACTACACACGCAAGTTATAGACACTCCGTTTAAGCGCTTTGTGTATAAATTAGGTAGTAGGTACCTACACTTTACTACTTCATAAATCATAGTTTTTGCCTTGGCTATGTACTTCAAGCTTATTATATCGTTTATTGTTACAGGTTGCACTAATAATCGGCATAATGGGGGCATGCCGAAGGCAAGAGCTATACAACATCCAGTTCAATGAAGTCTTTAACATAGACGACAGTACAATCATGGTGAAAGTTTCGAAAACAAAAACGAAAATAGATCGTTCTTTCGTTGTGACGGGCAACTGCTATGCCGTATGTAAAAAATACATGGAACTTCGACCCACCCCCTGTCGAAACCCTGCCTTTTTCTTGAGCTATAGATCGGGGAAGTGCGGCGATCAAAGAACTGGTATTAATAAATTTGGTGCTCTGGGAAAAACTATCGCAAGTTTTTTGAATCTGCCTAACCCAGCGTTGTACACGGGGCATTGCTTCCGGCGCTCCTCGGCGACCCTTCTCATAGATAGCGGTGGTGATTTGACCGCACTGAAGGGTGACACGGGGGGTGGAAGTCTTCTACTGTGGCTTAAAGCTACATTGATGAGTCTTTAATGAATAAAATTCAAGTCTCAAATACGATCTTGAACAGTATAGAAAACAAGACGAATGAAGTAATTATAAATATTCCAACTCCGTCTACGAGCTCTACTGCTTGCCCTGCGACCGCTACAGCTGCTGGATCAATAATTAACATTAACTTTCAAAATTGTACCATCCAAAATTTGAACAATTATTATAAATAAACTATTGTCAGCTTTTACTCTTGTTGTTTGACTAATTGCATTAGTGAAGATAAAGTAGTGTATGCAACTGCATATAATGAAGGGTATTAAAACACGAGTGTGAGTTTATGAAACGAGCGCAGCGAGTTTCATAATAGTAACGAGTGTTTTAATACTATTAGGCTACAAATAGCTCTTATAAACGTCATTATGCCATTGGTTCGTGAGTCTACTATGGGCGGGAGATCTTGTACTGGGGAGAACCGGCAAGAAACTCAGCAAGTGTCAAGCTCTTTTCTCCCTTACAGCGTCAAAAATCTTGGAAAATGCCCTATCACAAAAGGACACTTTCCATCACAAATAAAAACACAAAATATAAGGGACAATCACACATGTTAATAAAAAACAAAAGGGAAAATATAATAATATCTAATACATCAGTTACCAGTTAAAATATTCACAATGTCATACAGTACCTACCAATAAAGGTCAAAATTGTCTAAGAAAAAAAAAAAAAGTTAAACTATACTTAGTTAAAAAAAAAAAACATAGTATGCAAGAGCAGACCAGCCTCCACTGGGCGGCACCCATTCACGAGTTAAATACACGGATAAGGTTAACGGGAACGAGAATTTGTATTTGATTTGGCGTCGAAGCAGCGCAGCGCCTCCTGAATCTAGGTGAGTTGTAATTTTGCCGTATAATTTCTTGTTTTCGTTAACGTGATCGAATGGTGATATAAAATAGCATGAGGTACTCCTGTAGTGTCGACGTTCTCTGTCGTGTAATTGGTGTTGTATGCATGGAGTCCCAGAAACATCGGCCACGCAATGCAACGACAACCGACGTTGACTGCTTTTCATAATTATCATTATCATCTCAACCAAAAAACGTACACCAGACGATTTTACGCGAAATAATTTAGAGTTTCAGGGTTTGTACTGAATGCGCTTGAAGCACTTTACTTTATGGGAGCAAATTAGTTAATATTTGTTATCCTCTTCTATTTAAGTATTATTACCTATCTACAAATTATATAGAATTTTATCGATTTTAGCGGTCAACTTTTGACATGTTTTCCTAAATATCTGTCTCAACCTTTCTAATATAATTGCAATGATACTTTTACGGATCTGCTCGCGTTTATTTTACACTATATAAATATACTAGGTACAAATATTATGAGTGAGTGTAAAATAAACGCGATCAGATCCGTAAAAGTAAAACAATAATTGTATTTATGTTCGCACCCCGAATGATATATACAAACTATTTAAAAAAGTAATAACGTTAAAATATCGGAGCATAGTAAGGACATGTGTTAAATGCCTATTATCTAATTAGGGAATACCTACTTTACCGTTGACCTAATACAGATATTCCGGTTTTTTGCTGAGGTCACGCGAGATTTTCCTTGAATGTGATAATAAACAGTCTCTGTAAATAACCGTATCGTTTGTAAGATTTTTTGCTTTACCTGTATTTCCATACGAGAAATCAATTATAGGTTATTGTTTAGGACATTGTAACTGACAAGGACAAACTTGTTTATGTCGAGAGAAGGCTGCATAAAATGTGTTTATGCTCTTGTGACTCTTGTGACTTGCTCTTGAACAAAAATTATAAATTAGTAAATTAGAAATTGAAATGAAACAACTTTTACGGATCTACTCGCGTTTATTTTAGTTTTCAGTCTCCCTGTGACCACGGACCCTGCAAAGGGTTCGAAACGTCAGGATAAACATTAAATAAGTAATGTGTAAAATAAACGCGAGTAGATCCGTAAAAGTTGTTTCATTTCAATGTGTAGTGTTCGCGTAAACTTTAGAAAACAATAGTAAATTAGAAGTTTATATATCGAAGGTGGCCCAGACTAGTGCAGGATCGAGGCGAATGGCATAAACAAAGAGAAACCCAGCAGTGGGTTGAGAGAGGCTGACGACGATGATATCGAAGAAATAGTTTTGTTATGAGTTGAAATACAATAAAGAAAAAGCATTTGACGAGTTTCTTGCGGTTACTCTTTGAGGTTATGGTAGTAACTAATTACTAAGTGGATAAAGTGTATTTATATGTTTCAAATTATTTATTGTAATTTTTTTCATGATGGCATGTTATAACTGACAAATCAGTGCCTCGACTCAGCTATCTTCTGCCTTTTCCCACGGTTCAAAAGACACAGTCAACCCACTGTGACACGATTGTAGACGTTTTGAATAGCAGGATCGAGGTTAACAATGAAAGTCCACAAGACATGACGAAGCTATAATTCAGTCAGTCGTGTGTCATGCAGCGATTAGACGATTTTATATAGCTTATGACAACAACGAGATAAGTTAATTCAAACGGCGAATAACAATCTAAATGAAGGTGTCATAAACTTTACACAAGTTTTTATGTGATTATAATAGTTTGAAATATGCCATTTGCTTTACATACGAGTAAGTCATGATACTTGAGACTAAAAGTAAATAAGAAAACGGCACAAAGAAGGTTTGCAAGACTTAAATCAGTCTTAAATTAGGTAAGGTCACATTAATAAAGTTACATCGTTTATGTGTTTAATAACTTTTACCTTCCAAACATTTTTTTTATTGCTTACTTGCGTCATAGAAATACTTCTTTCTGTCTTTATTTGTATTTCTAACCTTAATAGATTGGCTTTTCGTTAAAGAAAATTAGTCAATCAGGATTTCTCTACTTCTAATATAATCTATCTAATATAATTATGTATGGTAAGTAAATAAGTAAGAAAAGTTGGTAAATAGCCTACATATTTAAATAAATTTACCTTAATATTCCATCAAGATCAATAAGATATTACTTACCAATTCATCTGCCGTTAGTTTCATCAAATTACCGTCAGAACGAATTTCTTTGGCGAGCTAGCAAAAGTCTAAATGAGTTTTCTAAAACAAACAATTTTGATTTATTCTATACTAGCATAGCAACAGCAAGGCGGCTGTTAAGTCAAGATTTCTTTAGTAAATATTTGATTAAGTGAACTTTATATCCCACTTATTAGTTTTTATTTTGTTTTTTAATATTTTTTAATTATTTTATTAATATTTATTTTTAATATTTATTAATTAGTTTTTAAACGTGGAGACCTGTTATTGGCCATCTGTTATCTATATCTGAATGTATGTATGTTTCGCGTGCTGTTGGTCTTCCGAAGACAAATAAATAAATAAATAAATAAATAATAATCTCCCATTCTCTAAAGGCCTTCAGCATTTAATCAAGATGTATGTTGGCTCAATTACCAGGCTTGCCAAATGCGGGTTGGTGATCACAAAACACAAATCCGAAACCCAACTCAGGTATTGTGTCCGCATAGGTAGGTTTTCCGATAATCAGATTTGTTTTATTTTATTATTACGTGTTTCATGTGAATGCCACTTGCATCGATGTGTAGATGGTTACGTCATGTTTTCGACGTATCATTTTATACGGATGTACTCGCATTTATTTTACGATCTTTTATCAAGTTGCATCTATTTTCATGTCTCTCGGCAAACTTCGTGTTTCGGCTGTCGTCAGATTTCTATCAGTTATAGAGTATATGGAATTGCTGCTAGTCTTTAACTTATTATTATTCTATTTTAGAATGAGCAGGAATAAAATTTTGTCATGCGTAATTTAATTTACGATTTATTGCATTTAGCTCTATGTAGTTCACACAAAATTCAACAACAATAAAGGACGTTGTTCTGAATTCAGATTATTAAACATGTTTTTAATAATTAATAGACATTGTAATTAATACTCGATTGAATTCGGAAGAAACACATTAAGAAAATAGAAGCACTGTACATAAGTAGCAAGTAATTAGCTTATATATTGTCCCACTGTTGGGCAAAGGCCTCATCATTGAGATAAAGTCACCATTACAATTAATGAGTATTGGGTCACCACGCTCACCGACTGTGGGTTGGTGATCACAAACCCGGGCTATTCATCGAAATGACCGAAACATACTTTGCCTGACTTGGGATTTGAACCCAGACCGTCCAGGTATTGGGCCAAGCGTTTTGCCACCAGGCCACCGTGGCGTTATTACCTAGTCCCTACCTGTCTCTAAACTAATTCATCACAAACAAAGCTCCGAAGTGTAATTACATTGACTAAACTTTTTAAACTAATGGTTCTTAAAGTATTATTTTGCTACATAAACATTATCTTCAACTTACTCCAGAAACAATATTGTACATTGGTTTATTTAGACTTGGGCTTTATTTCCTGTGCAAAAGTGGCCAATATCATTAAATGGAATGAGCCTCAATGCGATACAATAAAGAGAAACGAAGCTTTCGATATGTATACCTCGGGCTCGACAAAAAAGGTAAAACAAAAGAATGCCTAATCAGCTTCCTTAGAGGAGGTGCTACTGGCAGAAGTAATTTGGGCAAGATGAATGCGGCCCTGAAAACTTTGCACAATTAGAATAGGCAATTTTCCTTCTCCCGTAAGATTCTTCGACAAACTTTTTAAAGTGACAACCGAAACTTTGTTTACGCTTTTATTGGGATTTTTCCTTTACAATTTTGTGAAAGTAATGACTTCAAATATTTCAGTTAAGTGCTTTTATTAAATCAGTTAACAGTTTTTTAATATATATCCATACATTTTCGAAAAGGCGTAATTTAAATAAAAAATATTTTTAGAACTTTCGTTTCGGGAGTGCAATTTTTGAACAAATGGTAATAACTCTTACACTATGATACAAGTTCATGTAGTTGTTTATAGTCAACGGTGATTATTTTGTCACTGAAAAATTCTCGACCGGTAAGTAATTAACTAATAAAAAATTAAAGTAAATTTGATGCATCTGTATTATATTATCGTGTTTAATTGCAAGGTCACCAGTACGATTGCGGAAATTGAGGGAAGAAGAAGCAGAGGAAGAGCCCCTGTCCGGTGGAAGGCTGCTGCCCTGGAAGCCCTGAAATGCAACACGCAGGCGACTACGTATCCCAGGATAAGACCTCTTGGAGAGCCCTGGTCCGCGATGCTGCTATGCGTGGTCACGACCCTCAGGCATGAGGACTCGACGACGAAGAAGAAGTACGATTGCAAAACCGCACCCCTGGGTTTATTGTACCGCTGCGCTGTTTCAAAAAGCGCATTATTGCATAGTACAAACACTACATAGTACATTATTGGCATTGCAACATTTGCAACATCGATTTGTTTTATAAACATGATTGGAAATCCCAAAACTGTGTGTGTCAGTACGATCGTCTCTTATCACAATATTTATGTACCTCGTTAGTTGGTTTAACACGTCAGGATACTACTATGTCTTTATGATTGTTTTTAGGTAGCCTAGTTCGTCCCACTGTTGGGCAAAGGTTTATTTTCAAAAAAAGAAAAACATTATTGAATGTTTAGCCTAGTATTAGCAATTTTAAACGACTTCAAAAAAGCAGGAGGTTCTCAATTTCAAGTCTGGTTGTATATTTTTTGAGTATAATATACTAATATACCAATAGAGAAAAATAAAATCATATTGACATTTATCACATTGATAGTATCAGAAGGGGAGATTGGGCCATAACTCACCACGCTTGCTCGGTTCGGATCGGGTACAAACTATCGTTGAATGAAGATGACAAGCATTCATATCGTACAATGTTAACGCAGAATTTGATTTAACATATTGTTGAACAGACAATATTCTGCATCTGCACAAATAGTTTAGTGCAGATCTCAATACAGATACTTACAAAATATCTTGGGGTCATCATAAGTAATAAACAGCGAGTCCATACACCGGCTGACGCACGTTGCACGTTATATCTTTTTAACCGACTTCAAAAAAAGGAGGAGGTTATCAATTCGACTGTATTTTTTTTTTGTATTTTTTTTTAAATGTTTGTTACCTCAGAACTTTCGACTGAGAAAACCGATTTTGATGATTCTTTCTTTATTTAAAAGCTGGTGCTTTCCGTGTGGTCTCATTTTAATTTGGTCAAGTTCTGATGATGGGATCCTCAAGGAATTGAGGGTACTCCTCGAATATTGTAGGCATAACTATCGCGATTTTGGTATTTTCAAAAATAAGTCAAGCATTTGCATTCAGAAAGTATCATTTCATGAAGTGTAACTGATAAAAAGACCACAGATTGCCATCGGAACTCCTCAATGATATGTAGTGGCGATAAAATATCTCGATTAAGATAGTTAAGCGACTATGACGAAGCAAAAGAATACAGGCACCGGAACTCAGTTTTTGATTTCCTACTTTGAGATAGGCGTTTCTCGTTTTCTTCGCTTGTCTCATTTAAACGGCGCTGTCTCATACGAGCAGCGTGTTTAGTAGTTCTACCCATATTCGCTTTTGATAAATAGATCGAAACGAATCACTAAAATGCGAGAAATAAACAAAAATTTTAACAAAAAAAAAACCGACTCTAAAAAATTTGACTGATAAAATTGCACTAAAAAGTAAAAAATAAGCGTTAGACTTATATAGACAATAACTTTATTAAGATAATATATAGGTACAACTATTGTTACTTTGGAGTCGGTGCCAGCCAAGGTAACTTTAATATACCTAAACATTTAACGACATACTATATTAATCATAATAGTACATTCAATCTTATGCATGAAATTTTGACTACAAACGCGGACTGGCACCGGCTTCAAAAACTTCGTTGGCTGGCACCGGCCCCAAAAATAACAATAATTGTACCTATATATTTTCTTAATAAAGTTATTGTCTATATAAGTCTAACGCTTACTTTTTACTTTTTAGTGCAATTTTATCAGTAAAATTTTTTGGAGTCGGTTTTTTTTTCCTTTTGTAATGTGGGTCTGTGGTCTGTGGTGTCATATCAAATAGCAACAGCGACATTTTAACAGATCTTAATAATGTGTACATGAAGTAGTAACACTAACTAATTACCGTAATATTATTAAACATAAGAGCATGACTCGCGAGTCACTGTCTTGAATTTTAAGTATATGGAGATGAGCTGTTTTTACATTGTGTTATCCTTATCGCTGTAAGAAGTCAGGTAGAATTACTAAATATTATATAATAATAGCGTAAGCCGATTTTTGTCCCAGTGATTGTGGGGCGATAGCTGCACATAAAAAATCGGATGTGATCTCATTTTGAAGAGCTCCAGCCGTAGATGTACAGAAAAATAAAGAAACCTGTCATAGGTTTCGAAATTCCTAAACAAAATATTATGTTGAATAAACGCGAAGTTTGCGGACGAACCACTAGTTAATTTTAAATAATAATAATGTTGGACGACCAAAAAACCAATACAATAAATTGTATTTTTCGGCCATAAATTGTATGGTATTTTCGACCAAAGTTTTTATGATTGTTTATAGTCTTACCATTTTGTCCAGGAGCCAGCTAGCCGGGAAGATGAGCGGTATATACGTGATCATGAATATCATGGAGGTCCAGTAGACGGTGATGCTGTTCACGCCGTAGTACTTCACCACCGCGTCCTGTATGATGCTGTACTGGATCCACTGCATCGAGTTGGAGGCCGAGTAGAGCACGAAGATGAACAGCACCACCCATCTCACGGGAAAAACCGTGTACTCGGTCGGCACCTTCTTGCTCGGAGATTCTAAGACGCCCCCCTTTTCCGCCACCCCGTCCATCACACTCCCGCATACTTCCATATTCTTTGGTTCACTCATTTTAAAAGTTGCGAAAAATACCTTCTTTTTAAATATATATTTCTTGAATAATAATACCTATTTATTGTCTTATTTTCGAAACGTTATTGTCTGTGACAGTTATGTAAATTCTAAAAATTTTCCTAATACTACGATAACATTAAATAGGATATTCCATTTAAATTTTACATCATCAACATGGAGGATTTAGTTAAGGATAATGCTTGGAGCATAATAAGTGTAATTAAAAACTATTTATTATCTGTATTTCCCGCGCGTGCGTTTCGTTTGTTAGGCCGGAGCTGTGCGCGGCGTGCGTGGCGCGCGGCGGTTGGCCGTCGACTGTTTTCCTCCGGCCTGAGGCTGAATGGAGCGCTTCCTGTGCACCCTCCGTCCGGCGTGACGAGCACAATGATAAGCCAGCAGGCTAGACCGCCCGTCTGGCTTCAATCGCGTAATCATACTATTCAGTGATGCGCAATCTGTATACCTACGTATACTGTACACTATACAGATAGAGGTTTGCAGTTTGCACAAATGTTCTCCTGTTTATCAATTATCATTTGTAAACACCTTGTTAATTTCATTCACTCATCGATGCACGTATGGCGGTGGTTTAAGGAAAATATGTACCTAATATTCACTAATTACCTTTATAAATATTTCGTTATAACTTGTTTTGTAATCAAGACATTTAGTAATCAATAATTATTAAGAAGTGTTTGACATTCTTGTTCTAAATTAGGTACTTCAAAACTTTCGTTGCTTTTTATTAGAGAGATGCAAATTCTAACTTTTATTTCTACTTTATAGTAGTTTATGCAACTGTCATATAATGAAGGGTATTAAAACACGAGTGTGAGTTTATGAAACGAGCGCAGCGAGTTTCATAATATTAGGTCCTTACATATGAAATTGGCGTTTTATCGAACTGGCCACTTTGATCTTAAAAGTCCGGCGTTTGGCTAGGAATTCCAAATTCAAATTTATTTCAATTTTAAGCTTGTCTATTTGTGTTTAGAATATGATAATTCATTTGTTTTCGCGCCATTTCATTTTGCTTTGACATCGTTCAGTGCACAATATGGAAAACTTAAAATATCGCATTGTTTTCGAATACGAGTTCCATCGTGGCACCAGCGCTGCAGAAACAGCTCGAAGGATTAATGATGTGTACGGAGAAACCACTGTAAAAGAAAACACAGTACGTTTTTGGTTCCAACGCTTTCGTTCTGGAAATTTTGAGCTCCAAAACAAACCTCGTGGACGGCCGGAGACCCTAGTTGTCAATGAGGAATTGAAAGTCATCGTGGAAGCGGATCTATCTCAAACCACGTCAGAGTTAGCTGCAGGCTTCGGTGTGAGTGATAAAACCATTTGGAATCATTTGAAACAAATTGGAAAAGTGAAAAAGCTTGAAAAATGGGTACCGCATGAACTAAGTGAAGCAAACCAACAAACACGCGTCGACTGCTGCGTCACGTTACTCAACCGTCACCATAACGAGGGGATTTTGAATCGTATCATTACTTGTGATGAAAAATGGATTTTATACGATAATCGGAAACGCTCATCACAGTGGTTAAACCCAGGAGAACCGGCCAAATCCTGCCCTAAGCGAAAGTTGACTCAAAAAAAGGTACTGGTTAGTGTCTGGTGGACCAGCGTTGGTGTCATCCACTACAGCTTCCTAAGATCTGGTCAGACGATTACGGCAGATCTGTATTGCCAACAATTAGAAACCATGATGGAAAAGCTAGCCGTTAAACAACCGAGATTGGTCAACTGCTTCAGCCCACTACTGCTTCAGGACAACGCTAGTCCACACACTGCAGAACAAACGGTGGCGAAACTAGAAGAGCTAGGATTGGAATGTCGCCGTCACCCACCATACTCCCCGGACCTTGCTCTAACTGATTACCACTTTTTTCGGAATTTGGATAATTACTTAATTGGAAAAAAATTCAATTCAGATGAGGCAGTCCAAAACGCCTTCAAAGATTTTATTGACTCTCGCTCCCGCAATTTTTACAGTAAAGGATTCAATGAACTCCCTATAAAATGGCAAAAGTGCATAGATAACAACGGTACATACTTTGATTGATTAAATAAAAAAATTGTTAGAAAAAAAATCATTTTGATTTTTCCATACAAAACATCAATTTCATATGTAAGGACCTAATAGTAACGAGTGTTTTAATACCCGTGTTATATGCAGTTGCATACACTACTTTATCTTCACTAATGCAATTAGTCAAACAACAAGAGTAAAAGCTGACAATAGTTTATTTATAATAATTGTTCAAATTTTGGATGGTACAATTTTGAAAGTTAATGTTAATTATTGATCCAGCAGCTGTAGCGGTAAGAAAAAGGCAGGGTTTCGACAGGGGGTGGGTCGAAGTTCCATGTATTTTTTACATACGGCATAGCAGTTGCCCGTCACAACGAAAGAACGATCTATTTTCGTTTTTGTTTTCGAAACTTTCACCATGATTGTACTGTCGTCTATGTTAGAGACTTCATCGAACTGGATGTTGTATAGCTCTTGCCTTCGGCATGCCCCCATTATGCCGAAGATTAGTGCAACCTGTAACAATAAACGATATAATAAGCTTGAGGTACATAGCCAAGGCAAAAACTATGATTTATGAAGTAGTAAAGTGTAGGTACCTACTACCTAATTTATACACAAAGCGCTTAAACGGAGTGTCTAGATAACTTGCGTGTGTAGTACGTAAGTACTAGGTAGATTAAATAACAGAACTAAAATATACTTACCTTTTCAAAAAGATACAAAATATCTGGTGAATCTTTCAGGAACATCTTTATTTGACCTGATGTAAACGTCAAGGACTTTTTTTCCTTGTGTCCTTCTAAACTGCGTTTCAGGAACGCTATGACTTTTGAATACTTCGTGATATCAATATTGTTGTAGATACTCAGTGTGGACTTGAGCATAGAATATTTAGCCCACATAGAAGATGGCTTGAATTTGTCGGAGAGGTCTTTGAGATACACAAGAATGACATTTTCAGAAAATGATGTAGTTTTCTTTTCGATCTTCCATGCCAAAAAGTTATTATATTCTTTTTCATATAATTTTCTAGATTTTTCTGGCAAAAGATTGTGAGTTACTTTTGTTGCCAATTCTAGAATATCCGGAGGCGTACAAATATCATCGTCGCTGTCCATTTTTAACTTTTAATTTGTATTTTAAAAACAAAACACATTGCGAAACATTAAATTCACGCGTACGTGTATAGTCACAGTGAACTTGCCGCCATTAAAATCTAACCAATGAGAGCGCAGCTGCGCGCGCAGGGCCAATCAGGAGCGAGCGCGCGCTGTTCTTTTTTTATTTAATTGGCACAAGATCTTACCAAAGAGTTTTGTGTATGTAAGTTTATTAGTTTCGACGAAGTTTTCACGTATAACCCAACTGTTTTCAAAAGCCAGCCTAATATCAAAATTGTATACAACTTGTATGA
This sequence comes from Eudonia lacustrata, assembly GCA_947562085.1. Taxonomy (NCBI): domain Eukaryota; kingdom Metazoa; phylum Arthropoda; class Insecta; order Lepidoptera; family Crambidae; genus Eudonia; species Eudonia lacustrata. Next base: position 27,630,978 of record OX387340.1, on the reverse strand, counting down.
GGATTTTGACATAAGGCTCGCCAGGTTAATTGGTCGCGTTTTATTGATGTTATAATGAGATTTTACGATATCGATGTGGATATTATACCATCATGTGAAATTGCTTAAATTGAGTGTTTTGTTGTCTGCGCTATAACAGTAGTAATTATAAGTCAAGTATTGGAAACATAAGTAGAATGTTACAACATTAGTGTAGATAAAATCAATTAAAGTCTCATTAAATAAAGTCTTATTAAACTTCTCGAGAAACAACATCGTAGGTACTAACTCTCAAAGTCTAATTACTATAAACTATAATTGAAATTAAAATCGTTACGGCCCCAACAGTACATACCTACCACGTATTTTAACTTAAGTCATAACAATTAGACGTCATACGTTTTATGATCCTTTATATTTCTGATTAATGTCAGATTTCCTTCTTTGTTTGTAATAAAAAAAATGATTAGATTTCCAACAGTTGGAACTTTCGAGAACTTCTTCCTGCCCTAGTCCCATGTTACTTGGGGTCGGCGTAAAATATCTGTTTCTTTCACTCTCCTCTATCAGCCACCACCGGCAGTCTCTTCCTTCTCATTCATATCATCCCACTCACAATCCCCATCAATCTTTTCTTTGGTCTTCCTCTCCAGCTCTATCATACACTTTTATTAATCACTCCTTTAATTACATGTGTTTCTTTAAATAATATCAGTTAAGAAAAAAATACGCGCTTTTAAAATAACACATGCTTTATCAATAGATTCATTGATACATGCATAAACAGCTGTAAATATTTTATAAATGACAAATATCTTTACAATATACAAGCAATATACTTCATTATCTAGCATTTAGTAGTCATTATAAATATAAGTTATTTAATCTTTAGTATCTACGACTACATTTCTTTTGTTAGATTCATGAACAGGTGTGGTAGAGTCGGTTAAGTCATTAGATAAAACTAGGAACCGATTTTATACAGGTTTATCTTGGAAGGCAACCAATTTCAGATATCTAAATATAATTCGTCACCTTAAATGTCGAATAATAATAATTATTTACGAGATTATTACCATGTCGTTGTCTTTAAATTGATGTAATCAGTCGTTATTTATTTTATTCTTTAATGTTTCGCAAATTGAATTTGAATGTATTTGTATTTTAATTTATATTTTATGTTGCAATGCCCTGTTCAGGGCCTATGTTTGAATCTATTTATTATTTTAAGACCAATGTACACAACATAGAGCAATTAAAAAAAAATTGAATTAGGTACGTTGGGACGGCACAGCTGTTGTGATGTGGTTGTCTTGAAAATCAAAACAACAGCAAGTTGTTAATAATCCCTATCACAATTATTATATTGTTATGATAGTTTAAAAAGACATAAAGTATCAGAAAAGAATTTGAGTAAAATGTTTTTCCTCGTAAAGATCGTATTACAAACAATTAAGTTACAAAATAATGTCTTCACGAATTTCGCTAATAGTTAATTAACGTACCTACTCGGGGTTTCTCTGCGTGATCGGATCAGAAATGAGGAGATTCGCAGAAGAACTAACGTAACCGACATAGCCCGAAGAGTTGCTAAGCTTAAGTGGCAGTGGGCAGGGCACATTGCTCGCAGGACTGATGGCCGCTGGGGCGGGATAGTCCTGGAGTGGCGACCGCGTACCGGAAAGCGCAGTGTGGGCAGGCCTCTAACAAGGTGGACCGACGATCTGGTGAAGGTCGCGGGAAGCCGCTGGATGCGAGCAGCACAAAACCGGTCGTTGTGGAGATCCTTGGGAGAGGCCTTTGTCCAGCAGTGGACGTCATTTGGCTGAGATGATGATGATGATGATGTACCTACACAAGCATTTAATATGTAGGCATTAACTTTTCAGACTTTAAACGGGCGCATGTGAATTTAATAAATGGGAATTACTGTGTCCATTGTCGATACAAAGCGGAACGAAACACGAAACAGTCCTGTCATTTCCCCCCATTGTGGACAGCGCGTATTCCAGAGCGCAATTAATTCAGTCTGTTTGGACACAAATTGAATTTCAGTATTCATATAATACGGTGTAGATTCAGCCTGAAATTGGATTCAACGGTGTGCCGTATGAAAGCTCACTGTATGTCAAAATATCAACATATAAAGTATTTGTTAATTGTTTAAAAGTAGATAAAATCAGTAATCACTAAAACCAAAACGGATTCAACCATAAAACGAAAAAATTATGATTAAACTTAAGGCGACGCACCGCTTAACAATAAATCTCATACGGAGCGTTTGCGCCCCGTACCATAAGAAAAACTATTTTTTTCCCTTCAAATTAAAACTACAAATTATTTTAAAAAAAATGAACTACAAAATTGAAAAATCTCATACGGAGCGTTTGCGCCCCGTACTATAAGAAAAACTATTTTTTTCCTTCAAATTAAAACTACAAATTATTTAAAAAAAAATGAACTACAATATTGAAGTGTGTTAAGACTAATCTACTAAGAAAATTTAGATGCTTTAATCGGTCTGGTTAGCTTATAAAATGCAAATCTATGTTTTAAGAGGTTACTTTGATATTTTTTTCTCCGCTATAAAAGTTGACAAATCGTGTTTCTGTAACTAGCAAAATGAAGTCAATTAAATGATAAATCATGTCATCAAATATCACTTTCATATGTTTTGTAATTGTTGGGAAAAATCAAGATCCCGCCACGTAAATTTCCAATGCGCCTTAATGACAAAATATGCAGCATCATTATCATCATCATCAGAAAGTAAAATGACTCGCGATTCTTGCTCTCAATGCCTATGTGGGTATGTGCTACTATTAAAAGTTTTCCGATGATGTAAACATTGAGATAGTATGATGATGGCCCAAAATTAACGCCACCATCACCACACCATAATCGTAGTTATTATTATTCAATATGAAATAGATAGACGATTAAAAAGAAATCAAATATTCATAGTTACTTTCAAAAAAGTTTATCTACGATAGTAAAATATACGCAGTCTTTCAAAAATCTTTTTTTTATCCGTGCGGAGACGGTGAAAGAATACTATTCTCCGCCCCTCTCCTCCGGTGGGTGTCGTAAGAGGCGACTAACGGATTTTCAAGCTTTCATATGCTCCACTGCGTGGTAGGGCTTGCCCGTCTGGTTAGTGACCACCGTACGCATGGTGTAAAACCCGTCAAGTGACCGCTTGTCGGTCACGTTTCGGGATCAGCCAGCGTATAACCAGAGCTCGAGTGAATGTTACTGCGATGCACTTGGCCTGTGGAGGCTTCCGTCAAACCAGTGCCAGGAGGACTTCGTTAACCCGCCGACCAGGGAGACCTGTAGAAACGGCTGTCCCGCTGGCCGCCCGTGGCACAGTACAGGGGCCCAAGCGAGCCTAACCAGCTCGTGAGGCTGCCTCACCATGCCACGCATAATCTCGGGGTGGTCCGTCGTGCCGGTTGGTGATCGGAAGGTGGGGTCCCGGCGGCCATTCCCGGGGGGGTTCGGGGCCCTTCCGTTCGGCGGGTTAATTATACTCATCTGTAGGCAGATCCCTGGTGAATCAGGCCGCTGCACTTTGACTATTTGCATCGCGGTAGCATTTCCTCGATTCACGCCTCCTTCCTTTTCTCCACCATGACAGCGCCTCACAATAAAACTGGTCCTACAGCGGTGCACACCCCCACCACAACTATACCGTTTGAGGTCGAGTTCGCTAACATCCGCGGACTCCATGCAAACCTCAATGCCGTCCACCACCATCTTGAGACGGCACGGCCAGCAATGTTGTTTTTGACGGAGACGCAAATAATCTGTCCGGCCGACACCAGCTACCTGCACTATCCGGGCTTTGTGCTTGAAGAATCCTTCAAAGCAAATCCTTAAAGCAATCCTTCAAGGCCTTCAAGCCGGAGTTTGCTTGTTCGTTCGGACGGATGTTTGCTGTCGCCGTCTGCGCTGTCTGGAGGACCCTTTTTTTTCCCTCCTTGTGGTACACGTCGACTTGGACTCACATAGCCGTGTCTACGTCTGCGTCTACCGATCCCATAATGGCGACATGGAGACAACTCGACTTATGGACCATCTTAGTCGGGTAGCAGATGATGCGCAGGAGCGGTTTCCATCGGCGGAATTGGTGTTTTTGGGGGACTTCAATGCTCACCACGAGTTGTGGTTAAGTTCCTCCAAAACTGACCATGCTGGTAGAACTGCCCATGCTTTCGCTCTCCCGCACGACCTGACTCAACTGGTGAGCCAGCCCACTAGGATCCCAGACATAGTCGGTCACGCGCCCTCTTTGTTGGACCTTCTGCTGACGAGTCGCCCAGCTGGCTACCGAGTGGAGGTTCGAGCTCCTTTGGGATCTTCGGATCACTGCTTGGTATCCAGTAAAGTGCCTCTGGCCCCGCTACCGCCTTCAGCGGTATCGAAACGCCAGATTTGGCACTACTCGTCGGCAGATTGGGATGGTATGCGGGACTATTTCGCATCCGTTCCTTGGGGGCAACGCTGCTTCAGTGGGAAGGACCCGACAGCTAGTGTAACTGCAGTTGCTGATGAGATAGTTTTAGGGATGGAATACTATATTCCGCACTCCTATCTCATCAGCAAAGGCAGGCGCAACCGATGGTTCAACCGCGAGTGTGCCAACACTGCTGATAACAAGCAGGCGGCATACCGCGCTTGGATCAGGGGTAAAGCTCTTGGGGATCCCGAAACCCGCTCGCTGAAAGCAGCCTATAATAATGCCACCAAGTCCTGCAAAAGAGCTTACATTAGAGCGGATGCCCAGCGCGTTGCACGAGTCGGCCAAGAACTACTGACGCATCCTACGGGCAGCCGAAGCTACTGGCGTCTGGCCAAAGCCGTGCAATCGAACTTCTGCCAACCCTCGCTGCCACTATTGAGATGTCCTGACGGAACTTTAGCTCACAAGCCGCAGGAGAAAGTCGACCTCCTGGCCAAACTCTTTGCGGCTAACTCCCGAGTCGATGACTGCAATGCACAGCCACCTACAATTTCTCACTGTGGCCACACAATGCCCGATTTTAAAATCAGGCAGCGTGACGTCCGTGCGGAGCTGCAGTCAACCGATGTCCGGAAAGCTAATGGTCCTGATCGGAATTCTGAACAGAGTGCGGCGATTCTTTACGCCGGACCAGTTGTGCCTTTTGTACAAGACACAGGTACGGTCTTGCGTGGAGTATTGCTCGCACATCTGGGACGGTTCCGCTAAGTACCTTCTCGATGCCTTGGACAGATTGCAGCGTCGCGCTGAACGCATTATCGGCAATGCAGAAGTGGTATATACTCTTGAATCTTTGCAATTGCGTAGAGATGTTGCGTCACTCAGCGTGTTTTACCGCTTATACCATGGCGAGTGCTCTGAAGAGCTCTTTGACCTCATCCCACCTTCTCCCTTTCTTCATAGGAGTACACGTGCTGCTCTTCGGAGTCACCGATTCACTGTCTCAAATATCCCATCGCGCACAAAGAAATTTGGTGACTCGTTTCTTTGTCGCACCTCCAAAAGATGGAATAGTCTACCAGCACACGTTTTCCCTCCTTCCTATGATATGGGGTCCTTCAAGAGAGCCGTGAAGAAGCACCTTGTGGGCCGGCAGAGTGAAATTGACTGATGCTACGTTTGTTTCCACGCTGCACCAGTTGTCTTCGCGTCTGGACTTCATTTCCACTTAACATCAGGTGGGAAGGAGTCATTTGCCGAGCTAAGTATAAAAAAAAAAGATCTTGTTGCGAACAAATTACAAAAACACATATGTTGAAAAAAATTTCACAAAGAGGATTTGAACCTGCACCCTTCTGACATACCGGGTCAGGTGCTCTCCCAATTGAGCTATCGTGGTTCTAAAGCTAAAGGTATTCCAACCAAATAAAAAACTAAAAATGCAGTAAAATACTTATTCCGCGTCATCCCCCAAAGAGAGACCAGAATATGACGAAAATGATAGAACAAACTTATAGTAAGTTAATAATTATTAAACTGTGCTGTACCTTCGTGAGTACGTGTCCTGCCCTCAGTCGGCAGATCTTCAGCCCAACCCGCTCGTTAGCGAAGGGAGCAGCCTCAGCAAATTGGGAGGATCGTTAGAGGAGCATCTGTTTAAAGCGACGTAACTTCCATTGAGTTTAATTAAAGCGACAAGTCTAGAATGAGGCAGTATTTTTGATATATTGGCGCTATTGATCTGCACCTAATTGCGAGAGTGACTGCTAATTCTGTTTGTTAGACTGTTTCTAACGAGCGCACCGCCGGCACCGCACTTTATACCGAGGGGACTTTAAAAATCCTTAAAAATCTTAGTGGATATTTAAGTCCTATAAGGATCAGATACTAACTTAGGTTATAAATAGGTATTATTTTTATCTTTCCTTATGATAAAAAGGTGCAATAGACGTAGTAAGTACTTGGTAAGTACGTAGTAAGTTTTTGGCATACCTTAGCTTCAAAATTCAGTTTTTTAACAAATTTTTTAATTGTCCAAAGTAGATAATAAAAGTAGCAAACATCACTAAACAATGTTACAATAATTAGTATGTTTTTCCCGTTTTAGATGTCTACGCGTCATGGGTTAAAAAAACCACAGAATCGAAAGGCGCAGCCGACTTGTCATCAAGTTAGGTACGTCACGTCTTTAAAAAAATATAAACAATAAGTAATATTTTTTCATAAACATAATACCCAGTGTTATGCTTATTTATGTTAAATCAATTTAAATAATTCAATTCTCCCATTCTCATTCTAATTAATGAATTGAATGATTCGGGAAAAAATGCTTTCAGATGTTAGATGTAGGTAGGGGAAATAAATCGTATGGTTAAGGGAATCTAACCTAGAGTAAGAATAAGTGTAACGAAACAACTTTCGTGCTGGGCTGTTGTAAGTCTAACGCCGCCGGCGCCGATGTCCTTTTTTTTAGTGATAGTAATATCTTGACACATAGCGGGATAAGGGCATGACCATGGCATGTCTTTATTAAATCTAAGAGGTAAGTTTTATTACGATTTTACTCTTCTAATCGATGCACTTTATTTATTATGTAGTCCGTACTGAATCGCATTTTTTAAATTGTCGTGAGGTTTACACATGACAGGGCAGGCCTCCAACAAGGTGGACCGACGATCTGGTGAAGGTCGTGTGAAGCCGCTGGATGCGAGCAGCACAAAACCGGTCGTTGTGGAGATCCTTGGGGGAGGCCTTTGTCCAGCAGTGGACGTCTTTTGACTGAGATGATGATGATAATGATGATGATGATGATTACACATGAAATGGACACACTTAATACGGATCTACCTAAGACTAATTTCGAATAGTTAAACATAAATTATTTATTCAATCAGCACTAAAATCGTGATATTATTAGAATCAAAATATTTAATTAACCACTAAAATCAGTCCACAGAATAGATAAAATAATTTCTGTAGGTTGGTTACTCTATGCAAATGTATCTTTTATTACGAATGATATTATATTTATTTTATTAAAATTATCAATCATCATCATCTCAGCCAAAAGAGCGCCGCTGCTGGACAAAGGCCCCCCCGCCTCCCCTTAGGATCCCTACAACGACCGGTTTTTATATTATACTAGCTGACCGGCGCGGCGGCGGACTTCGTTCCGCTATGACAGTTTCCATGGCAACAAAACAAACAAATCATTCGTCCGCTTAAGAACACCCGTATCCCATGATGGACCCCTATAGCAGCGCCACCTACCGGGTCCAATTGTAAATTTAAACCATTCACGATTCCACTTGAACACACAAAGAAAATTTCATCCAAATCGGTCCAGCCGTTTAGAAGGAGTTCAATAACATACACACGCACAGAAGATTTATGTGTATAAAGATTGTTTTAATTTCATAATGCAGTGTAGGTTTGAAATATTTCCGCAAATTTTTACTTTTTATTTTCAAGTGCTAATTGCTGCACTGAAGCTAAATTAAATATTAATAAAGTTTATAAAAAACAGTGAAAAAAATTCTTGGCGATTCCTGGCTGGGTCGAATAGGCGTTTAATTTTACCACTATATTTTATAAATTTTATAAATATATATTTCCGCACTATGATTGTGCGCATTATAATTTAATAATTGAAAGTTCTAAAATTGTTGTCTACATGCCAAGTCAAGTTTCATTTCCATACGTAGATATAGACAAAAACATAACCTGTATTTCACTGAGTAAGTATAGCTGATGAATGATAGTTTATTTCCGAGATTTAAAACGTTTTCAGTTTAAATTGTTCATATCGACAGAACAAAAGAACATGATTTACAAAGTATACAAACGGTAACTAAACAAATTGACTTACATAGTCATCACACGATAAGTCATGTTACTGCGCAAAAAAGCAAAGCAACAATACTATGATAAGATCTTGTTCTTATCGAGTGATCGGTAATAGTTAACTGGTGTTGGAGTTTTTTCGAACAAGGCCTTAGGGCCTTTGGCCTTTAGCATGGTTCTGCGACTGCATATTCTTCTGATCATAGCCGGTATCAATAGCTTAGCCTATCTTGCGAAACAAGGAGCAAAAGCGAGAACAAATATCGGTCACCCATCAAATTCTTGACCGCGTCCAAGACAGCTTAACATATGCGATCGCTGCTAAGAACGTACGACGACGGCTTAACGACGTTCTCAATTAGATGTGAATAAATTTAGTTTCGAGGAGCTCGATGACACAGTGGTTTACGCACCCGGTCTGCGAGTGCTGAGGTTAAGCAACTTTCGCAAAGGCCAGTCATTGGGTGGGTGAACAAAAATGTATCATCTCGAGCTCCTCCGTGCTTCGGAAGGCACGTAAAGCCGTTGGTCCCGGCTGCATTAGCAGTCGTTAACAACCACCGCACCGCACTGGGCCCGCGTAGTGGTTTATGGCCCGTTCTCCCTATCCATCCATAAGGAAGGCTCGTGCCCCAGCAGTGGAGACATAAAAAAGAGCTGATGATGATGAAGATGATGAAATTTAACTTCATTATAAACCATGTACGTAACCAATCAATATAAAACTGTCTTTTACCCTTGCATTTTGTTACACTGCTAGAGAACGAGTAGGTGTGCGTTCATACTACAAAAAAGATATTTGTTACTTTCCAATGCTGAAGCGCGTTTGGTCATAATCTCACATGGTAATAAATCACGATAAGGACGAAGGTCCTTTCACCGGAACCCTCAGCTATTAAGGAACTGGCTATCTTACCTACCGTCGGAACCTAAACGTCGGAACACGCGCTATTGTGTTATGGCGACAAACTTAGATAAGATGGTGCTAGCTAGCCAGGCGGATTAGATGAAGCCCTGCCACCTACCAAATCGAGTACAACAATGTGCCCCCGCTAGGAATCGTATCCGGAACCCCTTTATCAGTTCAAGAGACTAAACAAGTTTATAATCCACAGCTTTCTAAACAAAAAAGCCTTTGTTCCTGGTAAATTTCAAACATAATGTCAGGTCCTACGCTTTGAAAATTTGTAATGACATAGGTGCTGAGCAAAATTTACGAGCGGGTTGAACCATAAATTTAAGGCCACACAGCCGTTTTACGTAAAGTGGCTTGCGGTCTGCCAGGAAGAACCTCGGAATCCCTTATAGCCCAAATAGTTTGCATTATCAAACAATACTTTAGGCCCCGTACAAATAAACAAAGATTAAGGTCCGAATAGTTATTCCGTGTTCCGTTTACATGACAATGTAAACGTCATTTCAAATCTATAATTAATACGTAAAGCAAAAACTTTGTACCCCTTTTTTATGAAAATCGCGGGGACGGAGGAGTATGAAATTTCGCACACTTATAGTTTATATAGTGCAGAATGCTAATATTTTTTTAAATTATGCATAAAAAATACATTTAATTAAATAAACATTGTTTCCTACATTTTTCAAAAATTTCAAAAATGGAAGAGGAGCGGCCGAAATCTGTCAATGCCAATCCAAACTCACATTCTATCTTCTTTAATTTTTCAATGCTTAGGATACAATCCGTGCAGCCTTAATAAAATATAGTTTAGTAAACAGCTTTTTATAAAAATTATGGTTGAATTTCGACCACTGGGCGACCACTAGTTAGAATAAAAGAGAATATATGAATATTCATGGGAGGCGCTTGCTCTGGGAAGTAACAAGAATTAAGATTATTACCAAAGAGTTTGGTAAAGATAAATTAAACTTTGAAATATAATTTGTTTACCTAGGTTTTTTATGGTGTGCTTTAGAAAGACGTTAAGCTTGTTGGTCCTGTAGTCTGGGTCCTGGGACGAGAAATCTCTTACCCTCCATTGAGTCTTGAAAAACTGGACTAGGTAATCATAGAAATGGTTTTTCAGAGATGGTTTTTTAGTTTTTATATAATATATCTAAAATCATATCTTTCACGCAGCACCACGTAGCACTCGTTGACCTCTTAGTGGTTTTGACCGAGTCGTGTTTTAGCAAAACTTTTCCTCTACTTTCGATTTCAATTTCATGAAATTGTAAACTTAAACTAAGGATTGACTTATCTGTAGAACACGCCCGCAACGCGGTCGCAAAAAGGCTTCGGTGACGGAACTCCTGGTTAACAATAAACCACAATAATGGACGTCGTATTGAAACATGAACAAGGCACTCGCCCGAATGGTTAGCAACGAAAGTAGCTAAACTTTGATTTTAAACAAGTCTTTAGAATCAAAGGTTAAAGACTGAAGACTTAACACTTTAAGTGCCTTACAAATAAACAAAAAATAATAACTGGTGTCCCTTGTTCCTGTCATGTAAACGTCATTTCAAATTAGAGTAAAAGGGACAAAACATGGAATAACTATACGAAGCTTTTTCTTTGTTTATTTGTTTCTATACCCTAGTTCTATAACGTCTAAATAATGTTGCTAGCACCTGTCAACTGCTAGTAAAATTGGTACTACTAAGTGTTGAGTGACTACAATGTAGCGTTGTTAATCGTAAAACAACATTGAAAAAAGTTCAATTGGGAGAGCACCTGACCCGGTATGTCAGAAGGGTGCAGGTTCAAATCCTGCTCGTGGAAAATTTTTCAACATTTGTGCTTTTGTAATTTGTTCGCAACAAAATTTGCGTTAAAAATTATATAAACAAAACAAAAACATTTTATAAATAGCTTGCCTATTTCTTAACATATTAATAATAATACACCAAAAATAAATAAAAACAACCACTGCTCAATTAATTTTTATTATTATTATTATATAATATTTAGGCTTTAAGATACTATTTCCCAATTTTCCACTTATACAATAAATTTTCATGTTTTTTTCTTAACTGATCTTTAGTATTTGTAAAAATATTATGATCGGATGTTAATGACGGTAGTTGTTGACGTTTAATGGGCGCCTTTGGCTTTCAAAGTAAAAAAGTAAATAGTGTTGAATAATTTCGGCGGGCTGGTTAGAACCACCATAGCTCAATTGGGAGAGCACCTACCGGGGTATGTCAGAAGGGTGCAGGTTCAACATCGTTGAAGTTAACTTAAAACTGTCTCGTTACGTTCTATTACTTACTTGTAAAAACAAATACTCGTAATGTTTCTGATTTCGGTACAAAGTTATGCTTCATAAAATAAGTTTTTCTTGTACTTCAGTGAGACAAAAGAATTTAGTAAATTTTAACTTTTTATTTTCAAGTACTAATTGCTGCACTGAAGCTAAATTAAATATTTAAAAAAATTATAAAATACGGCGTTTAATTTTTTCATTTTTTCACTGTATTTTATAAATTTTATAAATATTTAATTTAGCTTCAAAGCAGCAATTAGCACTTGAAAATAAAAAGTAAAAATTTACTATAGCGTAGCGTTGTGTTATCAAATTTGTGGTATTTCATCTGCAAAAATGAATCTGCATAGCCATCGGTTGCAATTACCGTTGGATAGATGGCACGCTGTGCTGCTATTAGCACTCAAAAAGCATTATAAAGCAGTGACAAAATTCAGCGCTTACGTTAGCCTTCCCGGTAGCATAGCGGTCAGTGCAGCCGCCCGGATTGCGGAAGAACCAGGTTCGATTCCTGGCTGGGTCGGGTAGGCGTTTAATTTTTTTACTGTATTTTAGAAATTTTGTAAATATTCAATAGAATAATTTTATTATCTGTTAGCGCCAGCCTCCGTAAAAAAACGTATCTAGTGATCCTGGGGAATTGCAGAAATCTTTTTTCAGCAGGTGACAACACTCTATCAGGAAACGATTTGTCATCTTAAAAACTTCTGAAAGGAAGCTACTAATACCTCGACAGCTTAATTAGAAAAACACTCGCTTTAAAAACAGGCCGTTGGTTCGAATGTCAACTGACCTTTTTATATGCCATTTAGGACTTCATCACTTTAAAAAAGAGTAAATAACAAAAAGCTTTTGGACTCGCAGAAACTTTCTTGCACTCAACAAGAACCTGAAACTTCAAAGTATGCACTGACAAGGACGATTAAGAAAGATAAAGTTACGTTGAAGTTTCTAGATGGCAGTCTCCATAAGACTTGTCATGATGAATAGTAGTTGGACGAGCGAGGGCTTCGTACCATCCCACCATTTGTCAAGGCACTGGCCTGTAAAACAGCTCCACGGTATACTACGAGTAGGTACCTATAATACCTATGTTGAAGCGAAGATCTTTCTCAAATGTGCAATGAAAAAGTAGAAAGATTTTCTCCTTATATAAACTTAACAGTACTGACTATACAGGTTGGAAAAAAAAGAGCGTGGTCGGAGGAAAAGTACCCTTAATAACGATGATGGCAAATTTACTGAAAAAAAATTCCTTTATATTAATTTAGGCCCCTCCAGAATACCAGCGTTGCAGCGGCTCTATGTCGCTGTAGCATGTGCTGAGGCTGGGGCCTAGTTGGCCTTGGCCACACTTTGTCTTTTGTCTTTGTTTTGTATTGTTATTGTGAATATCGTGTAATTTTATAGTGTGTGCCAATAAATGTATTTCATTTCATTTTTCATTTTATTCAAAAATAATTAAAACTGCATTTATATATATTTTTTTTAATCACCTGTTTGAGCCGGGAATCGAATCGGTGAAATGTGAAAAAAAAAAACACCTATATTTCATGATACCAACTGAAAGAGTCATTCGTAAGGATCAATTCCTTTTAACCAACATAGTACTTATCTTAAATTAAAGAAAGACAGCTTACTCACTATCTAAAGAAAATAGTTCACTTAACTTATGTTTTAAAAAAAAATTTAAACGCAGTTTTAATTATTTTTGAAAATAAAGGGATGTTTCCTTTCAGTTAAATTTGCCATCATCAATATTAAGGGTACCTTTCCTCCAACAACAGTCTTTTTTTCCACCCTGTATATGCTAAACAAACTGTACTAACTATGCTAGCACTTTACCCGCGTCTTCGTCGGCGTGGATTTGAGACTTTATAAAGAAACTTTTTTTTATCGAATTCAAATATAGCCCTATGTTACCTATACCTATGATTGAAAGAACTTTGGAGTTGGACCAGTACTCCTGAGATTACCCTCCTCAAAAAAACCTTATTATAAAGTGTCTGATTATATTGAAGACAAAACAGCATGGGTTTAAAATGCTCCAATCACTCCAACAGGTATTTCTAATTTAAATATTGTTAAGTTATTGCGATCGCCAACCCGCCTGCCAAGCGTGGCGATTACGGCAAATACCCCTCATATCCTTGGGGGAGGCTTTTGTCCAGCAGTGGACGTCTTTTGGCTGAGATGATGATGATGATGATGAAGTTATTGTTAACTTGTATAGCTTGGTAACGGCATATAATTTTGTAAATTTCGTTACTTATTTTAAAACTGTGGTGTTTCTTGCGCCCATTCTTCTCCACAGCTAAAAAATAGACGTCCTGAATGGGTAGTAGGTAAAAAAATGTTTGGACGATTCAAAAGCACTTTTCTTAAGTTTATTTGAATAAAAAATATTTGACTTAGACTTTGAACAAACAGACACACAAAACCGCAAACTTTACCTATTTAATAATAGTTTCAACAGTATAGATACAATACTGATCAAGAAATCTAATTCAGTTGTTTCTATCTCATAAGTTGTAGCTGCTAAAGTCTGTGTCCAAGACAGACTTTAGGAACAGTGGTTACAAATACCTCGAAATTCGCCGAATGAGTTCCTTTACGTAGCAAATAACACAAACAAATAAGGATGGATCCATGAGTGCTCATTTATCTTTCCGGACCATTTCCCCTCGATTTGGGAGGCATCGTTTAGCTATCCTCTCATTGGGGTGAGGATTACGCTAATTTAAATGACAAGTTTGTTACTCTTTATTGTTGTTTACGAACGTTGAAATAAATGACTGATTAGAAACAATAACACACGGTTCAGTGCCCTTTTGCAACATTATTAATTAAAATTTGTTGTTCTGTTTGTATCTTATATTTTTTGTAGGTTTTTTTTTATAATGGGGAAACGCTTGTGCTTCAGACAGTAAATAAGGATAAAGCCGATGAGAAAAACGTACTTTTTACGGTATATTTACTCAACTACTGAGGACCTGGCTATCCTATCTCTAACTGTCGAATCGAAACACAACAATACATTGGATCATTGTTGTCATGACGACATACTGAGATAAGATGGTTGTGCAGGCGGACTTATCACAATTCTTAATACCATCGGAACAGATAACAACCCCTGTAGCGCTTGAGAATCTTCTGGGGGCGCTGGGTGATCTGGAAGATCACGGAGAGAAATGGGATATGTCGAAAATAACAAAAAATATCACGTTTCGGCCATCTCCTCTCCGCTTATTAGCTACGACACATCTACCCTGATCTCTGCGGAACCGTTCATTAGTTCCTTAGTTTCCTTCAACAGGTTCATGTCACTCGGCCGGACACTCGTGTTGAATTCAGCAGCAGTAGTGTGCTGGCTGTTGCGTGCGAGTGATTTGCGACTCGCCACTTTGTCAACATGTCACGTTGTGTTCTGCTGACGCGAATCGTCAAAAGTTGGGTATGTTGTGGAATTAGAGATATGCGAATAAGTAGCGCAGGGTTTACAAACATTGTACAGACGCCTGCACGTCAACCTATCCAAAACGGTCAAATTTATTCAATAAAAATTCAACCTTAACACATATACATCAAGTTCAAAGTCTATTAAGGAAAGAACAATGCCCATTAGCCGTACAGCGTCAGGTCCAGAAGTGGACTTAAACATTGTACAAGTATTGATTGTTCTAGCTATATAAATGTATGCTGAGATAGAAAAATCTAATGAGAAGTCCGCCAGTTATTACCAAACATATCAGCCAAAGTCGAGCACTCTCTTACTGTTAGCATGAATATTATTAATCATTACCTACATGTGTGAACTGTTTTATGTATTCAATAGTGTATTATGAAAGGTATAGAAAAGAATAAAAATATCATATTGATTTACATGGTTTGTAAGTATAGATTCTGGAATCTGTAATAATACTGGCAACTTTTTTAATACCGAAACCTTTTAAAATCATTAACAATACTAATAAATCTTAATAAATGATTGTAATTACTGGCATACTTTTAAGAATTGATAAAAATTATATCATATTTAAAGTGATTTAATGTACGGTTTATTTAAATTAAGTTGTGCTGTTCAAGGATGGGCCGATAGTGGGCATTGCTCTTTGACAGTCTGTGGTGTTGGATGTGCAGGCGTGTGTATTTACGTTATTTTAGTACCTCGATTTTTGGCTAACTGATAAAGATGAAGCTAATTCAGAGATTGGCTCAGATAGGGGTTAGCGCAACGATCCAATTGCTCCACCTAGACTAACCGGAGGCTATTGAGGATCGGAGGAAATGGAAAGAAATGCCCATTGCCTAGCAGTGAGACAATTCAATATAGTTCCAATGAAGTTGGAATAGCAGTTAAAGAAAAGACATACCATAAGATTCATTGTTGTTTTTATTGAATGTGCACGGAGCGTGTCCTCGTAGTCACGTTCCGTTATTTATATTCCTTTGTCATAAACAACACTGTTTTATTACGTTTTTCTGTAATATCGTTCACAATGTTGTGTGCCATAACGTTCAATGTTAAGTCTCAAATCTTGATTTAAATTCGGAATATGGTACTTAAAAAAAATTGCCCAAGACACGTTTTGATGAATTTATTATTCGTTGATCTAACTAAGGAAGTGATATCAATTTTTGGTTAGTTCAACCTGATTTAATTACTTATATATAGGGATGCAACGATATGTCTATTACGATACCGATACGAATGACGAATGCATCGTAATAGCGAATACGATAACGAATGCATTACGATAATTTTATTTACATTTAATAAAACAAGGCAATTGAGTAAAATCAACATTTATTTAAATTTTAAAGACAATTTACCACTTAAATGTTATAATTAAAATCAATTTCTTCTAAATTTTTATTAAGAAAACATATATTTTTTTAAATATCTGGTTTTAGTCTATTTCGTATATCCGCATGGATTGGGATGAGAACGTCGCATATGTTTGTGGTAGTAAAACCTTGGGTAAAGCATTTTGGACACCTCGCGAAATTTCAGTTTTGCAATAATTACAAACTGGTATAATCTGTATTTATTTGGTGGGTCTTTAGAAAAATGCTTCCATATCTCACTGTATTCGTGCTTTTGGCATGGTTTTCTATTAAAAAACAGCACCAAGACGTACAAAAACAATAAATACCAGTTTTTTTAAAAGTGGCGTTTACATCTCTTATGGTTGAGATGTCGCGCGTGAAAACAATTGTCACAAATTGTCAATGTCAGTGGCAAACGTCAAAAATATGAAAGATGGCTGTCATTAGTGTTGCCAGCGCAAACAACGATGCTGTCTTGCATTCCTTTTCACGAAAAAAATCACATCAAACTAGTTTTAAGAATCGTTATAAATCGTAATACTTTTTACGATACGAATGATCGTCAAAAATTACGATAACCTGCGGTTTATGATTATCGGCATCGGTATTGTTGCATCCCTACTTATATAATTTTACGGCGTTCGTGTAATCAGTAATTACGTCTAAGTACCCAAGTGGTAAGGCGCTACTGTGAAGAGCGCGCTGCGCGATGCGAGCGCAGTAAATCGGTCCGGTGGGCGCCGCGCCGGCGCACAATACATCAAATGTATGGAGTAAACGGACAAAAATCATAACTTCAGTAATCATGTGTTGATATATGCGTTAGGGTCAAAACGCATATATCAACACATGATTTTGACCCTAACGCATATATCAACACATGATTTTAGAAAATAATACACCCATTTTCATATTCAAAGGCAAAGTAACCTAGAGCGCGCGGCCGGTAGTGTTTACAGGCAGTCCTCAAAATTTAAACTGGCCACTGGTAAAATAAAAAGTTTACATATAGAACTGATCTATTTTTGAATACTAAATACGTTCTATTTTTAAAAATACATATAAATATTAAATAATTTAATTCTATTTTATAAATTTCACTTTTTATTTTCAAGTGCTAATTGCTGCACTGAAGCTAAATAAAAAAAGCAGTGACAAAATTCAGCGCTTACGTCAGCCTTCCCGGTAGCATAGCGGTCAGTACATCCGCCCGGATTGTAGAAGACCCAGGTTCGATTCCTGGCTGGGTCGGGTAGGCGTTTAATTTTTTCACTGTATTTTATAAATATTTAATATCTATATATAAAATTCTCGTGTCACATGTGGGTTGCCATAGTCCTCCGAAACGGCTCGATCGATTTTTATGAAATTTTATATGTATATTCTGTAGGTCCGACAATCGATCATAATCTATTTTTTATACCCCTAAGTGATAAGGGTGGTCCACCCCAAAAATTTTTTTAGTTTTTGGAATTTTTTCCAATACAAAACTATTTGTTTGTTTTGTTGTCATGGAAACTCTCAAAGCGGTACGAAGTCCGCCAGGTCAGCTAGTAATAATATAATATATAATCTTTAAATAGTATTTTGAAAGCATGCCTGTGTCTTTCTGAAAAAAAAGTCATAAAACCAAAAGTCGCAAACAGACGCACTCAAACTAGGCTTGAATTTATAATATAACTAGCGGCTCGCTCGCGATTTCGTCCGCTACAGTGAACACCCGTATCCTATAGAATACATATAAACCTTCCTCTTGAATCACTCAATCTAGCGAGTGCTCTGAAGAGCTCTTTGACCTCATCCCACCCTCTCCCTTTCTTCATAGGAGTCACGTGCTGCTCTTCGGAGTCACCGCTTCACTGTCTCAAATATTCCATCGCGCACAAAAAATATTTGGTGACTCGTTTTTTTGTCGCACCTCTAAAAGATGGAATAGTCTACCAGCACACGTTTTCCCTCCTTCCTATGATATGGAGTCCTTCAAGAGAGGCGTGAAGAAGCACCTTGTGGGTTGGCAGAATGAAGATAACTGATGCTACGTTTGTTTCCACGCTGCACCAGTTATCTTCGCTTCTGGATTCCATTTCGTAAGCGACTTTGTTTTATTCTTACTAGGGCAATTCTGCGAGTTCTCGGCCAATTAAGCGAAATTTCGACTTCTGATTCGTTTATCTTTCCAAACATTCACTACAAATAAAAAAAAAATACCGTAAGAACGGGAATTTAATATAGTTTTCTATTGTCTAGAAATTAAATAACCAAATATTTCCATTTATTCTTTATTTATGAAAATATAGAAAGTAATAAATATGCCAGTTTTCGGCCATCTATATCAGTTATCGGTCGCACTAATGGACTAGACAGTTGTCGGCCGCTTTGTTTTCCCTCAAATATATTTACATTTTGTATAGGTATAGTTAGGTAGGTTTTTACAAAAAATAAAGAATATTATTGTTCTCATGTATTTAAAAAAAATTATTTAAGAACTTGACAGTTAAATTATAAACCACACTAGAAATGGTAGGCCGACAATTAAAAACTTCGCAACCGCTTGTCAGCCGCTTTTCGTTTTATGGCCGAGAGCTCAAAGTGCTGTCGTTTTTCGGCCACTCATTTTAGTCACAAGTTTTAGACGAGTTTGTGTTAAAAATCAAACGAAAAGGAAGCTTAATGCTTAAATAACAGATAAAACTATTAAATAGGAATTATTTTTAAAACATGTTCAAGAGGTTAGTAAATATTTGTTATGTGTACATATACAAGTATATCCTATAGATATACTTAGGCCGAGAAAAGGATATCTACGTGAATGCCTCTTTTCGGCCGCCAAAAGTTATCAAATTAAAATGCTTTTTTCTCAGTTTTTTTGTATGAGGCCTTGTGGCCGGAAACTGGAATTGGATCTGGATTTTTATTATAATTTCTTCATTAGAACTGAGATACTAGAAAAAAATACAATTGTTATATAATATATATATATATATAAATTAATGAAAACCTTTAAGGAACTGCCGTTTGTCGGCCACCTGGCCGAGAATTCAAAATCTTGTTAAATATGTATTGAGTTAGCCAGCCAAGTAAAATTTATAAGTAAACCTTATTTATTCTCAAAAAAATGTATTGTAATAAAACTTTAACAATCTAATAACACAAACAATTCAAACAGACTCAGAAATTCATGTAACCAACCGTTTAACTTACCTTAGAACAGAATGCCGCGCAATATTTTTTTCGTTGTGGACATACGTTTACACTCCTTGAACTTCAAGGGAACACATTATTACCCTGCAATTTGGCAAGGTCACGCGTAACTACTCTTTTGAAATTGGTCGCGTGTATTTTTCTTATTCCTTTACAAAATATCCTTGATGGCCGAGAACTGGCAGTGGCCGGCGAACTGGCAAAACTACCCTATGTATAGTGATAAAATTAAAACAAAAAAACAAAAGCAACGAATAGATATTTAGTGATTTTTTAAACCTTCATCAAAGTTTGTTGTTGAAAAAAATTAAGTATGTATTCACTATGAAAACTCGGTGGCATGAGGAAAAGGAAACAATGCTAGTATGGACACGAATATATCAATATTTTAAAATAAATACCATTGTTTGTCATAATAAATATAACAAAAAATACGCAGTACTTTTTAAAATATGTTGTCTTTTCAACAAAGATACTCAATGAATAAAAAGTCTCTATGAACGACACATTTTTATAAAACAAAACTTGACACTCTGTAACCAGCCAGTGTAAACCGCCCAAATAATAAATATGATCTCCTTTTACTCGTAGTACTGATGATTCATTGTCTTTGCAATGGTTAATTAGGTAGCTGCTAAGTCGAATATATTTATTTTTATTTTTGGGTAAGTGACAATGCATTAATTGTGCGGCGGGCGGGCGGCGGCGGCTTCCGGTCCACCCGCAATGTTTGTAAATCTACCTAATGTTAGTCTAATAAATTGGCAGATTTTTTCAAGACGATTACCAAAACTCAATAAAACATTAAGTACTGCAACATGCACTGTTATCTTTTTTGTGTCCTTCCTTATCCTTGGCGTGTAACTGAGTATTACGGTAGTAAGTAGGTACAGCCAAGATCTGAGTACCTATGTATATCTCAGATTATGACTCTTACGGCAATACCGTTAAGGGTTCTGAAGGAGGTATTAAATACAGATGTTGCCCTTGTCATAAGCATAATAGCGCGTAAGGGAACCTCTGTCATCATAAATTACTCTAATGTTTAAAGTCACTTTTAACTTAAGATAGTGACGTACGCTTAGTATCATGAGTTAATATATCTGTATACAAGTATATTGTACGAAGTTTTAAAGCCGCTATAATTCAATTCTGACAGAAGGAAATATAATTTCTCAAAATTGTAGAGAATTTGCAACACAACAATATAATGTACTGTCACAATTTCAAAATATGGATAAACTTAAGCCATTCTGGTTCACCCATCTTAAAACTTAATCGGCCATCTTAAATTGGCTGCGTCGATTTTATATTTAATACAGTGGCTGAGTATTGAGGGCTGAAGGGCGCTAAGTCACGACCCTCATTTGTCTTTGGCGCGCTCTTTGACTGCAAAATGGCATTTATCGGCCTCCCCTGATCTAAGGGAAGCAACTAGATATGACTGGAGATGTTCAGATCCCATTACCTACCTTTGTGTTATAGAAGCCTCTCTGGTCTAGTGGTTAAGACCACCATTCTTAGGCCCAGAGGACCCTGGTTCGATTCCCACCGGGGACGTACATATTTGTGTACTCGGTTTGATTGGTGGTAGGGCTTGTTTGTCCGCCTGGCTAGATTGGTAGCTAGGCAGGCGAAGAAACAAGCCCTGTTATGGCGACATTTTAGATAAGATGGTGGTCCATCTTATCTAAAATGTCGCCATAACATAAACGTTAATTTGTTGTGTTCCGGCAGCTATGGTTAAGATAGCCAGTGCCTCAGTAATTCAAAATTACGGGTGTGCGCTTTCCACCTTCGACCTAATCACTTAGGTATTATCACGTCAGGCGCTGTGAAGGCCAAGTGCTTTCCCTTAAGAAGAAAAAAATACCAACCGTTGAGGTTATATAAGAAGTGCCAGATGCGCCCCTATCCTGGCAGCGTTCAAGCATGGACTAACAATGGTCGGTGTTCAAGCGAGTGGGTACCTTACAGTTTCACGAAGGCAATCTCGCTGTACTAACAATTTGACCAAGAAGAATACTCTTTACTTATAAAGAGCTTATTATTAGCTTTTAAAAAGATTATGAAAATTTATAATAAAATATATTTTTATATATAAATATGAAAATCAATTATTGTTCGTTTGTCTCGCTAAAACTCGAAAATGGCTGGACCGATTAGGTAATTTGATTGATTTTGAAATATTTGTGGAAGTTCAGGAAAGGTTTAAACGGTGAGAAACAAATAATATTTAACGGAATATACTAAAAACGACAATTCAATTTCCCAATACAAAATTATTTGTTTGTTTTGTTGTCATGGAAACTGTCAAAGCGGTACGAAGTCCGCCGGGTCAGCTAGTAATATAATAATTATGTACGTACACGGGAATGGCTGGGCAAACGCAATCTTGAAATTAGGATGACCCAAAAATACACTATCATCTATACAATATTATTTTTAGTTTATACGAAACCTGAAAACTGTTTGTTCAGAATCAGTAATAGAATCGATTTCAATACTTTTTATACCATGTTACATTTTGACCAAATAATATTTACAAAATCTCATACAAAGTATACCCTACTAAAAACACACAACGGGACAGCACAAAAAGCTTGTAACTTTGTGAGTTTTCAAGATATTATTTAATTTTTTTTGTACTGATTCTTTATATGAAAATATTTGACCCGTGTTTCGATTTTCGTATAAACTAAAAATAAGGTTGTATATTAATACGTGAAGCAAAAACTTTGTACACCTTTTTACGAAAATTGCGCTGATGGAGGAGTATGAGATTTCACACACTTATAGTTTAAATAGAGAAGGTTATCCGAATGTTAATTTTTTTTTAATTATGCTTAAAATACATTATATCAATAAAAGAAACATTACACACACTACCATGTATTTGACACACACGTATATACTCTTTTCAAAAATTTCAAAAATGGAAGAGAAGCGGCCAATATCTGTCAATGCCAATCCAAACTCACATTCTATCTTTTTTAATTTTTCATAGCATATTATACAATCCGTGCAGCCTTAATGAAATTACGGTCTAATTTCGACCACAGCACAGGGCGACCACTAGTCAATGTAATTTTGTATCATCTTCGTACCGAAGTTTGGAGACCAGCACTTGCTGTCCCATGTATCATTCCGAACCGATCCGAACCCCTCGGAGAATCTAGTAGGGCACGGGGACACGCACTATAGCTAGACCGCTTAACTGAGTCCTCGCCTGCGGTAGGTACGCGGGGCGGGAGTTATGTAGAGCTCTGCCACGAGTACGAGCGTTTTGCGACGAGGCGAACGGATTTCTAGTTCATTGCGCGTTATACTAGGGCAGACATAGTCAGCAGTGATAGAAAAAACGCAATGAACTAGAAATCCGTTTGCCGCTTCGCAATACGTCAGTAGTCGTGGTCGAGCGGTAAGGTGGTACACACGTGATAATTTTAACAAGATTCATCTAAAGATAAGCAATTATAAATAGAGGTGCCTGCCTACCTCGTTTGTCAACTGTTTTGAGAAAAGTAAAAAAAAATATCTGTTTTACTTTGCAGCCGTTATTTATTATAGAAGATTTGATAAATACAATGGTAATGAACTTGTATACTATTTATTAAGCAATATCAAAACAATAAATCAATCACTTGTATCCATATCAATATCACTGGAACTTGATTCTTTACTTTCGAAGCAGCCATAATCAGAATCTGAATCGTCCTGCACGTTAATAATAAAATCAACAATATCCTGTATTAATTATCAATTGTGTAAAACTGAGTGACTTATCTTCTCACCACGCCTTTTGTGAAATCGTCTATTCCCATTCTTTTTTTGCGAATCTGTTTTGGTCTACTCGGTGATTGGAATTTTTCGTTGTCTTTTAATAATTTTCCTAGTTGTACAATTATTAAATTATTAGATACAGACTTTTCCGATAGTCCTGTAACTTTTGCTACGATTTTGTTTAAAGGAATATCTTGTTGATATTCAGCAGAATTTGGAACCAATTTCTTTTTTTTTAAATATTCATATACGTTAAAAGCCATTTGCTTGCACTGACTATTAATTTTATGTCCGAAGATATTTCGACTCATCTTGGGAATATAATACCTCCTACTTCCGCGCCCTTGTACCCCGCAGGTGAGGACTCAGTGACTTTGATAATCGAATCGATCGAATCGAAGGGCGAGAGTGAGGAATTGAAATGTATGTAATCAAATGTATTATAATATTGCATAATTTGGTAACGACATAGGTAATTTTTTTTGGAAATGTAGTCTTATATAAAAGCTGTGCAGTTTCTTGCGCCCATTTTTCTCCTCAGCTAAAATATAGACGCTCTGAATGGGTAGTAGCTAGTAGGTAAAAAATGTTCGGACGGTTTAAAATTAACACCTATATTTATAATTAGTTATCTTCAGATGAATCTTGGTAAAATTATCACGTGTGTACCACTTTACCGCCCGGCCAAAACCACTGACGTCTTGCGATGAGGCGAGCGATGTGTAGTTCATTGCGTTATTTCTATAACCGTTGACTATGACTGCCGTTTGTATAGCGCGCAATGAACTAGAAACCGTTCGCCGCGTCGCAAGTCGCTCGTGTTCGTGGCTCTACCTTCCCGCCCCGCGTACCTACCGTAGGCGAGGACTCAGTTAACCGGTCTTGCTATAGCGCGTGATGCCGTTCCCTCTAGAAAACCTCCGAAGGTGCTTCGTTTCACACGGCTTGAGGAACCCTTTAAGTTTCTCGCCACCAAAAAAGTCCGGTGAAGCTGAAAATTACGTCTGAGCCAATCAGCAAACTCTCTCCTAAAAAACAACGTATCATATATTTTTTTTTTTATTTAACTGAAGATAGCTGTCGTCAGTTTGAATATGCTACGAGTGTTACGTCACACTAAAGCATATATATTTTTTTACTATTTTTATGTCCTATAGGTTTTTTATTAGGTACTAGCGGCCGCTCGCGGTTTCACGTGGTTCCCGTTCCCGTGGGAATGTCGGGATAAAAAGTATCCTACGTGTTAATCCAGGTTATAAACTATCTGTATGCCGTATTTCATCCAAATCCATTCGGTAGTTTTTACGTGTAAGAGTAACAAACATCCATCCATACTTACAAACTTTCACGTTTGTAATATTAGTAGGATTTTATGCATAAGTACCGTTGGAGAATTTTCGGTGACAAAATTGCCTTCACATCGCAGCACCGGTTCTTATTATCTCAGGACTAAAATTTACACCCATAATGATAATAATTAAACTAAGCTTACAAAATCCGTTACGTTACATTTTTGTCTCTTCCAGAGGAGAGTGATTCATAATTTGGAGTTCAGCGTGTAATGACTGAGCCCCTGATTCAGCACTGTCGAGACGGCAGTTAATCGCACACAGTCCGGACGGACGCCCCGCGCCGCTCCGGACACGTGCCACTGAATCCGGACAGTCACGAAAGCCTTCGAATTTAAGGTAAATAAACGAGCGACATAGCATAAGAGCGAGCTACACAAAACATTTTAACTGCTTTTGTAGTCTAGCGGTTAAACTTAGTCAAACACAGAGGTCCCGGGTTCGATTCCCAACAGGGATACACACTCGTAATATTGTAGGAACTTGGTCTAACTACTGGTATGTAACGGCTTGTTTAAAGTTTGCTATACACTTATTAGTCAAACGCAGAGGTCCCGGGTTCGATTCCCAGCAGGGATACACACTCGTAATATTGTAGGTACTTGGTTTAACTACTGGTATGTTACGGTTTGTTCAAAGTATGCTATACACTTATCACATCTTATCTAAGTCTGTTGCAATAACAACCAAATTGGAAGCCTTTGGAGATAAGACACTGGTTCCTCAATCATTGATGATTCCAGACAGAGTGCGCTCCCATCTTAGACCTTAGCGCTAGTATCAGAATGAGATAAGGGTCATGTACATAAGTAAGTAAGTACATAAAAATACTCTTACTGCCGCACTCATAGACGTCAATTATCATTAATGATTACTTAGTACCAACAATTTGTTCAGTCGAAAATGTGCTTATAACGTCACTGTTAGAGACTATTTTACAAAAGACAATTTTCTCATGATGTGATCATTAATGATCATTGGCGTCTATGAATGCGGTAGTTAAAAACCATATTTGAAATCTACCTAACGCGT
The DNA here is from genome assembly GCA_947562085.1 of Eudonia lacustrata. Classification (NCBI taxonomy): domain Eukaryota; kingdom Metazoa; phylum Arthropoda; class Insecta; order Lepidoptera; family Crambidae; genus Eudonia; species Eudonia lacustrata. Next base: position 27,605,272 of record OX387340.1, on the reverse strand, counting down.
CAAAAATTCACTATGTATCATGATGACTAAACAACTAAAAAACGCTTGAATCTGGTAAGCAGGTGAGATCAGTGTATAGTGACAGGTAGAACAGTTTGGTGTGAAAGTCTTGCGATTGGAATCTCACGCGGGTGTGGACGCGGCCGGTGGAATAGTAAATAATAAAAATGAAATGTAGGTAATATAATGTTCAGGAAAATTAACCCTGCTTGTCGTACTCGAGACTCGTCGAGTTACCCCAAGTTATATAAACAAATACGTACCATGGAGCGAGGGAATCGTTGTTGCACAAATATAACATGAATCGATGTGATCTAGGAAAGTTCATGTCTATACTTGCAGACCAGCTATCGGCGGTGTTTAACCTTTTTACCGCCAACAACTTCTATAGAAGTTCGAGATTTTCGTGCCGACCACGCACGCCAGCTCTTCTATAGAAGTTCTTCTTTGTACCTACTTTATTAAAATACATTTATACGTTGGCGTACAGCGGGACATCGCGTGCAGGATAGTTGGGCAGTGAAAAGGTTAAACAATTCGTTAGTATCCATTTACAGCCATGACTCCTTCCTCTTTTTATAACCTAGTTTGTATATTGTAAGGTTAGGGTACGATGGGACTGACATACCAAAAAACAAAGAGTAAAAGCCTCAAAAAAAAATAGATTAAAAAAAATCGAGTTAAGTTTAGGACTCAAGTTTTTTAAGACCCGAGTCTAGCCTTCGATGATTCACGCTCGACTCGACTCTGAAATTGTGAGTGTATTACGCCACCGAGCCTTGAAAAACTGAGTCTAGTTTATAAGATTCGCAGTCTCGAGTTTTATACAACACATTAGACGTAGTACTATTATTTATTCTGTGGCATTAGCACAATGCTTACCAAACTGCGACATTAGTTCAGAGCTTGACTGCTATCTAGATCAGCAGATTAACTATAAACATTTAATATTCATTGTGTGTAAGTAGGTTATATTATTTTATATGCATAATATATTTTTGTTTTTTTATATGTAATTATAACTACTTGATTAAAGGATTAATTTTCATTTTCATATTTGAGGAGTTTGAGGGTAGATATTAAACCATCATAAAAATTAACTTGTGACTTTTCAATTGATCAAAATTAAATCATTTGTTTAAAACAATTATACTATATTTTGCCTGCGAACGTGCAATTTTTAAATTTTCATATTTATTGTAAAGCAATACCTTTGAGTCATTTTATTCAAGCACTTTATCATGAATCGTGACAGGGAAAAGACTCGCAGCACCTGAAATATTCAGTGGAGGTAACGTATTTCCGATTTTCTTTGGCAAATGAATAGGTATAGGACTCGTGCACAGAATACATTTCAATTTTATCATATTTCTGAAATGTCACACTATTTCAAATAAAGTTGTGTTTTCATTCAAGGAAATGGAAAAGGGTGTTTTAATTTCCTCTGGGGAAAGTAAGCGGAAGAAATACTCAACTCTAAAAACTGATTTTATATAAACAAAACAAAAACATTTTATAATAGCTTGCCTACTTCTTAACTGATCTTTAGTATTTGTAAAAATATTATGATCGGATGTTAATGACGGTAGTTGTTGACATTGAATGGGCGCCTTTGGCTTTCAAAGTAAAAAGTAAATAGTGTTGAATAATTTTGGCGGGCTGGTTAGAACCACGATAGCTCAATTGGGAGAGCACCTGACCCGGTATGTCAGAAGGGTGCAGGTTCAAAACCCTGCTCGTGGAAACTTTTTCAACATTTGTGTTTTTGTAAAACTGTTTTTTTCACTGAGAAAATATGTTTGTTTGTTTTTTTCGTCAAAAAGGGATCACGAAGGGAGTCGGCGGGGCCAAGAGTGCCACAAGCTGTTTTTTATCTCGGCCAAATAGTTATTTCTGGGGTTTGTGATAAAGAGTTTTGTGGCAAACCACATTCGCAGGGCCGAATTAGTAGTACTTAGCTAGAGTACTGTAGCACAGAATAATGTAACATGTACAATATTTTTAAACAAGAATTTCTGAATTTATAACTGAAGTTAGTATATTTTATGAAGTAGTTATAAAAAGAAATAGCAGTTCATTTAAAGTAGGGTAATCTTTAAAACTTGATTAAGCTTCCAAATCCGATGAGTAACAATTTTTTAAATCTTTTTTACGGGTAAGCACGGTGCCTTTAGAAAAATCTACTAATTTTATAAATAAATTTAATAAGTGCCAAAAATCGGTAGAAATTGGTAGAATGCAAAATGAAAAATAGGTAGATCTACCACCCCGATTTAGTACATTTTTAAGAATAAAAACATATAAAAACTGAAATACAAATGTTGTAAATATTTCCACGAGCAGGATTTGAACCCGCACCCGCACGTAATTTTTTCAACATTTGTGTTTTTGTAATTTGTTCGCAACAAAATTTGCGTTAAAAATTATATAAACATTTTATATAAAAACTGTTTAGAAAATATTTATTCCTTATGTTTATACATGTTTTTGTTAAAAAGTTTCTAGTGACATTTCTAAGAACAAAGTAATTGCTAAGTAATGGATTGTATAAATACGGGTGTTAGTCTCAGTCAGACTAGGTAAGAAAAAATGTTTCCAATAATGGTGTCGAACATTTTGGAAAATAGGATGGTAGACAGGTAGAGTAAGGGCAAAGTAGGTAGATCTATAAGTTGGTAGATATGACAAGATATAACAAATAAAATTAGTAAGAGGCATATAATATGTCCAGCAGTGTAGCAGTATAGCAGCAGCAGCATACTAGCCCATAGTATGTTGATGATAATGACGAGTGATTTTTAAGTAGTAACCAGTGTCTGAAGTTGGAAAGGGTTAATAAGTTTGCTTAAAGGCATCTGTGTACTCTTCAAAAACGGAGATTTCCTGGCGTTCGACAAATCGATTCCAAGCTTATAAGTTGATTAGCCTGCGCCGAGCCAGTCAGCTTTGTGATCTAGTTACCGGGCTGTTAGCGTTGCGACGCTCGCAGTAAATTGAAAATATTGCGATTCACGCTTCGAGTTCAAGTTTTCTGACTGCCTACTAAAATGCTCATTTATTTATTTTATTATCTGGCGGACTAGATGGAGCGGGATATTGGGGGCGGAGAGCGGAAGATCGGGCTCAATGGCGCGCCTTGGGAGACGCCTATGTCCAGAAGTGGACTGTGATAGATCGTCTAGCGGTATATATTTCATGAAAAAACAAATAAATTAATAAAGAAATAAAATGGAAATTTATTTCTTTTTATATATAAAACTAGCTGACCGGCGGACTTCATACCGCTTTGACAGTTTCCATGACAACAAAACAAACAATCATTCGTCCGTTTAAGAACACCCGTATCCCATGATGGACGCCTATCACCACCACCACCACACCACCATTCCATACCATACCAGCACCACCTACCGGATCCAATTGCAAATCTAAACCATTTTCAAATCCACTTGAACACACACAAAAAATTTCATCCAAATCGATCCAGCTGTTTAGAAGGAGTTCAATAACATACACACGCACAGAAGATTTATCTAAATAAAGATGTGTTCGCTATTGAATTGAATTGTCTCTAATGAAGCCAGCTTGCCCAGAATATGCCTATTAGAATACCTATGCCTACCTACCTATGCTTAGAACGACAAGGAGTTGTAGGCTTTTGAAAAACACAGACGCTGGCAACGCATTCCATTCAATTTACAAACTGTTTTTTTGTATTTACAATGCTCTAAACTTTGATTTAAAGGCTTATAGGTAAGTACATAGATTCAGAGACACTGAAAGTAGCAGTTGTTTTTTTTTTAAATGCTGTATTTTTCAAAATAGCTGTTTTCTGCGAAATAGTTGAGGAGTAGGATTAGCCAATCCGTGTAGAGCGGTCAGTTAATTTACCAGCAAAAGTGCCTAGTGTGAGTTTTGTTTACTACTGCTATCCGTATTCATTCGATTACGTTTACGAAAACGAAAATTAGTATGGCATTGAAGCAGCGCCTCCTGGCGGCAAACGAGGAGAATTAAAATGTTACCATACAAATTCTCGTTTTCGTTAACGTGATCGAATGTAAAAAATAACTTACACTAACTGGTAACGATACCAAGCTTAACGTTACCTTTGCTATTAACGTTATCTTCGTATGTATAACGTAACGTTACCTTATTAAGTTTATTCAAAGCCGTGAGCGCAACTGTCACTAAGCTACGGTGCCAGCTTTTGTGGCGAACGCTTGTTTGTCGGCTTAACTCGCTCCCACCCCACCGTCACTGAAGTGGGGTGAGACAAAGTTATCAGGAGCAAGTTTAATAGGAAGGTGACGGCCATCTTAGAGGGGCCGGCCGGCAAGATGGATGAGGCCACGCTAGTCAACAAGGGCTGAAATGTAACCTCTGATAATTAACGTTACTTTAGTGAATCAAACTCCTCCAACACCGTCTTGTAACATAAACGATCTAGGTATTGAAGTGATAGACGCTGTCTATAGGTATAGTCGACAATGAAATTGCTTTACCACCTTAAAAGTGAATTTTGTTTGCATATAATAAAACAGCAAGTTCTATTTTTGTTTAAAAGACCAAGTGACAGACACGTTGTCATTATTGACAATGAGCCTTAGCGAAATTTTATTGTAATGGAAGTTTTTGTCAAAAGTGATAAAGCAATTCCATGGTCGACTATACTTAAGCTTTACTAAGTTTCGATCAATCACCTAAGTCAATTTAAGTTAACTTTTTAAGTGTAGATCATAAACAATGATTGATATAAAAAAAAAACAAACTATACTTAGAGAGATAATTACTAACTTACCCCCTTACAAATAAACACTATTTAAGCATTTATTTAGTTAATCATTGTTTTGTCTCTTTTTCTCAAATTGAGAACGACGTTTGTGTGACGTTGACAAAACAATGATTAACTAAGTAAATGCTTAAATAGTGTTTATTTGTAAGGGGGTATAACGTTTAGTTTATGTGTATCACCCTAAATATTGAATTAATTCATAAGCTTTCCTTTGGTAGATTTGTTCACTTTATAGGTAGGTACCTACCTAATACCCCTCATATCCTTGGGGGCCTTTGTCCAGCACTCACGGACGTCTTTTGGCTGTGATGATGATGATGATAGATACCTACTAATTTAACATTTTTCAACATTTTATAAAGGGAATTGGTTTAGTTTAATAAGGCGCTTTGGCGTAGATACTTGGACGCCCAATGTAACCACAGTGCCATAGAACAATTGAATTTCTATTGTGTCTGGTTTAAGAACAACTGAGTAGAAGTCAGAATATCTGCTTTTTTTAAAAAGTCGGTGGGCTTTTTGTTCGTTAAAATCTCTACTTTCTGATGGTGTAAAAAATATATACATTACTATGGTAAATGTTCTCAGAAAATGCGAAAACGAACGACGAAATAACAGGTAGTAAGGCCCAGACCCTCCTAGCCCCTTCCCCACTTCTCTATGAAATACCTTTTAATGGGCTAAAATTTTCCATAGGTCACTCAGGTATATAAGTTATCTTAAAATAGCAATAAATAGGCATCTACGCATATAATATAAAGAAGATTACAACTTTTCAAAATATTGTAGATGTCTTATTAAATATTAACTTTCGTTTCTTTGCATTTTCTGAGAACATTTACTTACTATAGGTATATATTGTTTTTACACCATCAGAAAGTAGAGATTTCAACGAACAAAAAGCCCACAGACTTTTTTAAAAAAGCAGATATTTTGACGTTAGGGTGCTTTTTCGATATTAAGTCAAAATAAGGTAAAAAAAAATATATTAAATCAAAAAAATACATTATGTTTGGGACAAAAAAAGTAAGTTTACACCAAATTTCGTGAAAAATAAAAAATAAATGTAAAAGATAAAAATAAAAACCAAAAACTTGGTTATTTGAATTTTTCACTGAAATTTTGAGATTATGTGAAAAAAGTGTACAAAAGTTGTAGATCTTTTTATGCCATTTAACTTTTTCCCATTGGACTTGTAATTTTGCCGGAAATCGAGATAAACCGTTTTTTACCCTTAATATATTCTCTTCCGTTTCCAATGTGTTTCATTCTACTATGATTTTGTTTACTTTTTACAATTTTCAAAGGCTTCCGCCCTGGTCTATAAAGAGAATAAATATTTTTATAATCGGTAATTACGTATCGAATAAGATTTTTATTCCATATTTGTTGTTATAGCAACACAGGAATTAATGGTGTCACACCAACAATTCCTGTTTCCTTCAAAAAATACTTTTAAAACTAATTAATTTAGATATTTAGATACTTTCCGGCAACGACATTATCAAAGATATTTTTATTATATTTAGTTATATTTTGCTGTAAAATTATATTTTAAGAAATAACTTATTCAAGAAAAGCCGAAACTGAACAATTCCCTTTAGAAGGTACATACAACGTTAGTCGGAACGGTGGTACTAAGCCGAAAGGAGGGTAAAGTATACATGATAGCGAATAACTTTTTTTTAACCATTTATTTTTTCACTTTTTTCTTTGTTTTTGTTTTTAGTTACATTCGATTGGTCTACAAAATCTAGTAGGCTACGGTTTTGACGTAGGTTCTCAGCAAATAGGTTTACCTCGAATGTCAATGTACGGGAATTGCCCGTACATTGACATTAGAAGTAAGGGCATTTTGACTTTGTTTTTCTTAAACAATTTTTGACTTTTATTAGAGTACTGTAGTGGTACTGTATGACATTGTGGAAATTGAAACTTATACCAGATGTAAATTTGATATATTAGATTTGTTTATTTTTTTTGTTTTTTTTTACATGTTGTGGTTGTCTTCTATATTTTTTTGTGTTTATTTTTAATGGAAAGTGTCCTGCTATGATAGGGCATTTTTCAATTTTTATTTTTTTTGACGCTGTAAGGGAGAAAAGAGCTGGACACTTGCTGAGTTTCTTGCCGGTTCTTCTCAGTGCAAGATCTCCCGCCCAGAGTAGACTTACGAACCGATGGCATAGCGACATTCATAAGAGCTACTTGTAGCCTAAACTGAATAAATGATTTTTGAATTGAATTGAATTGCAAAGAGTCGAGTTTTCTCTCCATAATTGGACTAATGTATCCAATAATATTAACTTTTAATTTGGTTTTTTTTTGTGACCGCCAGGGTACCACAGCGTAATTTCTTTTGAAATCTTAAAAAAGCTGTTAATCTAAAATTATCCATTTTTAAGGAAAAGTTCTTAGACAAAAGTTATTCACTGTCATGTATACTTTACCCTCCTTTCGGCTTAGTACTCCCGTTCCGACTAACGTTGTATTTATATGTATTTTTTTAAATGAAAACATTTCTACAGTACGAATAGGTTGTATTCGTTAGTAAAAAATATTTTAAAAATTTTAGCAATGTGCAAAATAAAATGTCTGAAACATGTTATCCCCGGTACTAATTTGGCAACGATTCCCGCAAAGTTCCCGAGTCGGTAGCCGCTAATAAGAGAAATCTAATAAAGCTGCGAAATTCAGAAGGCATTTAGTTTGCCACCATTAGTCAGCTCACTGGCGAAAGTTTCAGCAGCGCCACATTATTCCTAGCTTTTAAACTCTCCCGAGGGGTTTTCTTTCACTTCTGTAAAAACCGTTCTTAATTAAGGCATTTTTACGCGTCAAATTTCGAAATGCTTTAGCCATTGTCTTTACTAATTAAATCTCTGTAGGTACTCTAGCATTTTGGAACATCTTAACAACAAACAAATTGGTAACTGGTAACATTAATTGTCCTGATCTTTTAGCAACATTTAAATTCAGAGTTCCTACTAGATATCCTAGAAATCCCATTGATCTTCTATCTCCCCCCTTTCGTAAATCCGTACTAGGCTCTAACTCCCCGGTTCCAAGGTTATGCAGGCTCCTCAATAAAAATTGTAAGTTGGATATGTTTTGTTCATCATTATTTAAGCTTAAATGTCAGCTTCGACAACTAGATATTGGTTAGTCTATTTTGTAGAATGCGGGTCTATTATCTTTTATACTACTTACTACTACTATATTATACGTCTTATATGGTAAACACTTTAAACTTAATATTTCATGCATGCAGTGTTTACCGACTTACTATTGTACACTTAGCTCTAATTGTATTACTTAGTACCTAAATATAAATGTATTAGTGTAACAATTACTGGTAAACCTAATAAATAAATAAATAAATCAATAAATAAATATATATATATACACTTATTTGTGTACATACGTTGTGAAAAAAGTTAGTTACAAAACAAAACACTTCGGTCATAATCGACTCTTCCCTACACCACATATATCATAACTTCAGATAATTTGCCGTAACAAAACTAGCTACTAAAAACCTATCAAACGTAACAAGCACTTACAGTTCTGGAGAGCAGCCAACTCGCGGGGAAGATGAGAGGCACGTACGTCACCATGTAGACCATGGAGGTCCAGGACACCAGACCGCTAGGCACGCCGTAGTAGCCCACCACGATGTCCTGGATGATAGTGTACTGCACCCACTGCATGGAGTTCGACGCCGAGAACATGACGAAGAAGGCCAGTATCAACCACCGGTACTTGAACACTTCGTACGAGCGCTCGGTAGAGTCCATCGTCAGGCCGTCCATCACACTTCCAGATATGTTGTCTTTCAGGGGAGATTCTATGGATCGTAGCAGCTTTGATATGGATTGCTTCGGCGATAGTCCATTGCCTTTCACGTTTTTATTATGAAGTGACATATTAATCTAATTTTGTAAAAACACTTTTTGAACATTGAATGTTGTTTTGGAACACCTTTTCAACTCCACAAGACTATGTCCTATAAAACTTTCTCAAAAACTATGATTTTTTTTCACACACATTTTTTTCATACACATGTTCAGATTTTAAAGTTCACTTTGGTCCGGTCACAAGAGGCACATATTGTTTCCACTGAATAAAATTTAAGCTTCCTAATTTTAACACCTTTTTCAGTCTTATTACTGGTTTTTAGTTAATATGCATTAAAACGTAGATTTAACTCGAGTCGAGCTCGTTATCACAGAATATTGGTCCCCGTCTCAGTGAGATATCATCAGATCACCTTCGCGTCGCTTGCTTGCCCTTAATCTACCGTTAGATTATTGTTTGATAGTACCGAAAGAGCGATTGGAGCGGAGCACCTGTAACAAGAATGAGATGTGTGTAAGTTTGAGATATGTCATCAAAAAAGTATTCTTAAAAATTATACCTACCTACTTAGTAATCTTCACAAAAATAGTGTCGTACAAAACAGACAGAAAGCATACTAAAAATATTGACTAGTTTTTTTGTTAATATTTGTTGGGATCCTAAATTTATGAATTAAGTATAGTTTAAGCACAGTTTTTACAATGTCAAAAAAGTCAGGATAAATACCTACTTAATATTAGTTCAAATCCGTAAATGAAAATTTTATAAGCGCGCAAATATTTATTGTAGGTAAACCACCTTTCATCTTCATAGCAATAAGTTCTGCAACATAAAATATAAACAGCGTGCTGTTAAAGCACAGAAGAGGTAAAATGAAAATAATTTCATGCCTCAGTAATATTAACTATAATCTTGAAAATGAAAATCGCCATTTTCTCAATTTCTACGGTCAATAAAATGTGCCTACATATTCTTTACGCTCACGCATAACAAGCTTTGAGAATTTATAGTAGCAACAGTATTTCTTTATTTATAATTCTAAAATAAAACAAAATCTTCCAGCTTTTAGCACAGAACAACTAATCTTTTAGTAGGTTATAATAGATTTATATTATAATTAACAACTTTTTTTTTAGTTGTTGACGTTGAATATATGATTCAATGTATTCGGTACTGAATTAGCTAATGTACTGCGAACATTTACATAAACAGGATAAAATATTCAAATGCCATCTGGAGGGAAAGTTTTCGATTTTTAGCTGGTTCGATCCCTGGAAGCGTATATTAAAAAATCTTTAAATGCAGTATTGTTTCTTTTCAAAAATAAAGAAATTTAGAGTACTTTCCCTCTAGGTGGCATTCAAACGTCATCCTGTATTTACAAGATATTATTTCCAGATTGTCTTTGCAAGCTAAGAATTTTTACATATTTTTGCTTTGTGTAGAATGAACTATGCAACTTTCGTCACTATTTTATAGAGGCGTTTTACCTTCTGATCACATATTTATAGCGACGAAATCTTTTATCAGCTTAGCAAAAACTTAACGCTCACTCATCGGGGCTTTATCGTTCATTGTTTCGTCAACTTATCGATAATCAGGGTTCGCGAGAGTGTGTGGTGAGAAATGCCGGCCACAGACCTTACGATACATTTGCGAAAACCTTTAGTGCAATTTTTGTAACACGTAAGGAAAATATTGCGAAAATTATTCATTGATTGTGTGTGATTAAAGTGACATTTAATGTTAGAAGGACTTATTGGTAAATTTGAAATCTATTTACGTCTTATCAATTAATAGTTGTTTTGTAATTTGATTTCATGGAAAATATTAAAAATTAAACCAAGACTTTGTTACACATATATAATAATATCTGTAAAGATATCCAACTTTTAAAAACGTTGTATCTTGTTATTGTTTACTAACTTACTTTATGATTTATGTAAGACTAGCGGCCCGTCCCTGCTTCGCACGGGTAGACATTTTTTTTAATATAGCCTTTGTTACTCAGCGCTAATGTAGCATTCTAAAGGTGAAAGATTTTTTTAAATCGGTCCAGTAGTTTTTGAGTTTATTCGTTGCAAGCATACATACAAAAATACAAAGCTTAAAAATACTAATATACAACATACTAGTACTTTGTGCAAAAAATATTGCTATAAATACTAATAAATAATAAATGTAGCAATTTTTTCTTTAAATATATTTATAAATATATCTTGCCTACTTTTATTTGATCTCTGATATTTGTGACAATTTTAATATCAGACGTCGATGACGTAGTTGTTCACATTAAATCAGGCTTGTACTTTGGCAAACATAAGTAGATAATGTTGACTCAATTTGCATGGGACTGATTCAGTCAAGATAGCCTAGCCTTCTTGGAAGGGTGCCCAACCGGGTTTGTCAGTAAGTTCAAAGCCAACACGTTAATGTTAAACACTTTTTTTATTATCTTAAAGTTGATTACGGTATGTGGACATGACTTTTAACCACTTTATTCTTTCTCATTTCTAGGAGCGCTTTTGATGATGATGCAAAATTGTTTTTACAGGGAGGTAAAGTCTGTACTCCTTATTCGGTCTATGGTAAGTATCGTGTAATATTACTAATAATCGCACGCCACCATCGTCGTATCATTCACCAATTTACAACTAGACTATCTTCATTGATAGTAATCATGAGGTGATACAGGCTGATAAAGGCTTTCAAGTGTTAACAATACAACATACAATTGTTGCAACAGAGTTAAGGTTTGTGCTATAAATAAAATTGATAATCGCTATGCAATATAAATCGACTGAATTTTATTGCTAATCACCCTTAAATTGTATCAAAACAAAGACCATGGTCAAATCGAGTGAAAATATTTAAACTGATCAAGACCAACTTTAGGCTTAATCTAAGTCCAGTCTCCCGTTTAACTTTAATAAGCACTAAACTGTATAATTAGCTCTAGCCACAATTGGTGAAAGAAAATAAATAAATATAATCAGTAATATGAATAAGAAAAAGTCTGTTTTTAAAGAATTCTGCGAACGATTAGGCGTGTTAGATGAAGAGAGGTCACCGACGACACTAAAATACTAACAATAACAAAATAAATATAAAAAACAATTTAAAATTTGGTTTAATGATGACGTCCTAACCATTCTTTAATAACGAAAAGTCATATATTAATTATGCCAACTTTAATGCTAATTGACAACTCTGAGTAGGTACATCATTTATTTACACTCCTGCGCTAATGATTGGAGAACTAAAAAAAAACAGAAAAAACTAGAATGGCATGCTATCGAGATCTCTATGATACTTTACCTACTACGTATTCATAATATTACTGGTTTAGTACCTAACGCTTTACAAGCAAACACGATAAATAAAACCTACGCCCTAATCGTACCTATTTAATACAAAATTCTTCTATCTCCTCTTTGTTTATAACAAATTTGAATATTATTTAAGACAACATACCTATTCGCTTTTTTAAAAGGGCACCACAATCTGTTAAGATAACATACCTATTCGCTTTTTTAAAAGGGCACCACAATCTGTAAAGGCGATTTCGTTCAAATGACAAAAACACATTTTAGCTATATTATATTTATGAGTAACTAGCGGTCCGTCCCTGCTTCGCACGGGTAGACTGTTTTTAATTTTTTTAAATATAGCCTATGTTATTTAGCGCTAATCTAGCATTCTAATGGTGAAAGAATTTTTTAAATCGGTCCAGTAGTTTTTGAGTTTATTCGTTACAAACATACATACAAAAATACAAAGCTTTCCTCTTTATATCATTAGTATAGACTAGCAGCCGGTCCCTGCTTCGCACGGGTGGACATTTTTTTATTTAGCCTATGTTACTCAGCCAGCGCTAATGTAGCATTCATAAAGAGCATATGAAGAGGTTTTATTTGTAACAAGGAGGAGTAGGATGAACATGCTTTTAATATTCATAGATATTAACTTTACTTCCCAGACAAAAAAATAAAAAATAGAACGCTGACATGTAAGTTTTATTATTTTTGCAATGGCCATCATTTACTTAGCCGGAATCAGTAGGTCCTGATCACCGATAAAAAGTCTCGTGTTTATAAAGAATAAAGATATCCCATACAAAATGAAAACAATGTTCAATATTTTCCAAACTATTAGGTAAGATAATTCGATAATTCTTATGAAATAATTCAAGGAAATTACAAGAACCTCAAAATTATTTTTAAAAAATTGTTTAATCGACTGAATGTAAACTATGTGACTTAAAACTTTTTAATCCTTATGGCAGCATTGCAATAATGGATTTTCAGTACGCTTTTTATCAGAGGTAAAAAAAATGTCATATATTTTTTATTTTACTTAATTGATTCTTCATTGCTTTTTACACTATTTCGTTATTAAAATATCCAAAAAATCGATTTAAACTAAATTTGATTAATTGTAAATGTTTATATAATTTTTAACGCAAACTTTGTTGCGAACAAATTACAAAAACACAAATGTTGAAAAAAATTCCACGAGCAGGATTTGAACCCGCACCCTTCTGACATACCGGGTCAGGTGCTCTCCCAATTGAGCTATCGTGGTTCTAACCAGCAGCCCGCTAAAATTATTCAACACTATTTACTTTTTACTTTGAAAGCCAAAGGCACCCATTCAATGTCAACAACTACCGTCATTAACATCTGATCATAATATTTTTACAAATACTAAAGATCAATTTTTAACGCAAATTTGCGCTAAAAATTATATAAACATTTATAAATAGCTTGCCTACTTCTTAACTGATCTAAATAGTGTTGAATAATTTCGGCGGGCTGGTTAGAACCATAATAGCTCAATTGGGAGAGCACCTGACCCGGTATGTCAGAAGAATGCTGGTTCAAATCCCGCTAGTGGAATTTTTTTTAACATTTGTGTTTTTGATTAATAATGTACCTAAAAAGGGATATCAGTCAGCCAGTCGCCACGGATGGCGGCCGGTGCAAACTCGAAAAAATTCGAATACTCAAAGAGGATTCATAAAGAATACGAAAACCAAACAGTACCTATATTTATAATGAAACGCGATAATTGAAGATTGTATAGCTAGCTAAAGTGTCTGCTAACCGAACCGTAAGAAAAGTCTTCATCTCTGTTCCCAAGAGATATGGGCACAGTTGGTAAATGGCGCGATACTAACCGAGTAATCTTTCCGCCCTATTTGCTGGACCACTCGATATGCGCTTTACTACCCACTAAAAAGTCAGTGTAGAATCACAGTGCTTGAATGGGGTGGCCGTAAAAAGAAAATATGAAGTGGAAAATATTGGGGGGCCGCCGGCCGTACCTAACGTTAACGTTCGAGCTAGTTATGAGGCCTACCTATCACAAAATGCGCGCGCTCGCGTTTTCTCCTACGAGCGACCGACGACGTATCGCAAAAGTAGCATTTTGTGCAGTTGTAATTACATTGATTTGAAGTTTAATAATTTTTTATCGTTCTAAAAATAATATAATTTGAAATCTTATAAACTAACGTTAATTCTGGTGTACATTTTACTTAATAATATTAATGAAGTACGGAGATATTTATAGCTAATTCTGAGCGTTTTATGGCTTTAAATGGGATTTTTTTGTAGAAATTCCATTCGTATCTCAAAATTACGAGGCCGCTAAGTACGAACTTAACCACTATTTAAGAGATATTATTATATATTTTTCATTTCGTTTGCTTAGTAAAATAGTTCAATCCATAAGCTTGAAAATTGCCGTCAGCGTATTTAATGAAAACTAGCTTCGGAATTTTGGCTTTATATAAATAGATAAGGGAAAATTGCAGAAAGCGAGGCCGCTACGATACAATAAGTCAAAATTGTCTAAGGGTTTCAGTTTCTCTGAACAAGAACGCCGAAGTTGGGCATTTTATGCAAAAATCACGGTCAAAATGTAATAGGCCTCTTAAGTTAGCATAGCGCACAGATAAATATAGTAAGCACATCTATAACGAACAAAGCCGTACTAAATTGCCATTTTTTTATTTATTTTCTCATTAACCCTAACAGTTAATTAACAGTTAATTTATAATTGTTCCTACAATTACGTAGATCTATTTTTATTATTACAAGTTAATAGACTTTTGATTTTTTTATTTAACTTTTTATTTACTTATCTGCATATTTTATATAAAGCTTGTTTAAATATATTTTATACCTACTAATTAAATGAGTTACCCTAACTATGCATCATTTTGATGATATACTTACGTAAGTATACCTACCATTATATGGTATGGCAAGCTGTTTTAAGTTCGACAATAGGACGTATAAAACCATAGATACCGGTGTAACCGGATCCATACCCTTTTAGGGGCAAGTCAAAGTAAAGTCAGATACGGCGAAGGGTCTCCTTGTCATTTAAATAAAATATCGATTTGCGGCGATGCGGAGAGAGCCAAGGACATTTCAATTTGTAATTCTGGTGACTAGTGAATTCATTCGGCTTTCGATCAGTCTCTGTTGTTAGATAGGATTTTAATGGTCTTGTTAGCCACAGCGGATTAGTGCTCATTATTCTTTAAATGCAGTCATAAAATCATTTGAAGAAGAAAATAAAATGTTAAAATAGTAGGTGGCCGATCAATCACTTTTTAGAGTCCCCATAATTACAAGACTGTCCAAGACATTTTCGGAATGCCTGTGGTATCACCACAGAATAACTAATAGTACTACCGTGTATCACAAAATAATCAATTTATTTAAAAATTACTTTTGTCGGTTGCATAACTTTCGCGCGACAACATCCACAATAAACAATTTAGGTAGATAATAAAAATATTGATCTGCTCTGCCGCTTGGTTTCTACTGATTTTCGTTCGACATTTGACTTTTCATATTTTTAAATCGCTCGACCGCAATGAGTGCCCTCACTAGGGTTCATTCAAGCCGAGAATTCCCGGGAAATCGTTGGGCTTTGCTCCCGGGAAATTAAGCTCGAGAAAAGTCGAGAACTCGAGAAATCATATTTGAGTCTATGAAATTATAAAATAAAACTATTTGCATTTGCTGTTTGTATTAAACGCGCGGCTCTAGCCGAGTTCAGACGGTTTGGATTACGAAGTGTAGTACACGCAATTTTTTTGTGAATTACGTGATAAATTAAAAACAAACAGGTAAGTCTTTTCACTTTTATTGACATGGCTTTATTTATATTATTTTTATCAAGATTAATAATCTCATTAAGATATTAAATTTTACTAGGTACTGTTCTTTTCTATTAATTTTTAATGAAATTTAAAGACTTAAATAACTAACGATACATAATTAACTATACTACTTAACTTAATTATATTTCCTATTTTTGTAAAACAACAACACACAAGCTTAGTTGTGTAAAAAATATACCTAAGTACTATTTATTTTTCCAAGTTTTTCTTGTAAGGTTTTCTTATGTTAGTAATTAAAAATTAATAAGTAATTGTATGTTATTTTGAACTTGTGAAACGAATATTGCCACTGAATTATGTTGTGTATCACATATTAATCCTAGGGCTTATTATTAATTTGAATTGCGTTTATTATAGATTGTACTGAAACGTCGAAATGTTTCATTGATCTTGCAAAATTTTCATTAGATTTTTTTTTCTAATTTAACATGCCAAAAATGGTGCGTGTGTAATTTAATTATAACTTAAGATAATGTTAACGTTTTCATGTTGAAATTTTGTTTATTTTTTGTTTTGTTTAATAGAAGCTAATTTTGTTGATAAGTTTTAAGTTGATTTTTTTTCTATTAAACCAGCCTTAAATGGTGCTGTGATTGTAATTAAAAGTCAGAATAGTTTTATTTTTTGTTTTTATTAAGAAAAAGATAACTGTCAGTAAAAATGTTATAATTATTTTGATACTTTTATTTGAGAGGAAAACCGCTGAATTTGTTGATTAATCACATTATTGGAACCGAAAAAATATGCAGAAACGTACGTAAATGTAAATTTCTCGACAACCCGAGAAAACCCGAGAAATTAGCCTCGAGAATTCTCGAGACCCGAGAAATTGATAAGCTCGAGAAATCATGAACCCTAGCCCTCACCCACTCGTTGCAGTCGAGCGACACAAAGCGATTGATAGATTATCCGTCAAAAGTCAAATACGAAAATAATTTAAGTACCTACCTACTTTTTGTACATAATTATACATTAAAAAAAGTAGGTTGTATAATGTGTATAGGTGTATATAGTGTGATTTAGGTTGGTAGGTATTATTGAATACTAGACAAAGCACATTTTAAAGATGATATTTTATTGCACACATGAAATTAGATGATGATAAAAAAATTATACCATGTGTGTCTAAAACTCAAAAATTTCAAGTCTTAAAAAAACTTAAACGTCTATTGCATAATAAATACACAATATTACAAGCGGCCGGCCCGCCGTGGGATACCTACCGGTGGTGTTCAGAGAAGAAGACATTCCCATCCCCTCGTCTAGTGCGAAAGAGACAGGTGTTAACCTAATCTTGAAAACAGCTGAGCGTAACACGTAGTCCGTCTACCAATCCGCTTAGCTGCTCAATTATTCCACGCACAATTTCACGATACACTGATGAATCACTGAGAAAATTTAGTTCTTAATGAAAAGGGAAGCAGCGACTTCTATTCGCGGGCACAACACTCTCTCATTTAACCAATATTCGCCAGCACGACGGCTTCAAGTGGTAGCCAATTTGGATACAATGGTTCGATGAATTGAACCAATGACGATGGGACACACACACGCACACAGACATCAGGCAATACACAATAAAATACCGGCAACGCGCTGCAATATTTTGATTTAGATTTTATGGTTATAATGAGGTGACACCGGTGACAGTGACGAATTATCCCGCGCATGCGTTAAAAGAAGGGTGCGTTCCGAAACATATGACAATTTTTTTTTTTTAAATTTAATATAGTAGGTCGAAGTTACCTACTTCGACCTAAGACTTCGACCTACTAGATTAAATTTAAAAAAGTGTGTAGTGTTAGAATAGAAGCACAGATGTTATTTTATCAACTAAAGTAGTTGGAATGGAAGGAACAGGTAGGTAAGGGTAGGTTTTCGTAGCACACTTTGCAGTGTACGTACAGTTATGATGATCGATGAATGACTCACGTTTACGCGGTTTTTGCGGCAGATGTTCTGAATAAAAAGTTCTCTAAAAGCATTTCGGCACCTGTTAATTAATGTGTAACGGAAAATGATCTTGCGTCAGCAACGCTTTGAGAATACCCTAATTACTGAGGTGTATTAACATAATATAGTTAGATACTTTCCGTTACTCACACTCGTTAATTTACTATGATTGTGAAGTCATGTAGACATGGCAAACTTATTGATGATGATTTTATGAAATTGAATACTAAGTAAGTATGTTAAGCCTCAAACTCGTATGTGCACTATGTACATAGGTAAGTAGTTGTTTTGAAATTTTCAATTTAATTTATTCAAAAGTAATTTTACATTAGGCATTTTTTTAAAGTCAATAATTAGAAGACTTTGTGTTGTATTAAAGGCACAAAAAATAAGGTAACGGCAATTTTTTTACCTTTTTATTATTATTATTGATTATACTAAGTATATGAAATATTGAAATATCCGACTTATACGAGTTCAGTCAGTTCTTTAAAAACTACTTTTATGCAGACAAGATAAGGTTCCAAATAAATAACCACAAAGAGGTAGAAGTAAATAGATTTGACGTAGTTATTTGATTAATATCTATCAATCTGTGCCGAGCCTCTGAGTTCGAGTGCGATAGTGCTCGGTCAATACGTGAGCGTATAATATTTTTAATAAAACATAAAGCTGTTTTCTATTTTGTCCGGAAGGTTTTAAAAAAAACTGTGCTGTGTTTGCAATGTTTTTCAGAACTGGACCTTAGATACCATGGACTTTTAAGTATTATTGGTCCATGATATATAATAGGTACAAAGTGAATGAAGAAATTAGTGATACGAAAAAAATGTTGTGAATGTTGTGTGTGTGTGTGTGTCAACTAATTTTGGTAAGTAATAGTTTAAAATATATATATTTATTTATTTAGTTCTAATTTTCGATTATATTGCACATACACAATTATTATATTTTATAATGACTTTGTGGTCAAGTGATAGACATCCGGTAGCATACTCAGTGGTCCAGCTGTCGGTTCCCACTGGAGGTATGTCTATATCATGCTCGATTTAATTGGTGGTAAAGCGAAGCTTCTTCTAAGAACTTAGCAAGCTACCATCATACAATCTATGTTAGTTGCCATAGCAACTATGTTCACAACATTGTTAATATCCGTCAGTTAAGGGTACGACAGCCCAGATCCTGAGTGGTAAGAGGATTCCGGATAAAGATCACAAACCATGAAAAGCAAATGTGAATCTATTGGTCCGTTTTTTAGAATTTTGCAGAATCAATGCAGGTATACGCACTCGCCTACGTCGTATCATGAAAATGTTTAATAATAACTTTTCTGATAATCTTCGTTCGTAAATATTTTTTCCGAAACTAAATAAAAGACGATTTACAAAACTTGTTGCCCACTTAGTATGATAAAAAAACAAAATAAAATACTTAAATTAATTGTTTGTTGTTTTTTCATGTTCAACATTTTGTATTACGTTCATAAACACTGAAACTGAAGAATATGTTACTATTAGTAATTCTGTGGTGATTTCTCTGTATGTTTTTAGTGAATAACGGTAGTTGTGCATTAAAAAAATTAAAAAGCTGTGACAAAATTCAGCGCCTACGTCAGCCTTTCCGGTAGCATAGCGATCAGTGCAGCCGCCCAGATTGCGGAAGGCCTAGGTTCGTTTCCTGGCTGGGTTGGGTAGGCGTTTAATTTTTTCACTGTATTTTATAAGTATTTAATTCAGCTTCAGTGCAGCAATTAGCACTTAAAATTATAAAAAATAAAAATAAAAATAACTACTCGTTGGTTTCATTGATTCGTCCATGTTAAGTTTTTATTTTCATGATTTACTAGTGGCCGCTCGCGGTTTCACCCGCATGGTTCCCGTTCCCGTGGGAATATCTGGTTAAAAAGTATTCTATGTGTTATTCCCGGTTATAAACTATCTGTATGCCGAATTTCATCCAAATTCATTCGATAGTTTTTACGTGAAAGAGTTACAAACATCCATACTTACAAACTTTCGCGTTTATAATATTAATAGGATTACGCAATTGTTTTCCTTGAACAAAAAATGTACCAGTCGTTAAAACATAAAACTCACCACCCTGTGTGGTGGGTTTTAGTGCAAGCGCGGCGTAGAAGTTCATTGCATATTATGAGTTGTAGTAAGTATGCCTGCAGTAAAATCATTATCTAAGCTTCGAATTCGCAAAATTGCTACGATATATTTACTGAGTGACAGGCATAATTCAACCAGCATGGTAAAGTAAAGGATGCTAATTTGGAATACCACTTTTAAAAAAAAAGGTATTAATCATGATGAGTTAAGGGATAAAAGAGTAAAAAATGTATTCAATGTCAAAAAAAACTTTTCTAAAAAATAAAAATAATTATCAACTTTGGCTTATTAAAAGTAGGATTAAAGGGGTTTGGGTAAAAGTGGCTTGATTTTCAAAGTCCGCGGCCACTTATGGAACTTGCACCATTCGTTAGTATTTATTAAAGTAAAACATTTTTGTCATAAAACATTTTTGGCTAAAGTGTATCGGAACTGAGATATTTGATAAAAAAGAAAATAAAAATAGTCCCGTATTAATTGTTTGTATAATATACATTTCAGTATAACTACGGTTTCAAACGTTATAATTGTTATATCAGAGCTCAATGTCTATAAGATCCCTGCAATTCCTTTCGGCCAATGATAAAAGATATGATGGATATATTAAAAACGCAAGTCTTTTTTAGACTTCGATAAACTGCAGTCAATTCACGATAGCGTATTCCGTTATTATATTAGATTTTCTAAACAACAATTCAACGACATTCTGCAAAGTACACCGAATATTACTAGGCGACATAAAAGAAAGGCGGGGACAGCTCTTGCTACAGTTCTTGCTAAACTTCACACTGTCAAATGAGAGATTATCTACGGTTTTCAAAATGACCAGGAAGTTTTTGAAAAGACTATGAAACTAGTAAGAGAAGACTTATTGGCCAAGTTTGTTCCATTTCATTTAGGTTTCAACCATTTAACACGAAACGAAATGATATCTAGGTGTGTATCTATTCAAAATGCATTATTTGAATATCCTGAAGCTCCTTTATCTGAAAGACTACAGGTTGAGGCAAAAGTAATCAATCATCCGATGTTCTTTGGCTGTATTTTTTTTACAAATGAAAAACTTTGGTTCTGTTTGTGGATTATGTATTATTTATGTTTAATTATGTATTTTTTTATTTATGTATTGTTTTATTGTGTATTATTTATGTTTAATAGAATTTTTCCAATTAAGTCGAGAAGACGATAAGTACAAGTGGCCGCCGCCAGCATTATGGGCCCTTTTTATGGCATTTGCCATCACTTTTCCAGAACTTCAGGCGATAGGTTCGCGCATTCGTGTCGGATGATGTCCTTGAGGGCTTCCAGAGTCTGAGGCTTGTTCACGTAAACACAAGACTTCAAAAACCCTCACAAAAAGAAGTCTAGTACGGTCAAATCGACATCACATTGTCGACATGTATGTTACATCTGTTTACTTCAAATATGTCAAAACCAATTTGACATTTTTGACTTTGACCAATTTGACCAATTTGACTCAAAAGTGTTCGCAAGAGATCTGGGTATTGGGCAGTGCCAACTGACGACGCTGAAAACCGATGACGGCAGAACTGTCACGACCAGGTCCGATGTTATGGGAGAGGTCGAGAAGTTCTATGGACAGCTTTACACATCCACACGGCCACATGTACAAAGCTTAGCTAAATACCCTAAAGCTAAGTTAACCCGGCACTATACCGAAGACATCCCGGACATCAGCCTGTACGAGATTAGTATGGCTCTCAAACAGCTCAAAAACGGCAGGGCACCAGGTGCTGACGGAATTACGGCCGAGCTTCTAAAAGCAGGCGGAAGACCGGTACTCGTAACTCTTCAGAAGCTATTTAATTCCGTCGTACTAGGGGGCAGAACGCCAGAGACGTGGCACGAAGGTATGGTGGTACTGTTCTTCAAAAAGGGCGACAAAACCCTGCTGAAGAACTACAGGCTTATCTCACTTCTAAGCCACGTCTACAACTGTTCGCTGCTGCACTGGAAGATGTTTTCAAGCTTCTGAACTGGAAAGGACTCGGCATCAACGTCAACGAAGTATACATCACTCACCTTTGGTTTGCTGACAATATAATAGTCTTGGCTGAGACCCTGGAAGACCTCGGCGCAATGCTCGGTGACCTCAACAGTGGGTCTTAAAATGAACATGGAGAAGACGAAAGTTATGTCGAACTCACGTGTCGTACCCACTCCTCTCAAGGTTGGGGACTCTGCCCTTGACGTTGTGGACGATTATGTTTACCTGTGACAAACGGTCCAGCTAGGTAGGTCCAACATCAGCAAAGAGCCGATATACCGCAGTGTCTCAAGACGAAAGTTTTTGACCAGTGTGTGTTGCCGGTGATGACATACGGAACTGAGACGTGGTCGCTCACTATGGGCCTCATAAAAAGGCTCAAGGTCACTCAAAGAGTAATGGAGAGGGCTATCCTCGGGGTTTCTCTGCGTGATCGAATCAGAAATGAGGAGATCCGCAGAAGAACAAAGGTAACCGACATAGCCCGAAGAGTTGCTAAGCTCAAGTGGCAGTGGGCAGGGCACATTGCTCGCACGACTGATGGCCGCTGGGACGGGATAGTCCTGGAGTTTCGACCGCGTACCAGAAAGCGCAGTGTAGGCAGGCCTCCAACAAGGTGGACCAACGATCTGGTGAAGGTCGCGGGAAGCCGCTGGATGCGAGCAGCACAAAAGCGGTCGTTGTGGAGATCCTTGGGGGAGGCCTTTGTCCAGCAGTGGACGTCTTTTGGCTGAGATGATGATGATGATGATGATGATGATGAACAAAATCATATGAAAATAAATAATTACTGCAGATATGTAGAAAAATATGAAAAACATAATATATAAGGTTTCAAACAACACAGATATTATGTATTCATAGCTTCACTTTGACCTTGCATATCTCGGTTTCGATATTACTTAGGTCAAAAACCTTTTTGCAGCCATATATTTCAGTCGATTTACTATTAAACTAGAACAATTATTTCATTGGCCGCTGAAAAAAAAAATCAAGCCAACCTCCATACAAATTTACCCAAACCCCTTTTGGTATAATCATGAAATCACAAATTGGCGCAGTTTAACTAACCAAAGTGAGTGTAATTTGGAATAGGGTGTGACGTATGTTGCTGTGGTAACGAATAATTAACATGTATGTCACTGAGCGCTGATCGGAAAATTATACTCTCTCGCATTATTTGCGTTTTTTCCTTTTAATCCACAACATCTGGCGACCGTGACAGTCTGCTGTTAATGACTGCGAAGCAGTCATTAACAGCAGACCCCTCACATACGTAGGCGGCCAAAAGGAGATACAACCGATGACTCCTTCTATGTTCATTCAGCCATTGACGTCCCACAGTACAACGGACTTGGATGAGGTCGATGGCAAGATATTAAATATGAGACATCGTTACTGTCAAAACCTACGTGAAGATCTGCGGAAACGGTTTAGGGATGAATACATCAGCGCACTTATTCAGAAACGCGACCAATTTAGTCAAGTGCCACTTCAAATTGGAGATATTGTCTTGCTGGAAACTGAAGGCAAGCGTGTGACGTGGCCACTTGCAGTCGTCGAAGATATTTACCCTGGTGCCGACGGCGTCACGCGAGTGGCTCAAGTGCCGACGTCAGCGGGGACGCGAGTCAGACCCGTACAACGACTGTTCTCTTTAGAACTGCGGGACAGACACTCAATCGTTAAGGAGACGACTCGAATGACGACTGGACTAGACGACGCTAACGACGTTACCGACGTACGACCTAGCCGAGTGAGGAGGTTGCCTCAACACTTGTTTGATTACGTACTAAATTAAGCTGGTAGCCTCCCGGTTTTCCTCGCCGGGGAGTGTGACGTATGTTGCTGTGGTAACGAATAATTAACATGTATGTCACTGAGCGCTGATCGGAAAATTATACTCTCTCGCATTATTTGCGTTTTTTCCTTTTAATCCACAACATAGGGTATTACAAATTACAATTTCTAGCTTAAAATATTTATATAAATTTGTTACAACTGATACACTAAACTGTAGATTTGCACAAGTATAAACATATAAATATAAGTTACACTCAAGTTGCAAGCCGATTTATTATCTATGTACTTAATAATTTTTCTCGATAGCACTTTCACATGCAGTTTGTCACGTCATGGCTAACTCTAAGTCATGCCGTTTTGTTTGCTAATACACAGACTATGTAATACTGGTATTCGATAATAGATGGCCCTCCTGTATAATTTTATAATGCAGCACTTATTCCAAATTACCAGCAGTATTTCAAATTAGCATCCTTTCCTTATTGCATTTGCTGTATTGCGAACTGAATGGTAGGTACAAAATTACAGGGTTTAAAAGAACTGAAGCTTCAGGGACAGCAATAAGCATGTAGTTTTTAACTATAATTACCTGCACTAACTTTCTATTTCTAATTATTATAAAGGCGCGAGTGAAATTCACTCTTTTTACCCGACTGCGTCAGAAGGAGGGTTATGTATGTATGTATGTATGTATGTATGTATGTATGTATGTATGTATGTATGTATGTATGTATGTATGTGTGTATGTATGTATGTATGTATATATGTATGTATGTATGTATGTATGTATGTATGTATGTATGTATGTATGTATGTATGTATGTATGTATGTATGTATGTATGTATGTATGTGTGTGTGTATGTATGTATGTATGTATGTATGTATGTATGTATGTATGTATGTATGTGTGTGTGTATGTGTATGTGTATATGTATGTTTGTATGTGTGTATGTATGTGTATGTATGTTTGTATGTATGTATGTTGTATGTATGCATGTATGTCTGTTTCTTTGGCACGCCCTACAGCCCAAACGGCATGGTGGATTTTAACATATGAGGTGTCGTTAGATTTGTTTTGACTGTGGAAGTGACATATCCTATAAAAAAAAAAAGTAAAAACATTGCCCGGGTTAGCTATTAGTAGTCTTGACCCCAAAAAACTTGATGACTTGATTTCAATGATGGAGGCCTTTGCCCAGCAGTGGGACAGTTATAGGCTGTTTACTTTACTTTACTTTACTTTACCCCAAAAAACTGTTAGATCGACCACACGAACAAAATTCTTTAAACGAACTACAAAGTCTACGGAATTTAATGGATAAGGCCAATTTTTCTATGGACGTATTTTAATAATTTTCATTTAGGTACAGCAATGTTTTATGGTGTTTTGTTTTCCCATTTTTAAAAAAACTCAAAGAACTTGTCAGTCAAAAGTACTAGACGATAAGAGTTTCGTTTTTATTGACAATTGGTGTATGCGCTATGACTTTGCTATTGACACGTTGACTGCCGCAAAACCAGAGACAATAGATAATTTATTGTTTGTCGGGCACCGGTGCCACCACGGCGATTAAAGACCTAAAAGAGGTAAGGCGTTTTAATATAATTATTTTATGTAGGTTTTGAAATGCTTGCATGGTTATTTTTACAGAAGTCTTTAATCTATAACCATTGTATAGCAAACCGTAGCCGGCGACTTTGCTATTTTAAAACGACCTCGTATTTCGGTGATCTGCGTTTGGATTTTTTTCTATATAGCCCTAACGTCTAAATCAGGCTACTCGAGGTACTGTATTACTTAGTGATAGTGTAGACCACCGGTCTCAAACCCAGAGGTCCCGGGTTCGATTCCCAGCGGGGGTAAATGTTAGTGTACTCGGTTTGGTGGTAAGGCTTTTTTGCCCACCTGGTAGGCTGCCTAGGGTAAGATCTTAATATGTCGCCATAACATTAATGTGTTCCGGCAGCTAGAGACAGATTATAGCACTTCGTCGCCCCAACTTAATTTTACAGGCGCTTACTACGACATTGTGTACTAAAGTGACCAGCAACTTCCCATGCTAACTGTACGGTGTTATATATACATTCAGGATATGAAAGCTCAAGAACATAGTTGTAAAGCACCCATTGAGACAGTGTTAAGGTCATGATCAATTGAACAACACGAGTGTATCAATTGGTTGTGTACCAATGACAATTAATGACCGATCTCGCATTTGCGATAAATAAACTGCTTATTGATTGTTGTTGGTCGATAACAGTAATTAGCTACAAATAAACGTAATGTTCCCACTGCTGGGGCATAAGCCTTCCCTAATGGATAGGGAAAGCGGGCCACAAACCTCCACCCGGGCCCAGTGCGGATTGGTGGGTGATAACGACTGCTAATGCAGCCGGCACCAACCGCTTAACGTGCCTTTCGAAGTACGGAAGATTTCGAGTTGATACATTTTCGTCACCCATCCGATGACCGGCCTTTGCGAAAGTTGCTTAACCTCAGCACTTGCAGACCCGTTATCCACTGCGCCAAATGTAACATAATGTATGTCAGTTTAAGAGGATTCACAAAAATCTCCAGTCCTAATTAAAAATAGAATTTGCAAAGAGATCGACTTACTTCTTTCGGGACCCGAATCTACGCCAAAATTAAACTACTTACCGAGTTTTAATGGTAAGTTAGGGCAATAGTAAATCATCTTATTTTCAGTTTTGATATTCAATATAGCATTGCTTCTCATTCGCGCTCGATCTGCGTGCGATTGCTGAAGTTAAGTAAGTAATTTTCGCAAAGGCATTGGATGGGTGACCAAAAATGTATCACCTCGAGCTCCTCCGTGCTTTGGAAGGCACGTCAAGCCGTTGGTCCCGGCTGCATTAGCAGTCGTTAATAACCTCTCTCTGTCCATTCTCAGGGAAGGCTCGTGTCCCGTAGTGGGGACATAAAATGAGCTGATGAAGATGATGATGATAGCATTGCGAATGCAAATAACAATTAAAACTAATTCCTTAAAGCAACAATTTACGTGTTGTTGTTGTTTTGTTGATAAATCTTTTTTCACTCATTGTTTTTGTAAATAGTTATATATTCCAAAATTTCGCACTTTCCACATGAAAGGTAAGCATGAGACACTACTGTAATTATCTTTGACACCCAATATCCTTTACGAGCATAAGCGATTTTCCGTTACGGGAAATATTTGTTCATACTTACACAGAACACACACATACATACTCGCTCAAAGCGATCGTTTGATCAACGTTAATGTAATGCTCTGAGTGCTTAGTGCGAGTTCTATTTGCCTTGAATCATGTTTACGAAAATGAGATTATTTTATTATGACTTTGAAGCAATGCCCCCTTTTTTTAAATAGGTATATTGTTTTACGCATATACTGGGGCGCGTATATAGAAATGCTACTTCAATACGTCCCCGCCGCCGCCGGCTGAGACGAACTGGCTAGCATTTCCAAACGATAAACACGCGCAAATCCTGCTCCAATACGTCTCAGACGGTGACGTAGGTACTGCAGTAGGATTCCTAAGTTAATAATCATTTAGATGTACTGGGAACCCTCATCCTTTTCTTCAAGCTCGCGTGACGTTTTGGGGTAGGATTTCTAGTAGGTACTTGAGTCTATAAAAGTTACATTATAATACATTCAAGGGGAGAATTTGCTCCCCCCCTTCCGTGACTGCGCTCCCCCCTTCCCTACGCTGCGCTTCGCTCGGGAAAAAAAAATTAACTTAACCTAACCAACATTGTCGTACTTTATTTGCTTTATTTGTCATGCTACATACCTACTCCATCTTTTAACCAGAAACCTATATTAGTTCTTAGCCTTCCTTTAGCATCAGTTTCACGTTGACAAACAAAATTAGGATAACCTTTACTTTGCGGCGCGTTATATAGCTCGTAATCCTACTGCAGTACGTCACCTAACTAACTCAGTTCATCTCAGCCGGCAGGGACGTATTGAAGTAGTATTTCTATATAGGCCACCGGGGCTAGGGGCGAACCCGGTCTATGTGGGAATCTCCTCCTCTTCCATGAAAAGCTACTAGCCTATGCCTTTGCGGGCGTCTCCGGCAGGTCCCGGACATGGGTTGGACTCGTGGTGGCATGTGGTTAGCTGTAGAAGTGGGAATGTTCGTCTGCCTGGTTGAGGTCTAGCCAGGCTTCCATTTCATGCACAGCGAGCGGGTCCGAGTAGCGGTCCCGAAGCGAAAGGATCTGCGGGGCACGTGAGTTGTCCATAGTTGATTGTTCTGCTCGGTGGTTTTCATTGAGTAGGCTTCCAACATCTCTGGTACTAGTCTGGAGAACTAGTAGAGGCGCCCGCTAGATGCAATGTCTCCGGTTGAATCAGCCGCGTAGGATTTTGGAACTGATGAGGTGCCTGGATGGGTACTGAGAAGTGAGTGGGCTTACAACTCCGCCACCAAAGAGGACATTTGGTAGTCGACTTTAGAGTTGACGACCCGAGTAGTGGAATCTGCGAGTTGTACTCTTAGTGCAACGAGAAGTGAGCGAGCTTACAGTTCCTACCTATTTGGATATTAGGTAGTGAACTATACGTGTCTACAGGGCAACTAGCTCGAGGCACTAGTCTTAAAAGTACCGGATGAAGGATGCGTACCGGCGCGTTCTGATCTGGCGTTATGACTTGACGTAGATGGTCCCTTGTGCTTGCGCAAGGATGTCTGACACCTAACTTTATAACCGTAAGGTTGGTAGCGGGGTCCAGCTACTAGAAGCTCGGGGAAAGGGAAGTTCCAACCAAGAGTCTGGTACCATCTCTTCTCTGCCACAAGATAAGTTGTTATATTGCCATATAGTTTTATCGTTTTGTTATTTAAAACTAGCACTAGCACCTAGATGTACCTTATTCGCCCAAAGCAATCGTTTGATCAAATATAATGCTCGAGCTGAACGTACCTAAGTAGGTAAGTCTCTTTTAACTAGAACAACTTTTATGGATCTACTCGCGTTTACTTTAAACATTGATTTAGATTATTTTATCCTGACGTTTTGAACCCTTTGCTGGGTCCGTGGTCACAGGAAGACTGGGTCAGTATGTATGTAGGCTATTTCTGGGCAAGCTTGTTCCATCGTTGGCCTCTTCTTAGCCCTAAGGATTAGAATGAGGCCAAGAGCAAGCCCATCTCTCAATAAAAATAAAAAAATAAAATGTATGTATGCTTAGATCTTTAAAACTACGCAACGGATTTTGATGCGGTTTTTTTTTAATAGATAGAAGGATTCAAGAGGAAGGTTTATAAGTATAAATACACGCATAATATAGTAGAGAAACTTTGATAATTTTAGAGGTTTCATATTTTTTTCGCTTACTTTGCAAATGCTGGCTGAACCTTAGGAGATAGATCAAAATAATGTACTACAGTATTTTACACCTTAAAAAGATCTACAAAAAAGACCGCGATGGTATATGTCTATCTCTTAAGGATAACCCACAATAAGAATCTTTTATCCTTTACTTTTTACGAGAAATAATGGCTTATTTACGAAGCGATTTTAAGCAATACAGCATTAATCCTTATCAAATTAAGTACCTTAAATACATTGTGCATTTAATATAGATCAATATGGCCCTTTACATTTTCGAAGATATTAAAGATTTCAAATGCAGGGACATAGCGGTTGCGTGTATCAGCATTGCACCCGTGCGAAGCCGGAGCGGGTCGCTAGTATTTCATAAAAATCGATCGAGCCGTTTCGGAGGAGTAAGGCAACTAACATGTGACACGAGAATTTTATATAATAGATATAAGTATATGTCCATAAACGATCGTGTGATCAGCCCTAATGTAATCATCTGACTTGAACATAATTCTGCATACAATTTATCTGCACATTTCTGCAATTGTACTAATGCGATCTGTTTTAGTGCACGCATTAGTGGGATTGCAACGGCACGTGGACGAGTAATTTAGTGCACAGCTGGTTAAAGAGTTTAGTACTTTGTTGTATAACCGCCCTTGTGATGGTCTAGTGGTTAAGACCACCCAGTCTCAGACCCTGGGGGGTCTGGGGGGTCCCCTGGGGGGGACCCAGGGGTCCTGGGTTCGATTCCCAGCGGGACCATAATCTTATCATAATAAATCGTCATTGTTGTGTTCCGGCAGCTAGAGATGAGATAGCCGGGTGAAGTGCGCTTCCTCCTTCGTCCTTTCCTACACTCACATCAATTGGCCACACAATGCCTGATATTAAAATCAGACAGTGTGATGTACGTGCGGAGCTACAGTCAATCGATGTTCGGAAAGCTAATGGTCCTGATGGCATCCCAGCAATAGTTTTAAAAATGTGTGCAGCGGAGTTGTCCCCCGTTTTAACTCGTCTATACCGTCTCTCGCTTTCTTCAGGTTGTGTGCCGGAATCTTGGAGAGATGCTAATGTGCAACCGGTTCCGAAAAAAGGAGATCGGTCAGATCCGACTAATTACCGCCCAATAGCCGTTACTTCAGTTTTGTGTAAAGTCATGGAGCGGATTCTAAATAAACAGCTTATCCGCTACCTAAAAGAACACCCCTTAACTCACGATCGCCAATACGGGTTTCGGCCGAAACGGTCAACGGATGATCTTCTAGCGTTCGTTACACATCTCTGGGGTGAGGCTATTGATAAGCGTGGCGAGTCGGTGGCTGTTGGCCTTGACATAGCCATGGCTTTTGATCGGGTCTGGCACAAAGCCCTTCTGTCCAAGCTCCCGGCATACGGTCTGCCTGCTCAGTTCTGCAACTGGGTCGCTGGCTTCCTACATGAGCGTAGAATCCGAGTACTCACAGACGGATGTGCTTCGCGGTTCATGTCAGTGAACGCTGGTGTCCCTCAGGGGTCCGTTCTATCCCCCACGCTGTTCCTTCTGCATATCAATGATATGCTTCCACTTGGAAATATTCATTGCTATGCAGATGATAGTACGGTGCACGGTGGGTATAACGGTCACCCAGCGGCTGGGCAGGTCGAGACTGAAGTGAAGCGAGTAAATCTTGTCATTGAGCTCAATCGGGTGTTGGACCTCATATCTAAATGGGGCTCCAATAACCTTGTTGAGTTCAATGCCAAGAAAACACAGGTATGCGCGTTCACGGCAAAAAAGTCGCCATTCCTACCCCTTCCCTCTCTTCAAGGCACATCACTCGGCCTGCAGAGCAGTATAAACATGCTTGGTATGGAGATTCGCTGCGATCTGAACCAGAGGGACTATATTGAAACCGTGATAAAAACAGCGTCACATAAACTCGGTGTCCTGAACAGGGTGCGGCGATTCTTCACGTCGGATCAGTTGTGCCTTTTGTACAAGACACAGGTGCGATCTTGCGTGGAATATTGCTCGCACCTCTGGGACGGTTCCGCAAAGTACCTTCTCGATGCCTTGGACAGATTGCAGCGGCGCGCTATACGCATTATCGGCAGTGCAGAGGTCGCTAATGCTCTCGAGCCCCTGCAATTGCGTAGAGATATAGCGTCACTCAGCGTCTTCTACCGCTTATACCACGGCGAGTGCTCTGAAGAGCTTTTTGACCTCATCCCGCCTTCTCCCTTTCTCCATAGGAGTACGCGTGCTGCTCTCCGGAGTCACCGCTGTACTGTCTCGAACATTCCATCGCGCACAAAGAAATTTGGTGACTCGTTTTTCTGTCGCACTTCCAAAAGATGGAATAGTCTACCAGCGCACGTTTTCCCTCCTTCCTATGACATGGGGTCCTTCAAACGAGGCGCGAAGAGGCACCTTGTGGGCCGGCAGGGTGAGGGTGACTGATGCTGCGTTGTTTTCTCTCTGCACCAGTTGTCCTTACGTCTGGACTCCATTTCCACTTAAGATCAGGTGGAGTGGAGACATTTGCCGAGCTATGTACAAAAAAAAAAAAAAAATTATCTAGCCCAAGAGAAGCTTCGTTATGAAACTCGTTAAATGGTTACAAGACAACGGATAAAAATACTTAAAATACTTAAATACATACTTATTGTACATAGAAAACACCCAGACCCGAGACAATTTAGAAAAACAATAATTGCTAAATTGACCCGACCGGCGATCGAACCCGGGACCTCAGAGATGGCGACACCATGAAAACCGGTGTACAAACCACTCGACCAAGGAGGGCGTCAATCATCACTCAACATTAAGTGAAATGAAGGCCAAGGGCTTACCGGTACGACATGAATCGAAATTGAAATAAAACAAGCACAAGTCTGAAAACCCGCTTATTTAACCAGTAGGTATGTTCTCCTTACCATGAATGACGATGTCGAGACATGGATGCTCACAAATGAGGCTGTGTATCGGATAAGAGCAGCACAGAGAGCCATGGAGGAGCGCTCCATGTTTGCTGTCAAACTTGGAGATCGGGTTTCAAATACCGTCAGCAGAAGTCGGTGCAATTAAGGTTCAGGATATCGGGAATCGGATTGGAATTCTAATGAAGTAGGACAAGACACCTTACTATTGGCTAAATGTGGTGATGACTGGTAGACCACATCGTCGAAGAAATGGTGGCCGAGATCTTGCAAGAGAAACGTCTGATGACCAGCAGCTAGGTGATTCAAAGCCCTACATGGCATTAATGTAATTATTGGACATCAAATGCATAGATACTGCTTTACGGAGATTTTTTTTTGCCACTGTTTCACTGCTCGCCTTAATATCTTTATATGTTTTTTTTTAAACCCTTCTCTATGTAACAGTGTGCAAAATAAATTACTTGATTGGATTTAGATAACATAGTAAACAGTACAGTACGCTTCAAAGATTTTACTTATATAAACTATTTAGACTTACTAAATATTTTAAAGTATTTTTGTTTTTTTGTTTGTAACGAATAAACTTAAAAACTACTGGACCGATATAAAAAAAAATTTTCACCATTAGAATGCTACATTAGCGCTGAGTAACATAGGCTACCTTTTATTACTAGAAAAAAATGTTTACTTAATGACAAATAAATAGTATATACAGGGTCTAACAAAATCAATAAGCGAACGTTTAAGGGCGGTATCTATACATCATTCTGAATACAATGACAAGAAATGGGCTCCACTTTTATAGTGATTTTTCAAAGTTATGTTTTCTAACAAACTAAATCAATTAAAATAATGCACATCATGAAACATGCTGTATCTTTACTAACACGCACGCAAGCATCAATAAAAAGATAGTGTACAGATACACGCACACAATTGAAAAACCATTGTATGACATTCATACACACACGGCTATCTTTGTGTACGTGTAGTACAGCTGTACGGGTTTGGAAAGGCTGTATTTTTTGGTGAATTATGATAATGTTTTGTTGATTATCTCGGTAATAACGAGCCTACAGGCTCGTCACCGAGAAAAACCGTCGTCAGGCAAAACTACAGTTTTGAACCCAATTTGGTGAGCATGCTCAGTGTGATGTATAGATGCTCCCCTTAAACGTTCGCTTATTGATATTGTTAGACCCTATATATAATACCTACGATTTGTTTGTTGTGCCGTCTCATAGAAACTGTCAAAGCGGTACGTCCGCCGGATCAGCTAGTAAGTGATATAACATTGTTATGGTGATACCTATGTTCGCACAAAGAGTGAGTACCTAAGACAATCGGCTTACCTTGCCTGAATACATATTCAATCACGCAAATCTCCAGTCTCGGAATCCGAAGAAAGCCTCCACGGGTTCACGAATCCGGGTGAAGCGCCCTTCTATCTCTAGGTATACTCGTAGAGTCACATGATGTAATCGAGTGTGAGTAGTAGGTTTATTATCTATAATCAAACTATTATCAATAAGAATCTCATCGTAAAATCATGCGTTACCACAGAATACATAAGTTACATCATCATCAATCATCATCAGCCTATACTAGCCCACTGTTGGACATAGGCCTCTCCAAGTGCACGCCACCGAGCACGATCCGCGTTACATAAAATCAATTAATTATATTGACATGGTGCTTACTTGGTGTAGTGGAGACGTAATTTTATTAAGGCTGCACGAATTGTATCCTAAACAATGAAAAATTAAAAAATATAGAATGTGAGTTTGGATTGGCATTGACAGATTTCGGCCGCTCCTCTTCCCTTTTTGAAATTATTGAAAAGAGTATACAGGGCGTCCCACGGCCATGCCACATGGAGGGAAAGTACCTTAATTATTGTAGATGGAACATTTTACTGAAAGAAGACTTTATTTTAATTTTAAAAACAATTTAAACTGCATTCATACATTTTTAAATAATTGTCTGGTTGAACCGGGAATCAAACCCGGTACACGAGAAAAAAATCAACCCGTAGTTTTATCATACCGATCGGAAGGCTTCATCATAAGGATTATTTTTTGCTAAATAACATAGCATCAGAAATAAAAGGAAGACCATGAATTTTAACATTGAATGTAAAATTCCCTTCTGACAAAGTTTTTGCTTCACGTATAGATTATTTTACTTGACTATTTGGCTGTAAGACCCGAATACAAATAAATAAATAAAAATAAAATATATTTTTTTGCAGTATAATTATTCTAAAAGTATTGCACTGTACCTAATAAAACATTTGACTAGTAAACAGACTGTTCGTCATCCAAACGGTGTTTAATAAAAATAACGCTTACAACTTTTAGCAATATACGCTGGAAGCTACAAATCTCTCTCTACCCCGTTTCAATTTTAAATTGAATTCTACGCAGCCACCTACCTACCTATATCTACACTAGAAGATTTATTCGTAACTCCCTCGATGGCCGCCGCAGTACCGGATACTAAAAAAGTATCCACCAGAAATGTGAACGAGTGCGGACAAGCGAATCGAACTATTTTTTCTATTATGTTTTCATTTCATTGTTTACACTGTAAAAGACGCCTGGTTTTTTTTAATTGGTACGGTAGTGGTACAATCACAGGTATTTTAATATAATAATAATAATAATCAATACTGGTGTTCAATAAATAAACAAAAACCGACCAAGTGCGTGTCGGGCCACGCGCATGTAGGGTTCCGTAGCCCATCTCAATAATGCGGACTCTGAGAAGAGGGCTTTCATGAACATTTTATTTTAATGTAGATACTACCGGTTTCACACACCTGACAACGTTATTTAAGTAATTCCCAATGAGG
This sequence comes from Eudonia lacustrata, assembly GCA_947562085.1. NCBI lineage: Eukaryota > Metazoa > Arthropoda > Insecta > Lepidoptera > Crambidae > Eudonia > Eudonia lacustrata. The sequence continues at coordinate 27,570,419 of OX387340.1, read as the reverse complement.
AATTTGTACTGCGCCAACTACATTTTACTTATAAGTTGGTCGACTGTTACTCGTAAACTTGTAAAGCCTACTTAACTGTGATAGGTTTCCTTTTAACTTCGTCATATATACAGCTACCGTGAATATTTTCACGTATTCAAAAACAACCATTTGGCTGGCAGGGGGGGGGGGGGACACTTACTCTAACAAAATTTTTTTAAAGCTTAATAATTCATAAACGGATGCCTCAATCAAAAAACTGTTTCATCAAACCCGCAATATTCTTAAAATTGCTATCCAACGACACCTCACACTATGGGGTAGACAAGAAAAAAAATTACATCCCCACTTCACGTGTAGGGAAGGGGGAAGGGAGAGCTACCATCTGGTCAAACTCGTATACATGTACGAGTACCTAAGTGATTCTTTAAAAATCTTTTTTTTGCTAGTAAACTGTGTTTCTTCACAAAATTAATATGAGTGCAATAGAATCTCAGATTTTTTTTAAATAACGTAGCAACCTCGTTTTATACACGTTCGTGCATAAATATTCTAAATCCAAGCCAAGCAATCTCCTAAAACGCAACGTGAAATACGTACCTACTACGGTACTCTCAAAACTAGGAAACACTTCGCCTTCTCTGACAATGAAACTAAACCGAAACATACTGATTCACATACTTATTGTTTTCTAAAGTTAACGTGAACACTACACATTGAAATGAAACAACTTTTACGAATCTACTCGCGTTTATTTTGCACATTACTTTTAATTAATGATTATCCTGACGTTTCGAACCCTTTGCAGGGTCCGTGGTTACAGGGAGACTGACGTGTTGGTCGTCTCATAATTAGTTAGTAGCTTGTATACCCTCATTTAAATTTAATCAGGTGCGTTCCGTTTTACGCAGAAAGAGCTTACAGTACCTTTTGGTCTGGCAGTATGGTGTTGGGGCTAGGATTTAATATTTTGTATGATGGGATCCCAGATGGGTAGAGTCCAACCATCTTCTCTGTTGAAATTAGGATGTTTTTTAATTTCAATAGCCTCGCGTATCATCCTAGGAATGAATCGTTGTAATGGTTGGGTCCCTCTAGGGCATGTTCGCATACTGCAGACTTATTTTCACGCCTATGCTTGACGTCGGCTATCGCGGGTTCCTACACTTCTCTTTGTTTGCCCGATGTAAGAGAGCCCACAGTCGCAGTCCAGTTTGTACACGCCTGCATCTTAAAGGGGTACGTTGCACTTGACAGGTCGTAAAAATTGGTTGATCTTCTTCGGCGGCTTGAAGTAAGTATGGTTTGAACTCGCTTTAAGATATGTCCAATCTTGTCAGTGACACCTTTCATATATGGAAATTACAGTAGGTTGGCGTTCGACTGTGGTTGGTTTATTGTCACATACTTACTAAGTTTCTTATTTCTTTTTTTTTGTTTATAGCTCGGCAAATTACTCCATCCCACCTGATGTTAAGTGGAAGTGGAGTCCAGACGCGAAGATAACTGGTGCAGCGCGAAAACCGTTTGTTTTCACGAAAACAAACGTAGCATCAGTTAACCTCACTCTGCCGGCCCACAAGGTGCTTCTTCACGCCTCTTTTGAACCCATAGAAAGGTGGGATATTATTCATGCAATATACAAAATTGTTTCTTTAAAATGGTGTAATATTCAGTTTCAGCGCTCGATGCGAACGAAATAGCAAAATACCGATATCCAATCTGGATTCCCGCCATACCTACGTCGCGCCGCCGCCGCCTCCGCGCCCGCCGGATGCATGTCGGATGCCTTGCTTGCGGATATCCAGCAACTTGTCATATCTCTATACGATACACTGCAACGAGACGCGAAGTGGCTAGCACGACTTTTAATTACCATTGTTTTGATCATGGTATTTAAAACGAGTTTGGCATTAGAGCAGCGCCGCCTTTTTTGTGAGAATGTTCGCTGTTTGGCCGTCCATGGCCATTACAGCGTCGTCGGACATGTTTGAGGGCAGCCAGACACCTATAGGGTTCCTGAAGCCGTGTGATCGAAACATCATCACAAAGTGTCAAAGGGGATGGCATCATGCAAGCATGTCCAAATCCCCTACTAGATTCTCCGAGGAGTTCGCATCGCATCGAGACAGCGCCTCCTGCTGGAGGTTGCAATTTGCAACGCAAAAATTGCAAGCAAAACAAATGCAACAATTTGCAAGTTGCAATTTATAATTTGTAACCTCCAGCAAAAGGCGCTGTCTCGATCTGATTGCAACTTGCAATTTTGCAATACCAACATCAACATCCCCGAAAATGTAAACAATGTCCCCGCAACTACTATTGGTCTAAAAACGACTACAACTAGTCTAAATTTCTTTGAAGTAGTAGATATTATTCAAATGATTGAGGATACTAGCTTATTTTTTTAATTTGCGAAACATATTATTTGGTGAAATGAAAAAAGGTCAATTGACATTTTAATATTTAGCACATTTAACAAGTGTAGTGTTTGCTAATGGATCATTTGCTGAGTGAGTTTTTATAAGATGATACTTTGTCAAATTACTCGTTTGCCAAATGAACATTTGGTGAAACGTTGTTTGTCGAATGACCATTTGTCAATAATTTTTTGTCAAACATTAGTAATCCTTATTTTTTTATAATGTTTTCTAAAAAATGAAACTTGTCTAGATCGATTTATCGCCCCCGAAACCCCCTGCAAACTATATTTCATGAAAATCGTCCGAGATTCAGATTATATTTAAACAAGAATTGCTCGTTTAAAGGTATTAGACAAGATAACAAAATTCATAAGGAATGTGAATAAAAATGAAACATGATGTAACTACTGTATGTACCTCTTAATGATTTAAAGCGTGTTGTTCGTGAAAATTTCGCGTTCATTACCAATTCTACGACTTTAATATGTCCCAATAAATCCGCGATAATCAATCAACATCAAATTAAGCCCGGTGTCGATAGCTGCTCGCAATTAATATTCCTTATTTGCCTCGGGATTTGGCTGTGACGACTCCTTCCGATAATGATATTTGTTGCAAAACTCAATTATGCGATGATGGAAACTCCTTTTTAATATATTGAGTTCATGAGCCAGTGATACCGGTTTCATAGGCAATATAATTTTCATAGCAAGAGTTAATGAGCGAAGTTCTATGACTTTTTCAAAATTTTTTTTATGTTTGGAGCTCGGATCACATCGAGACCCCAGCCCAACATTGGCACGTTTATGGGCTAATGATAATGATGATTAGAATGTGGCACGGAAAATGTAGATTCCATCCTACTAATATTATAAACGCGAAAGTTTGTAAGTATGGATGGATGTTTGTTACTCTTTCACGTAAAAACTACTGCATGGATTTGGATGAAATTCGGCATACAAATAGTTTATAACCTGGATTAACACATAGAATACTTTTTATCCCGACATTCCCACGGGAACGGGAACCACGCGGGTGAAACCGCGAGCGGCCGCTAGTAATTAAATAAGCAAGCAATGGCAAGTACTAAAAATGGAGTGCCACCACCATTTTCATCGCCAAAAAATAACATTGATCGTGATTGAAGTTTTACGGGATAAATTTAATTTATTTATTGAATCACAAACAAGTTTACAATATTATTCTTAAGGGATCAGCTAGTAGCAGGTGGCCGGAATACAATTGTTGCTTAAGACTAAAATCAGTTGCTGAATCATTAAACGTAGGAGATGTTTAATTATGAAATATTATTATATAAATTATCTACCGTCGTCGGCACACACTTATTTTGTCCCCGGGTGTACACATTTTTCCGCTAACGAATGTTCGTAGCGACGTTTTCATTTCTGCGAGCGATTCCATTGGTTTTGGGTTAATTACTTTCATTTCAATGGGTCTCGGCTTAATGGAAATATTATCTGGGGTTTAGCAAAGTTGCATAATATTGAAAACTTAAAAGTATTAAACGGCATAGACACTTGAAATATGTTATGTTAATTTACTAAATACCTAATAATAATTGCCAAGTGGTTGAAATTCAAGAGTAATTCACAAAATATACAGTATTTATACTATATAATGTAATATATAAATTTTCTGCTCTGCCTATGTACTTATCTTATTTTTAGTATTATTCACTATAGTTTGACTTTGTTTTTCTTAGAAAAAAATTGACTTTTACTCTAGTAACACTCACCAGTAGTAGTACTTTAGTACTGTAGTGGTACTGTATGACATTGTGGAAATTGAAACTTTTACCTAATGACAAGTTAACTTATATTTTTTATTTTGTTTTTTTTTTAATGTTGTTGTTGTTTTCTATATGTTTTGTGTTTACTTAATGGAAGGTGTCCTGCTATGATAGGGCGGGCATTTTCCAATATTTTTGACGCTGTAAGAGAGAAAAAAGCTGGACACTTGCTGAGTTTATTGCCGGTTCTTCTCAGTACAAGATCTCCCGCCCAGTGTAGACTTACGAATCGATGACATAGTGACATTCACAAGAGCTTCTTGTAGCATAAACTGAATAAATGATTTTGAATTTATAATTTTGAATTTTGAATTGAATTTTATAAGTCTTTATTTTTTCTTTACGTATTAAATATACAGATAATGCATTGCTAAGGTACATTTATCGGTTAAAATATATAAAAACTTAAGGGAAACCAATGTATCTGTAGCTTAATGAAAAAGAAGGGAAGTAAAAAAATACTTTGTGTTTAAGACTCACTCTCAAAAAACAATATCAGATATTATACGTAAGTATTACAAGACTGAATAAGAGTTTTAGTTTTGGACCAAACAACAATACAACTAAGAGAATAATCCCCGGCCATAAATTGGAAATAGTTACGTTCCGTCATTGCTGAGCTGCGTTAAGCTGCTGCTTCGTGGATTTTGACAAGCTATTAGTTATCTACTAACATCAGATTCTAAGCTAGAATTTCAGATTCGATGATATTTTTGACCGCCTCTGTGGTCTAGTGGTTGGAGACCGGTGTCTCAGACCCAGAGGTCCTGGGTTCGACTTCCAGCGGAAGTTACGTGTTTGTGTACTCAGCTTGGTTGGTGGTAAGTATGGCTTTTTTGTCCGCCTGGCTAGCTACCACCATCTTACTCAATACTCAATATTTTTATTGCACACCATAATGTTACAAAGATGTTATAATATATGTTTTAATATATGCCATGTCGGGCACAGCAATTTGAATAGTGAAGACCTTTTCCAATTAAATTTTGAAGTAAATTAGCTTAAATTTTTATATTTCAGTTTTATATTTATTATTTTTATAAATGTTTGTCTTCTAATATATATTATATATCTATGTCATCATAACATCAATGTTAATAACATTGTTATGTTCCGGCAGCTAAAGATAAGATAGCCAGTGCCTCAGTAGTTGAGGATTCCAGGTGAAGTGCGCTTCCACATTCGGCCTTATCATCACTTAACATCAGCTGGTGAGGTGAAGGCCACTTGGCCTTGCACTTGCTTACTCTTAAGTAATTAAAAAAAAATCATGACTTCCACGTCTAGTGGTGGAAACAAGCGCACTCCACCTGGCCCTGTCACCCACGATGTGGATTTCTTTTTTTTTGTTATACCTAGCACGGCAAATGACTCCATACCATCTGATGTTAAGTGGAAATGGAGTCCAGACGCGAAGACAACTGGTGCAGCGTGGAAACAACGCAGCATCAGTCAACTTCACTCTGCCGGCCCACAAGGTGCTTCTTCACGCCTCGTTTGAAGGATCCCATATCATAGGAAGGAGGGAAAACGTGTGCTGGTAGACTATTCCATCTTTTGGAGGTACGACAAAGAAACGAGTCACCAAATTTCTTTGTGCGCGATGGGATATGTGTGACAGTGAAGCAGTGACTCCGGAGAGCTGCACGTGTACTCCTTGGAGGAAAGGAGGAGGAGGATGAACTTGTGTAGCCGCTTTCGCGTGGCCCTGGTGATGAGAACAGCCGATGGGCTGGATGCAGCAGGCGGTCTGCCTCGAGCTCTCTTGCCTTCCACTTTTGTCTCCCTCCCTCCAGTCATTGTTAGCATTTCTAAGCTATATTGCCCACGGCGTGCCAAGTGCCAAAGTTAGGTTTAGGTTTTGTTTAGGGTAAGAAGAAAGGTAGTTGTGAATTTACAGCACATTATTACATTAAGTCTTTCTTAAAAATTAATAAAATTCATACTACAAGCTCAAAATATTACATTGAATTTTAACATGGACTAATAAAATCCTACTAAATACAAATTAATAATTAAACTAAATATAATTGAAACCTAAAAAAACTTATTGACTATTTTTAGTTCTAAAACAATTGATGTTAGTTTTCTAATGAATACCGATTGAATTAGAATACTTCTTGAGTAAATTGCTTATAAACACTACTTGGCTGAGGTCATAGAACCATTAAATATGTCAAACTCAGTTCGTATGGAATTACAACTGGAACCCATTCGATGCGGGCATATAATATCAATATCAAGTTAAATATCAATAAAATGAATCGAATGACTCACAACCAGCTAGCGCGACAGCGTGTTCTGGATTTTCGATAAACAATATTAAAAACCAGTAATCAAACCCGGGACCTCGGGCTTGAATTTTGGTATTTTAAAATGTTCACAATAGTGTTCCAGTTTCCTGATCCTGAAATTTTCAGACTAGGCTAGTCTAGTAAGACTAGGTATTACGTTAGGTGCTACTTTACTGGGATTAGCTTCTAAGTACTCGTAATAACTAAACCACCGTGGTCGGAGGCACATTCTCATTCACATATTATAGCTGTGCATAGCGCTCATAACTGTGAGTAACATTTCTCAATGGTATCGATGTGCGACTTCTCACCAGATTAATATGCTTTCATTCATCGATCGTAACAGTACGGTGGCCAAGCTTGCGTACTCGCTAGTAAAAAAGTTGTACTTACTTAAAAAGTTTGTACTCAAAAGAGATCTAACCATTGGTCGCTGGTTCTATTTTCAAAGAGAGTACATGCTAGTTTTTTAGATAAGTTAGTTACACTATCTTATCTAAAAATGTCTCCGTACAATAACGATTAAACGTAACAAATATTGTTTTACATTATACTTACACGCGCGATGGTGAATGTGTGTATGTGTGTGAGATAGTGTGTTTGTTACATTGTTTACTTTGCTCGACATCGTCACACTCAAAACCTAATCATTCAAAGTGATTAAACGTTTTCTTCAAAGGAGACTATTGATTGTTATACACAACTTCTCATGAATGAAGATCATTAGGACTTAAGAGTCTTCACATTAACCGCTCATGTGTTTGAAAGGTGACCTCGAGTCCCCTAATGGTCCAAGCTGTGGTCACCGCGCGCAGTCTCGTGATAACAGCCTCCGCAGCTCATCCGCGCATGCGCGACGGCCTTGTGCGCCCGCGTCGAAAGCCGCGCTCTTACATCCCACCCTTATTTACACTAGCATAAAGTTTAAAATTAAACGTGTTTAATATTATTTTCTTTTTGATATTCTAATAAGTGTAATAGTGCGGCCATTTAAAAAGTACTTACTTTTGGTTAGAAGTTCACGTTTTCACTGTCAGTGGATTTGTTTGTGCAGTTTTTTATAGTGATTTTATGTTTGAATGAGTGTGCATTTCCCGTGTTCTATGGTAAGGCGAGTTGCTGATAGTGATTGGCATTAGCGATTTTAGATATTATGAAACATTCACACCTATAATTTTCTAATTATTATTACTTTCTTTTACAACTATCAAAATGTCTTTTATGCTACTATGGTTCACTATCATAAAATTATTTACATACCTTAATATTTAAAAGATAAAGTACACTATTAGGTACTTTCTAAAGTACCAGCATCTTAGTACCTAACAGGATAAGGACAAGAAATGTATTAATTAATTTTATAGTAACTAAATTAGATAGTAATAATAAAGATCGCCGACTTAGTATACCTACACCATTATAAAATATCTGTAGTAAATTTTATTTAACTAAATCACCATTTAATTGGCCCACTGCTTATAATGTTAGCAGTGCCACCAGAAATTGCCCAGATGATATATGTGCAAAGTTGACGCTGCCCGGGCAGGCTAGCTCTGTACAGACTGCGTATTTCGCCCGTAACATAAATAAAATACGTGAGACAATCAAAAAAACAAATCTTTACGAAAAGATTAAAACGATTGCAAAGAACCAGAGAAAAGAGAAATATTATAGCTCTTATTAATATTTTCGGATTCTCTTGTTTAAACAAAATCTATCCCCTTTATCCAGAACTTATGCTGCCACTAATTATATCAGTTTTATATAGGTAGTTAAACCCAGATTTAATTAAGTCCACATTTTGGAATAAGAGAGCAAAGGTTAGTTTTATACTCAAGTAGGGGTACGTATATGTTATTTATTCTTATGCTTGAGGTCAGCGTATTTTTAATTCAAAGACAAATACAGCTAGCATTATTTGGGTGTTCAAACAGTCCACGCAAGCTCTCGGCTCGCGGCCAGCTCAATGTTTACTTTAAACAAAGACTTTCATCTTCAACACAGGGCCGCACTAGCGAGTTACAACATTTTATACTTCCACATACTCATTATTTATAGGTAAACAATTCACCCAAATAGTATGCAAGTAGCTAAGAAAGATTTCTTGAAACCACATTATTTCATCTAAATATCCTATGTTGAGCTTAGGATTTTCCAAATGAACTATCCAGTCAAAACAAGAATAGCACATGACCTTAGGCTATACATATCAAAAAATCTTAAATCTAAAATCGCTTAATACAGTCTATCAAGTAACAGTGATTGGGACCGGATGGTCCCAGGACTAGGACTGTTGAATATTAGTAGGCATTCTAAAATACCTAACACAACAGCTAGTACTGTAGGGTGTGGGGGTTTAATGATAACACGCTTTTCGTTTTAACTGCGTGTATTCTTCAAACTGATAAATTACATAATTATTGATCTCTGAGCACCTCGGCTCTTCGCCGGGCTGTCTAGCTTCTGACTCCCCCTGTCTGCGACTCTGTCAAACCGTTGCAAACCTTTTTAATTACTTATCGATGATTCAAATTCATCAATTCATCTAGACTAAAAAGGTTTTTTTTTTTTTTTTTATTGTGACACGCCATAATGGCTTCACCCTGCCTGATGAAAAGCAGCCAGTGAAGCCCAAGAAGTGAAAGCGTTCATCACAGCGCTACCACGCTATGCCGAACACTCACACTATGGCGGCCTGCATAAATGCTTTTTCACGCCCCGCTTAAATAACCCGGGAGAGAAAGAGGAGGGAAACACGTATGCGGGAAGCGCATTCCACATACGGGCAGTTCGGCAAAGGAACGATTGTCCAAACTTTTTGGTACGTGTCTTGATGGTCAGCACGGTATGAGGGTGGCTTCTCAGACCTGCACGCGTCGATCTGGAAAGGAATGGAGAGGGAGGAATGAGGTTAAAGAGCTCCTCAGAGCATTCACCGTGGTAAAGGCGGTAGAAAGCACTAAGGGAAGCAATGTCCCTACGTAGCTGTAACGGCTCCAGACTGGTTGTAACGTCATCGTTACCGATAATACGGACAGCACGTCTCTGCAACCTGTCAAGAGCTTCGAGCAAGTACTTGGCGGATCCGTCCCAAAGATGAGAGCAATACTCCACGCAGGAGCGCACCTGAATCTTATACAAAAGACAACGTTGCTCAGGCGTGAAGAACCGCTTCACTTTGTTCAGGATTCCGAGATTACGTGAGGCTGTGGTTATGATGCTCTCAATATAGCTCTTCGGGTTGAGGTCACTGTGTATGTCCATACCTAAGAGACTGAGACCAGTCTGGATGGGTAATAGGTTGCTCTGGAAGGAGGGTTGGGGGAGAAATGCGGACTTTTTGGCAGTGACAGCGCAGACCTGTGTCTTTTTGGCATTGAACTGGATGAGGTTATCAGAGCCCCATTTATAAATGCGGTCTAATTCCTCGTCCAGCTCAATGACAATTTTACGTCTTGACTCCACTATATCGGCTTGCTTTGCCGCAGGGTGACCCAAATAACGCCGATGAACTGTACTGTCGTCTGCATAGCAATGAATGTTACCCAAGGATAATATGTCATTGATATGCAGAAGGAACAGCGTGGGCGATATTATAGAACCCTGCGGCACTCCGGCGTTCACCTGCAGAAACTGTGAGGCACTGCTTTCGCAGAGTACGCGAATGCTGCGCTCATGCAGGAACCCGGCGACCCAATCGCATAGGCGAGGTGGCAAGCCGTATGCCGAAAGCTTGCAGAGAAGCGAACGATGCCAAACTCGATCGAAAGCCTTGGAGATGTCCAGGCTAACAGCCAGTGCTTCTCCGTGCTTGTCCATTGCTTCACCCCACAGGTGTGTTATGAACGCTAGGAGATCGCCCGTTGATCGTTTCGGTCTGAACCCGTAATGTCGATCATGAATCAGGGAATGATCTTCTAGGTAGCGAATGAGTTGCCTGTTTATGATTCGCTCAAAAACTTTACAAAGGACAGAGGTGACAGCAATAGGTCGATAGTTGGCTGGGTCGGACCTATCCCCTTTTTTGGGGACCGGCTGGATGTTCGCTTTTCTCCAAGCTTCCGGCACAATCCCAGTAGAGTACGAGAGGTGGTATAGGCGTGTCAATACTGGAGACAACTCGGGAGCACATTTTTTTAGAACGACTGCCGGCATACCGTCAGGACCGCTAGCCTTCCGCACATCAAGTGACTGCAGCACAGCACGGACGTCACGTTGCCTGATTTGGACGTCAGGCATTGAGGAGCCACAGTGAGGGATGGTAGGTGGTTCCGCGCCGCAGTCATCGACGCGCGAATTCGCCGCAAAGAGCTTCGCTAAGAGGTTAGCCTTGTCTAGCGGCTGATGGGCCAACGAGCCATCAGGGTACCGCAGTGGGGCCAGAGAAGGCGCGCAAAAGTTGGCTTGCACCGCTTTGGCCAGTCGCCAATAACTTCGGCTACCCGTTGGGTGCGACAACAGCTCTTGGCCAACGCGAGCAACGCGCTGGGCATTCGCTCTTGAGAGAGCACTCCTGCAGACTTTGGTGGCCTTGTTGAAGACTACCTTGAGTGAAGGGGTGTTACGATCGTTGAGCGTGCGAGCCTTGGTCCAAGCGCGATACGCCGCCTGTTTAAGTTCAACAGCTTTGGCGCATTCGCGATTGAACCAAGGGCGCGCCTTACTTCCGCTGACGACATCAGTGTAAGGAATGTAATATTCCATCCCCAACATGATCTCGTCAGCAACAGCAGAGGCACTCTCCGACGGGTCCCTTCCCACAAAGCAGCGCTGGCCCCACGGGATGGACGCAAAATAGTCGCGCATACCATCCCAATCTGCCGACGAGTAGTGCCACAAACGCCGTTTAGACTCCACTGAGGGAGAGCTTTTACGGCGCAGTACGGTGGCACCAACCAGGCAATGGTCAGAAGTGCCCAACGGAGCACTTATCGACACTCTGTACCCGGCTGGTCGACTCGTCAGCATTAAGTCTAGCAAGGAGGGCGCTAGACCTGATATATCCGGAATCCTGGTGGGCTGGAGAACCAGTTGAATTAGATCATGCGTGAGTGCGAATGCGTGGGCAGTTCGGCCTGCGTGGTCTGTTTTGGAAGAGCCCAACCAGGTCTCATGGTGGGCATTAAAATCTCCCAAAAGCACCACATCGGCAGACGGAAACCGCTCCTGTACGTCGTCAACTGCTTGGCTCAGGTAGTCGAATAGCCGAGTTGTCTCGTGGTCTCCGGAGTGGGAACGGTACAGGCAAGCGTAGACATGGCTCTCGGAACCAAGATCTACGTGTACCCATAGGATAGAGAAGGAGGGGTCTTCCAAGCAGCGCAAACGTCGACAACAAACGTCCGTCCTGACGAAAAGGCATACTCCGGCTTTCGCGAGGAAGCATTCCTCAAGCACGTAGCCGGGGTAGTGCAGATATGCAATGTCGGCAGGACGGCGGATCTGTGTCTCCGTCAGAAAGAGCAATGCAGGCCGGGCCGTCTCTAGGTGTTGGTGGACGGCGTTGAGGTTTGAATGGAGTCCACGGATGTTAGTGAACTCCACCTCAAAAAGCGACTTGGTGGTGGGGAAGTGGGATGCCGCTGTCTGACCTGCATTGTTATTAGACACTGACATGGTGGTTGGATGGGGGCGTGAGTAAAAGGAGATGCTGTGGCGGCAAGGAGGAAAAGACAAGGTGTGGGAAACTTTCATGAACCGGTCACCAACCGGCACGACGAGCCACTTCGGGATTATGCGCGGCCTGGTGGAGCAGCCTCCTAAGGTGGTTAGCCATAGTTGGGCTCCTGTACTATGCCGCGGGCGGCCAGCGGCACCACTGTTTCTACGGGTCTCCCTGGCCGGCGAATCCACCCGCGTCAACCGAACAATGCGTCAACAAAGACTCCCACCGGTCATTGACCCTGCCGCCACCGCACCTCCCTAAGCTCCGGTATTACGGCTCTGAACCCGGAACGCGTCCTGTGTTGAGCACCGAACACTTGGCGGGTTTTGCAAGTCCGCATGGTGGTAGCGCCGGACGAGCAAAGCTCTCCCACCAGCAAAATCCCTTTAGTCGCCTCTTACGACACCCGCTATGATACAGGGGAGGGGGTGGTGCAATTCTAACCCGGCACCACACGGTTTACATACAAATAAATAAAACCTACTTTTGTTATGAGCTACATATACAAAACTCCTTACAGTACGCATTGGTGGATTTTTTAAAAACTGCCTTACGACTACCGGGACCTTAACCGGGACCAACGACGTAACGTGCCTTTCTAGGCACGGAGTAGCTCGAGATATTTTAATTTGGACACCCATCTGCTGACCGACATATCAAACGTTGCTTAACGTATAGATCGCAACCCGAACGCGAAAGCCGCTGCACCATTGAGTAGCTTATATCTCTGATCTTATAACATTATTCCCTCGATTGATGCTCGCTGATCGCACGACGATCGCTGATGATTTGCTATACTTACATGTCTTCATGAGCATAGCATATCAGATACAAGTGTGCATTGCAATGTGATATCATGTATTTTCTCTTTCACATGAAAACCGGAGAAAATTAAAGCATTGTTGGCTATTAAAAGAAAGCCGTAATTCTTTAGAGAATCATTTAAAATTTAGTTGTCCTACCAAAGTCATTCAGCTGTGATAAAAAGCGTGTGCTGTGTATGAAAGCCTAATGTTGAAAGCACTTTTGACTGCTTTCTATTCATAAGAGGATTTCGTTTTGTATAGTTTGAATCGCGAACACTAGGTAGGTACTCTTTAAAATTAAAATTGATTTTAAAACGAACAACAAAATACATTTTATAGGAAAACACGTATCTCTGTCCTCCTGTAATCTGACCATGGACCTTGCAAGGGGTTAGAAACATCATTATAAAGTAATTATCTATAGGCGGGTTACTAGATCCGTATAAAGTATTGTTATTAAATTAGAAAGTCTCAAAGTTAAGCATTCAAAAATTTTACTTCTAAAAGGAGTCGGTAATATTTTTCAAACTGTGTATTTCCCTAAGTTAGCCCCTGTATTAAATCTCTTTTAACCGTTGAGCAAATAGTTGGAATAGTTGGGAATCCTGCCGATCCTCGGTTGCAAATAGAAAAGGGCTTAGGGCGACATTGGCTGGGATTGATGAGCTCGGTATTCGGTAAAGTATTCACTTGGAAAGATTCTCTCAGAGCGACGGATTTCCTTTTTTAGCCCGTTTACATAGACGACACGCTTTGAAACAGTACAAAACCACAGACTAAATATTTCTAAACGCAGATCTGTTTCAATCATGAAAACGACAAAATATGTGATTTGTTGTCTTACATTGACATAAATTAATATAACTTGGAGATCAGTGTTTCATTACAAAATATTATTTATATATTTTTAACTGAAATATAAATAGGTACCTACCTAGGTATAATTAAATAGCATTTCATTTTAATCTATAACACTTTTACTGAATCAAACTGAAAAGTTTTTGTAATTTAGTAGTAGTTGTATGGGTATACGCTTACATTAATTTAAATAATCATTGTTACTCATAATTGCTTAATTATTTACAAGTAGACATTAACTCATTGTCAAAGAATAAAAAGAACGACCCATATACCTACTACTTAAAACAAAAATACTATAAATTTTAACAGCAAGTAAACAAACAACCTCGAAATTCAAGAGCAATCTGCGACTTAACAAGACTGATAATACAGTTTCTGGCTGGTAGTTTGACTGGCTTAAGTCTTAACAATTTTGGTTCATTTAGGTCATTCCTCAATGATTTGATTTTAATAATTGACACTACTGTTCCATGAATCCTATTATTGGCCGTTTACACGTGACAAACAAAGCCTGTGGCGGTAGCCAAAGTAACATTAAGAAAGAATAAAATGTATGGGATTGACATAAGATTGACCACGTGGTTTAGCGCGGCTTATGTCAATCCCATACATTTTATTCTTTTCGAACTTCGCTATCGTTTTCTTAATGTTACTTTGGCTAAGCCTACAGCTGTTCTAGTTCAAATCTCGCTACTGGATTTTCAAAACAATTTTCTGTAACTAATAAAGCTTATTCACAATATGCACACAAACAATATCGCGTTCAAGCAAACTAGTTCATCTATCTTTCGATAGCCACATTTCGCCGCGATGTTACAGCCGATTAACCATTTTTATAGTCTTTTGTTTTGTCATTTCGCATTTTGTTTAGATCTCGTGAATTATGGGCGTTGCATTATCGCGTGCATTGTCTGCATCTGCGCTGCGGCCCAGTGAGATCACCGCGATTGTTTCTTAACTTCAAATAGAGGTGTTCAAAACGTTTCCCACACGTCTGATCCTAAAATTTTGCAAATCTCTTGCTAAACGCGCTGAGATCTGACGCAGTCTTTGTGGGAGCACACTGTTTAGCAATGTGGCAGGTCGGAATGTTATCATGAATGGTAGACTCCATCTTAATTATCAAACGACTTTATTCTTTACATCTCTAAACTAAAATGTACAGTATTCTAAAGGTTAGTTTTATTTCAACAACTTACATTAATATGAGAACTTCCAGAGCACTCGTAAATTAATTTTAATTGTTAATTACGCATTGTGAATTTAAAATAACCATTTGAACTAATCACATAGCTGTTTGCAAAAGCACTTGAAAAAAGTTAACAGGAAAAGCATAGACTCGATAGCTCAACCGAAAGTATGATTGCAAAAGGTCACGGGTTAACACTTTAGCAAATGGCGGTTTACCAGATTGGTGATCGAATTCAAAATATATAGGTATCGTACTCTTTCATGTTTCGGAAGGCATGTTAAGCCTTTATATAAACGTTGCTGTTATCCTTAACACCAACCCTCATTAACCCAGGCTGCGTGGTGGTATATGACCAGAATGCCCATGTGAGTTTATTTGACATTCGATCATGTTAACGAAAACGAAATTAGTATGGCGTCATCGCCATTAACTTCGCTACTACGCTATTTTAGAAGTTGCTACTTCATAGTAGCAACTTCTAGTAAAAAACAAGAAGAGTTTTTCTCGTATTCATTAACGTGATCGAATGGTGAACTTATTATTTTCTGAGCAGAAACTATACTTATAAAATACTAATACCTTTAATAAAAATAATTGTGCTTGACTTTTGAACTTGGACTGTATTTACGTCTTAAACAGAATCTGTCCTAAACCGAACAACTCAATGAAACTTGCACTAAATCTACAGATCCTTCTAAGGGCGGTTCCCAGCTGTGGGACGTTTATGCCTCGATCATCTTGATCATTCATTTCATCATCATGTAACGTATGAACTAGCCATCCATTACATAAAGGATACGTCGTCCGCACATAGGTGCCTCTTTAACTTGTTGATAATGAGTAAGTCGTGCGCGTCGCCTTATCGCTTGCGCAGACGCAGCTTTGTTTACATTACTACCTGCTTGTAACATTGTCTTACATCTGCCGCATCTACCGTGATAACTGATAACGTAAGACGGTGTGATAAGAGAACCGTTTCAGTGTTACGAAAGTTACGACCTTATCATAGACGCACTGACAAAAATAGATTATGCATCGTTCTTGCTTTGAAATCAATTTTCAAAGCCAGCATTCAATATTCCAAATAACGTTTTGCTAAACTTTTTTATAAGAGCGTCCGCTGCGTCAAGCCGGCCGGCGCACTAAACGATTCACATTTGCATGTAGACCAAACTGCCACAATACAATAGTTATAAAATTATCATAACACGTGCACAATAACCAGCATTCGTACATCACATTTTATTAGAAAACATAGCAATTTTCTTTTGCGAGTTATGTACAAGATCTAAGTACCCATGCTTTGCAACAAGGCCACAATCAATCCTCATTATTTCATATTTACTACCTATACGTAGTTACAGTAATAAATAACCTACATACCATACATTTATGTTGTTCCTATTACAGGGTGGAAAAAAAAGACCGTGGTTAGAGGAAAAGTATCCTTAATATTGATGATGGCAAATTTTACTGAAAGGAAAAAAGGTTTAAAGACATTTATTCTCATAAAGACAACCCATATCTATCTGGTTCGTTCGTTCATATTCTAAAAAGAGTCTATAAAGACTACAACACTTTTTAGAATATGAACGAACGAACCAGATAGATAGATGCATAGATTCCAGCAGCGGATAACCGCTGCTGGAATCCATGCATCTATCTATCTGGTGGATATAACTCCGATAGCCTAATTGTAGACCATTTGGTTTAGTCGACTCATGAACTATTCGCAATACGCATTATTCTTAATAATACATGTTCAGTGAATGGCTTATTCTTAAAAAGGTTAATGTGTATATATATTAAATTTTTGAATTACCTAAGTTCAGCGGCCTCTGAAGTAAGTGGCCAGAAACACAAACAGCTTTGCTTAAATGTGTGTTTTTTATCAATATTTGCCCGTTTCGAAATAATACATGAAAATGCACACTTTATTTGTAATTTTTCATATAATATTGAACGCCTCAGTAGCCGAGTGGCAAAGCGCCCGGCTCGACACTAGAAGGTCCCGGGTTGAATTCCCAGGTCGGGCAAAATGTGTTTCGAATTTTTCGATGCATAGCCCGGTTTTATGATCACCAACCCCCATTTGGCAAGCGTGGTGATTAAGCCATTACCCATCAATTGTAACGTTGACTTGATTTCATTGATGGAGGCCTTTGCCCAGCAGTGGGACAGTTATAGGCAATTTACTTTTACATATAACATAGTAAAAGGGCAAGTCCCACTACGAGGAAGGACCTTGACAATTCCCAACCTACAATTACGCGTACAAGTTTTTCCTGACAATTTTCTAAGAGCCGCCTATCTATTTTCTTAATAAATTAGTAAACCACTTTCCTTAGTTAAAAACGCAGTCGCTATTAGCGTGATACGACTGTCTCGAAATCTTGTACAAAACAATTATGTTAATGGACGCTTAGGGCAATTATGTGAACAGTCGTCCTAAACAACGTTACCTACTTCAGTACTAAACTGTTCCAATTTTTCTTCTTGCGATTACTATCCATTGTTTCTTTTCTACGATCAGTTCATAGTCGTTTTTTTTAAAGTCGTGATATTTATGTTCTGTTAAGGGTGGGCCGACCAAAAAATGCCAAAAATGCAGTTACGGTTAAGTAAATATAATTGAAAATACTATCGTATTTAATGAACAAAATATATATTTAGTATCATAGGGAACGTGTTTACAATTTGTCAGAACCATAAATTCATAACACGCTATAGTTTTTTCTACAATATCATTTAAAGTTGGGCAAAGATCATGAAAACGAGTGGCGGCGTTTTGTAGATTTCTTATAGTTTATCTAAATTATTGTACCTCTGATTTTGTCTAAACAATCATCAATGGATAAACTACAGATTGCTAGACCACTTTTTTGATTCATCAAGTGGTTATTTAAATAATATTTTTTTATTAAGCACCTTAAATTCCCCATACAAAATTAGTATGGCCGCGCGGCATCAAATAAATATGGACGACGACATTTCAAATAAAACATATGACACTTGTCACTTACGGACGGCGCACCCTTAACACATTAATAACCAGGAGGTCAATTCTATTAGAAAACTGCAACTGCACGTTTACGCCTGTCATTTGTCGCGTGTAGGAGTAGTGCCGTGGAAATAGACGTATTCTATTAAAATTCTCTGCACCACAACTACACTACAACTGCGCGACTACTACACTACACGCTGCAGTGTAGTTGCAGTTATTTAGTAGAATCGGCCTACTGTTCTGTTAACCCACTTAGAAAGCTAATATTCTTGGGTGTTTTTTTGCAAGAGTTTGAGGATTGCTACTGGGCATTTTCAGATTCACCGGGCTTTATTGGGGGCGGCGAGAAACTTAACGGGTTCCTACTTAAAGGGTTCCTCAAGCCGTGTGCAACAAATCACCGTCAGAGGTGATTTCTAAAGGGAACGGATTCACGCACTAGTGGCGTGTCCCCATGCCCTACTTATAGTACACCCCTCGAAGAATCTAATAGGATCTACTAGATTCTCCGAGGGGTTCGGATCGGACCGGGGAATGTTCTTAAGTTCGCGGCAGTAGTCTTACTGGTCTTACGGTGGTATGGGTATTGAACGACGATTTCTCACATTTGGCTACTGACGGCATTACTAGTATCCCGATCCGATTCGAACCCCTCGGAGAATCTAGTAGGGAAAAGGACACGCTTGCCTGATGTAATTCTCTTTAGAAACCCTATAACAGTGTATCGGTAACACTGCTTGAGGAACCCTTTAAGTTTCTCGCCGCCCCCAAAAAGTCCGGTGATGCTGAAAAGGAGTCCGAATCCATCAGCAAACGCTCTAGAAAAACAGGTTTACTACCAACTCCAATGACGTTACGTTGGTTGTCTAAACTGAACAATAGCAAACAATGCCTGTCTGTCTACAACCAAACAACAAATCAAAACAACGCAATGTAATAAACAAAACCATAAACGTACAAAACAATAAAACATGTTACAAAAATAAACAATATTCAAAAACATTTGGAGAATGAAGAGATTTTTAAACACAAGTCTAGGACCAGTGTGCGTTCATTGTGTAACGTGGAGTCTTTCACAATCCGATCGAGTTTGTATGGGATATACCTACTTCGCTTTGCATGGGATCTAAGAGAAACTTATTGACAAGTTTTTACAAGTTTCACAAGCTCGTGAAGGTCTAGGTGGCGCTGCTACGATACCTTAAAAATCCTAGTTAACTTTAACTCCATCGGAAAGTGACAAAAACACGCATTCGGAGCTTGTACCAGTTTAAATCAACATTCGACCACGTTAACGAAAACGGGAATATGTATTGCATAGCTGAATCATTTGTCACCAGTAAGAACTGCTTTAAACCATGATTGTAAATTAATCTTTTCACCGCCCAACTATCCTGCACGCGATGACCCGCTGTACGCCAACGTATAAATGTATTTTAATAAAGTAGGTACAAAGAAGAACTTCTATAAAAGCGCTGGCGTGGACGGCACGATAATCTCGAACTTCTATACTTAGAAGTTGTTGGCGGTAAAAAGGTTAAACATTCACTCCTTTGGGCGCCGCGCGTCAAGCGGCGTGATGTTTCATGTAAATTCATAGAGCAGTGCTGTGTATTGCTGCTGCCTGCCGTCCGACGGGACACGCTTGTCCGCTCGCGGAACGGACCACTGATATGCACTTTGACACATGACAGCTTCAAAACCGCCATTTTTTATCCGCGACGGAGCACGGCGCGGTTCCCCGCGGCCGGCGGGCGCTGCGACGTACTCCCGCTTTACGCAGCGGACGCCCTAATAAGGCGCTGCAGCTGTTTTATTACTTAATGTAATAAAAATTCTCGTTTCTGTTAACATGATCGTATGTTCATAAAACTCACAATTATTAGCAATCCGTAGAACAAGATAGGTAGGTTCGCTGAAAACCGAACAATTCGTTTATACGTAGATGCTTCTACAAACAGTTACATAATGTCAAGACCAGCGCAGCGTTTAGAAATCGTTATAACGCAACGTGTAAGCCTAGAACTCCTCGATGATTCATCAACTACTGATGACGAAGGTGGCGGGGTTGATGACGGGCAGTTTCCGCACGCCCTGCGCGGAGACCACCTTCACCTGGAAGTTGGGCAGGTTCAGGAACAGCCGCTGGTGGATCTCGCGAACGCACAACTTCATCACCTCATACGCTTCAAATTCAGTTAGATCTAGAAAAAAAGTTTCAAGTTTAAGATATTAGGTGTCACAAAAGTCATCTGAAGATCATGTTTAGTCCACCAATGTACGTTCGTCGCCAGCATTTTGACATGAACCATAGCACACGAGAGATTAGAGATATAGAAAATATATACTCATAAAAAAAATCACCTTACACCACTACGCCTGATCATGTCATGTATATTACTGTAGAGTCATATTATACATACCTAAGCATTAATAGAAAAGTGTTTTATAAATTAATAAAATAAGAAATTCTAAAATTTGAAATAAACTTAGTCAAACTATACGGTACATAGGTACGTATAAAGTTAATTCGTCGCCATAATAACTACGTATTATCCGAACCCTTCGGAGACCGATCCGATCCGAACCCTGCGGAGAATCTAATAGGGCACGTTCCCTCTAGAAAACCTCCGAAGTTGATCCGTTTCACACGGCTTGGGTACCCTTTAAGTACCTCGCCGCCCCAAAAAAAGCCCGGTAAAGCTGAAAATGCCATTTGAGGTAATCAGCAATCTCTCTCAAAAAAAAAAAGCATTGTCATATTCCGACAGTTACAGATAAGACAACCACTTCAACAGCAATTAAAGTTTCCAGTATAGTGTGATTCTACCTTCGGCCTTAGCGACCAAACACGTTAACTCGCGGGCGTGGTCACGAAATATCAAACATAATATGATGTGAATCCAAGTGTTCACGTACGAAACGCACGTGCGGTCTAGCGGGCAAACTAGCGACGCTCGCGGCAGTATCAAACGCGTGAGACGTTTGTGTGTGTTCACGTCGAACAAGCGGCGGAGCGCGCGATTTACTCACGACGCGACGTCTCAGGTAACTCGCGCAAACGCCTGGCGGTCAATGTGAACACGACACGCCACGTCTACCGCGCCCGCACCCGCCACCGCGCCCGCCACCGCGCCCGCGCGTTCAACGTGAACAAGCACTTATAAATAAGGCCAAGCTCTTTTCATTTTAGAATAGAATAGGTTGCTAAATGGCTCCGGTGTCCGACACTTTAAATAAAGACTTTCATTTAAGTAGGGTATTACAGCATATTTTGCTTTTGTTGAGTCTGTGTTGAGATATGGACTTTTAGTTTGGGGAAACGGAATAGACATAAATAAAGTATTTTTAGCACAAAAAAGGTGTATACGTTCCATATGTAATATTGCACCAGATATTTCATGCAGAACATATTTTAAGAATTTAAGAATACTAACTCTGGTTGGGTTGTACATACTAGAGGTAGGAATATTTGTTAAACAAAATTATGACATGTATGTAAAAGCAAAGGATTTATCAAAGAGAAGCAATAGACATCCAAATAAATTAATGCTTAGAGTATTTCCGAAAACAAGCCGATTCCAGAGGAATGCTCCAGCGATGGCTATAATAATATTTAATAAAATACCAGACCAAATTAAACAACTGGCTATAGGTA
The DNA here is from genome assembly GCA_947562085.1 of Eudonia lacustrata. Lineage (NCBI taxonomy): Eukaryota > Metazoa > Arthropoda > Insecta > Lepidoptera > Crambidae > Eudonia > Eudonia lacustrata. Next base: position 27,548,727 of record OX387340.1, on the reverse strand, counting down.
AATTTAAAACAGCATTACGTAAGTGGATGATTGAGAATACCTTTGATACCATTGATGAGTTCATGAGACACGAATTGTAAATAAATCGATTTACAGTTTTATTTGTAATATTTTAATAAATAAATTATGAAACAGTAGTAATAGGTAATTAGAATAATATATTTGTAAGCTAATTAATCTAAATTAATAAACATTGATATTTGTATAATTTAAATTTACTGATATAATTTGTGATCCTTATTGAGAATAATAATACTAATGAAATGTAATAATTAATAATTTATAAATGTCTTAAACTTACTTAAATGTTTGCATGCTATGGTTATACAGTTAAATAGGCATAAGATACTTCATAATTGTTTTTACCATCTGTAACTAATGATACCAAAAAAAAACTAAAGCAAATAAATATTGATGATGATGATGATGATCATTCCGACCGTTTTCGGCCATGGAGACCACTTCGACTCCTAGTCGGTTTGGTGGCGCTATTATGATTATGATTATGTGGGCCAGAAGACTGTTGGCGGTTTGAAAATCTATACTTAATATTATAAAGCTGAAGAGTTTGTTTGTTTGTTTGTTTGTTTGTTTGTTTGTTTGTTTGTTTGAACGCGCTAATCTCAGGAACTACTGGTTCGAATTGAATAATTCTTTTTGTGTTGGATAGTCCATTTATCGAGGAAGGCTTTAGGCTATATAACATCACGCTGCGACCAATAGGAGCGAAGCATCAGTGAAAAATGTTGCAAAAACGGGAAAAGAGCCTAAAAAATTAAAAATGCTGCCGAAAGTCACTATTCCACGCGGACGAAGTCGCGAGCACAGCTAGTTAAATATAAAAAACTACAAAACATACAACATTTTTATTTGTATTTTTGAAAATTAGAGGCTGTGGAATTTTTAGGACTAAAAATAATGTTTTTTAAATGACGTCTCTCGGCTGTTAGGCACTCTTGAAATCGAACTCATAGATTGTTGAAAACTCGGCGAAACGTTACTCTCGGTAGTGGATAAAGTTCCTTCTACGCTGCTCCAAATTTCTCGAATTATACTCTTTTTGTGATCGGTGGTTTACGAGAATAATCCGAGAAATTTGGAGCAGCTTAAAAGGAACATTATCCAGGAAATTAACAATAGAGAGTAACGTTTCGCCGAGTTTTCGACAATCTGCGAGTTGGATTTCAAGAGTGCCAAGCAGCCGAGGGACGTTACTTGAAAAACATTAATTTTAGTCCTAAGAATTCCACGGCTTCTATTTTTCAAAAATACAAATAAAAATGTACGTTTTGTAGTTTTTTTATATTTAATTTTTCAAACCGCCAACACCCTTCTAGCCCACCCTGTATTACGGGATGACAGCAAGGAAGCATGTAGTATGAAATTGTTGCTAAAGACTAAAATCACTTGCTAACCATGTCGATATCTGATTCCTGTCAATATCTGCAGTGGTAGCCAAAGTAACAATAAGAAAACTATAGCGAAGTTCGAAAAGAATAAAATGTATGGGATTGACATAACATTGACCACGTGATTTAGCGCGGCTTATGTCAACCCCATACATTTTATTCTTTTCGAACTTCGCTATCGTTTTCTTATTGTTACTTTGGCTAAGCCTACAGGTTCCTGTCGATATCTAGTTCCTGTCGATATCTAGTGCCACTACCTGGACATTCAATCCAACTGACCTGGTTTATAATACTGATCCAATATACTCAGACAGAACAGCCCTCCATAGCCGTGTGAGGCGAAGGGCACCTTCATGCAGGCAGCGAGGAAGTCGAGGCTGTACAGCTGCCCGCCCTCCTCAACGTCGTAGCCCGCCACCAACGTGTTCAGCAAGCAGGGGCTCTGGGCAGGCCAAAGTTACTACACATTTACAGAATACACTAAACATGCACACTAGTTTAGGCCCAAGACACCGTACCTACTCGTAGAACAAGGGTACGACGAGTCGGTTCAAACGCGCTCTATACCAGGTACAGACATGTACCTGGACGTTTCCCCCCACCCCCGCGACCCGGTCAACTCTAGCTAAGGTCCGAGCTCCGAGCCTTTGTTGTCCTCTTTAAACTTTCTTTTGCATGAATTTCTTTAATCCATAGATTTAGTACAATTTTCAAAAAGTAAAGGAGAAATAATAACAAAATATCTAACTGTGTTTCAATCGCTCGAAATTATTGCAACTCAGATTTAGAATAAAATTATTTATAATAATAACACAGTCCACGCCAAGCAGAGCGGTTTGAAACTAATTAACCCTCTTTAGAGCGTTTTAAAATGCAAGAAATGAAAGTACTAACCGAAACCTGACAATTGGAAGAAAGTATCTTCGCGGTAAAATGACCACCGCTCGTACGCTTCACAAAATCACAACCATTATGATATTGGACGTGTGGACGTCAAAATAACATTAAATACATAACGTTGCATGTGACAATAACAAAAAAGAATGAACAGTAAAGTAAGTAAGAAAAATATACATTTTGCAGGTACCGATAATATAATCATTGGCTTCTGCTGATACTTGTTGACGTAATGACGTTGCTTGGCAATGACGTAATTATTTTAATATTAATAAACGAAAGCAATATGTACGCATGCAAATAAAGAAAAATAAGTTGCGCAATAAAATTTAATAATTTATACGTTTTAAAAGTTACTCGATTTTAAAGTCATTACCTTATTTGAAAATATTTGCCAAGTTAGATTTACCGCACACAACTCCTCTGGATAGCTTGATAGCTCAAACAAACCTGTTTTCCTGCAAGTCAACAGATCCCGAAAAAAACAAGGTGTTCAGGCATAATTAATGATTAACTACATAAGTTCGCTCGGATCGAAAGTGGTATCACTATCGATCCGAGCGTCAGTGACGCCGGAACCGCAGCGTCACTGGCGCTGCGTCAGTGACGCTGCGGCAAAGCGACTTTGATGACTTTGAATTTCCGCGACAGACGCACATCGATCGCTGACGTACTCAGTCGTATTGTTTTTGTTATCGTGAAATGGATCTTGATCTAGAATAACTCATTGAAGAAGAGCGAGAAAATGATGATCTTTTACTTCTATACTACCTGAGTTTAGATAGAGCCCCAAGTGACTCGATTTTTCTAAGTCGAAACGAAGAAGGATTCTATAAGATTTCTGTAAACATCTCTACTTAAATCAAAGAGTATTGGGTGCTGTGACACTAAAGTTATTAGAAGTTCATCCTTTTCTTCCGTAAACACTTCTATGGATGCCATTTTTACTTATTTTCTTCTAGAAGTTATCAAAACCGGGCGTCTGTACAAGTACGAGCGCGGCACTGACGCGAGCGTCCGACGTCACTGTCACAGCGACACTGACGCGCGCGTTAGTGACGCGCTGCTTAAACGCCGGTCCACACATTTTCATAGCAACTTATACTGTCGCATTGTCGCAGCGTCAGTGTCGCGGCGTTACTGACGCCGCGATACTGACGCTGACGCTCGGATCGAAAGTCCACATTTATGCGAACGTCTCACAGTCGAGTAAGAGAAACGTTGCAGATCATCAGTAACTCCTCTGGAAGGAAACTTTGAGTCAACCACATTACATAAAGCTGGTCACGCACCCACTCAGTAGGTGTAGTCCCATTTTAGCTCGCGCCGTTCTCCGCGGTCCAGTGCCAGCCTCGTCTAGTTTCGCTCTTAAGTTTCACCACACCAACCACGCGTGTCCCGTGCGGATTGGTGGTTGTTAACGAGGGCTGGTCAACCCGAGCCGAGGTCTTAGCCTTTAGAGGCACCCTCGGTTTGTTCCGCTCCCGATCCGATTCGAACCCCTCGGAGAATCTTGCAGGGCGCCGTTCCCTCTAAGAAACCTCTGAGGGTGCTTCGTTTCACACGGCTTGAGGAATCCTTTAAGTTTCTTGCCGCCTCCAAAAAGCGTGGTGAAGCTTAAAATGCCGGCTGAGGCAATCAGCAAACTCAAAAACTCTCAAAAAAAAGAACGAGTGCTAATGCAGCCGGGATAAACGGCTTTACCTGTCCTCCGAAGCACGGAGAAGCTCGAGATGATACATTTTAGGTCACCAATCTGACCGGCCTTTGCGTAAGTCACCATACCTTAGGAATTGCAGACCGGACGCGTTAACCACTGTACCATCAAAATCCTAAAGTTTTTTTTAGTTTAATGACACAGAATAAGTGAACCCTCGCTCTCACCCCCGTCTTGAGTGAGTCAGCCAGGTACTTTCTGGCGAAGTGGACCACGGCGGCCGTGTCCAGCTCGTAGCCGTTCTTCACCTTGTACAGGTTGACGTTCTTCTCCACAAAGTGGGCGAACTGTAGAGTATCGCCAGGGCTGCCGTTCAGTCCCATGATGAGGCGGTCTGTGATCTCGTGCAGCTTGTCCTCGTCTGGCAAAGAAAGGGTTTGTGAAGCCTGTTGGTAGAAATCTACTCGGAATACGACTGAATGTCGACCACCAATACCTTTTTTGCAGTTAAACAGCATTGTTTCTAGCATGCCTGTGTTCCGGATGGAAGGTCTACTAGATCCCGTGAAATGATATAGGGCATAGAAGTAAAAGAACTGAAGCTCAGGGTTAGCAATACGCGCATGGCCGATTTTCGTAAGACCATTAAAATTTGTTATTTTTTTTGGTCTGGGGAATATTTGCTACATCCCGCGGGAGTTCAAATCCGCTGGTTATGTGGGGTTAACCGGGTGGTATGGCCGACCTACTAAAAACCACAGAGCACCCATCTACCACTAAAGCGCTGCGGGCACTAATTTACGACCCACCACAGTTGTCAGTCGTAAGAACGAGGCGCCTTAGGCACGTTTGCCTGCAGTGTCAATTAAAAAAGTACATATAATAGTGATAAAGGATTTAATGAAGAGAATATTATTAACTTTTACGTAGAACATGTCACATGATTTTTCACGCGAACGTTTCCGAGACGTCGATAAACATGCAAGTGGGTCAGGTAGTTACGGGGCGACCTTGCGCATCGGCTCAATGTCGCCGATGTTGACTTTCCTTGCATCTGCACGAAACTACACTGGTGATAATGATGGGCGGCTTGATAACATACTTTAAATACGAGCCTTATTTTAGTCTCGCGTTTCGAAACTTTTGCTTTTTTTTAGAGTTTTTTGATTGCTTCGTGCGACATTTTGAACGTTACCGGAATTTTTGGGGTCTGCGAGAAACTTAACTTTTCGTCTGCTTAGTGCCAGATCTGTGCCCCAAAACAATTGAAATTCATATACGTGTCTGTTTTCACAGCCGACAACAGGTAAAGGGTTCCTGAAGCCGTGTGAAACGAAACACCGTTAAGGTTTTCTAGAGGGGACGCCGGCATCACCCTCCCTACTAGACTCTCTGAGAGGTCCGAAAGGATCATCATCATCATCTCAGCCAATAGACGTCCACTGCTGGACAAGGGCCTCCCCCAAGGATATGAGGGGTATTTGCCGTAATGGGTTGGGTTGGCGATCGCAGTATGTTGAGGGTAACCTCAGAGAGATGCTGCTGCCCATCCTCTGGAATGGTCCCTTAGTCGGCTTTTACGACACCCACGGGAAGAGATGGGGTGGTGCAATTCTTTATCCCCGGCACCACACGGGGAAAAGAAAGGACCATCGAAAGGATCGGGGAATCCTTTTGCTTCTTCACAGGGAGTCCGAAACTATTATACATTAAAGCAACACTAACTATTATATACCGCCCTAGCTATACGCTGCATCAACAAAAACACCGATTAGTGTTTTTGCACCAAAAACAGTACAAATCCGACTTTTATCCTTAATCCTTTTTAATGTGACTTTCGTTTGTTACAATAATTTTAACCTACAAAACATCTGTCTCTCTATAACCACGAAACACACATGCACACTTGTTTTGAAACATACATAATAATATAAATATTGTAAATTCTCACATCCATCATCATCATTATCATCTCAGCCAAAAAGACGTCCACTGCTGGACAAAGGCCTCAAGAATAAATCATTTTGAGGGGAATTTGCCATAATCGCCACGCTTGGCAGGCGGGTTGGCGATCGCAGTAAGGTGAGAATAATCACAGAGAGACGCTGCTGCCCATCCTCTGGAATTGTCGCATAGTCGCCTTCTACGACACCCACGGGAAGAGATGGGGTGGTGCAATTCTTATCCCCGGCACCACACGGGGCTCACATTCATAATAACATATAAATACAAGTTATATTTTAAAAGCATGTGCACTATGTTCAGGAATCCAACTTTAAATAACAATGTAACAATTTTAGAATAAGGTAATTTTTTTATCTGTAATTTTATTTTGTTGTTTGTTTGATTGTATGTTAATATAATATGGAATATAGATGATGCAACGATCTAAATACCATCTAGATTGCTTACAAAATAATTTCAGTCAAACACAATACTCACTATTTTTCAACACTATAATGCTCTGGGTGTTCATTTGGTCTGCAGCGACGATGGTGAAGTCCTTGCATTGTATCCCGAGCAAGCACTGGAACAAACTGATTCCTATACTGGACATAATTATTGTAGGATGGGTACTTGGTGTTGGGGCTTGAGATTTTTTGATGTTACGATCTTAGATTAAAACAAAAAGAGGTACGATCTTGGTACGATACGATTTTTGACGACAAATTAAAAATATATGTAGGTATATAAAATTTACAAACGCTAGCACAGATGAATATAAATATGCTATTTATAAATGACGTTTTAAATAAAATTATATAAAATAAAATTGAAATTGTGTAAAAAAATTCATACAAGTCATTCATTACTGACATTGACAGAGTGAAGTCATAGAGTAATTTAGCGTTAAGCTTAGATGAATGAAGGTCTCGCTGCGCTCGACCGCAGCGAGACCTTTCATTCATCTAAGGCGTTAAGTTTACAACCACGTTTACAACCATCTCAGAACAATAACTAAATTCTTTTAAGACAATTAAGAAGATGTAGATAAAAGTTTGCTACGTAGAACAATAATTGAAGCTAGTTTACAATATAAAAATCAAAGCTTTCTGTGGTTAATCAATGAATACCAAGATGTTGGTCCCATCTACTAATGGGTGAGTAGTGTGTAGACGAGGGAGCCACCACATAACCGTGCTGGTTCTCTTTTAGCCGGTATCCGTATGGAGGGTCCGTACAAAAAGTAAAAAAGTACCATCAATTATGAACTCCTAATATAATAGGTATATATAGTCCATGCTGACGTAAATTATTTGCTTGGCTTGTGTTGCTCTCATACCAGCAATCAGAAAATCTTTTAAAACATATACACTACCTAACATGTGCCGCTCCGTACACACACATATGTGTATGTGTGTGTGTACGGAGCACACACACACATACACATATACACACACACACTTTTTGTTTTCACATTATTTATATTTTGTAAAAGCTGAAATTAAAAAAAGTCACCCTCACTGCGCTGCAGTTTAAAACTTTTGCAGTTGAGGACACCACGTCTGTTATTTAGACTTAAGTTTGTGATAAATAAAGAATTTTGTATTTGTATTTGTATTTGTATATTTTCTAAAATGACAGCACTAGGCGGAAGTTTATATAATGGTGCCGCTACCGAGTGGAAGCGAATTGACACCACCTTTATGAAACTTATGTATTTCTCCTAATTGGATATTTTTTATTCAAATTTATCGTTACTCTCTCAGCGAGCAATTACCGTTGAAGTGGTCAGGCCACATTTCCCCGCAGTCATTCATGTAATGTGACCGTTAGCTAGCGGACTGCCACAATCGAAAGTGTATCATTCAGGCACCTTAACCTCACACGTAACACCCGTGTAATCCGAAACCTTTCACAAATCACCGGCAGAGCCTGCTCATAATTCATTTAGCTGATTGATTTATGTGCTTTATATTTGTACTATCATTACACTCTCACTTGCTTTGGCACGCAACAGACCAAATAGAACAAAACATACCAATATCACTTTCAAAATCGGCTATTAACAAAATGCCAAAGAAATACTTAAGCGATTTAAGGTTATGTTCAAATTATTTATGGAAAATAAAGAGACATATAACATTAAAAACATATATTTAGCATAGGGTAAGTAAATAGCCTATAGGTACTCTGTCTACTAAATTTTTTATGGAAATAAAGAGACCTATGGAGTTAAATAGATAACATTAACAACATTTATTTAGCATAGAGTAAGTAACTAAATAGCCTATATACTGTCCCACTGCTGGGCAAACCTATTAAAATTATGAATACCATAAATGTGGATAGCCGAGCGAACCCGAAAACAAGCCCAACTCAGCCCAAAACCTAGTCTAATCCCAAACTAAAACTGCAATAGAATATCCCGGATAGAATGTCCGGATAGAATATCCGGATAGAATGTCCGGATAGTTCCCGGTTTACTCACTTTCCTGCCACTTCCCGCCCCAAGCGTTCATGTGACACAAGAACCTTATCCTTACCTGTCCTCAATCCAATTCCAAATTTTTCTAGTCAGCCAAATTGTAGAATAAATCGTGAGAGTCCATCGGTGGAATCATTTAAATATAAGTTGAAAGACCTTTCCAACACCGGTAATCAGTAACGTCATATCAAAGTATACATTTAAATTATTATATGTATATTGTGTATGTGTATGTATGTGTACATTATGGTTATATAGCTTAAGTATGTAGGTATATGTATCAGTAATTAGTTCGTAGAATTGTCCCGCAAACTCTCCTTCTACACCACAGCTAGGGTTGGCTGGAAGAGATCTCTTCTAGAGATAAGCTCACCTTTGTATATGTCTTGTATAACGTTTTTTTAAATGTGTGTTTTATATGTGCAATAAAGGATTAAATAAAATAGAATCCAGAACTCTGGGTATGAGATAAGTGGTAAATCGCCTTATTAGTAGCAAAGGTGATTTATTATAAAAATCAGACAAGATATCCAATGTAAATAGGTTGTGCGTGACTAAAGGGGAAAATCTCGTTAACAATTTAATAAACCGACCAAGAGCGAGTCGGGCTTGCGTAGTAGCGCGCGCTACGGGATCCGTACTAACATATACCTAACTATTATTTAATTATTATTATTTAACTAAAATTAAGAATAGGTATTTTTTTATAAAATACAGCATTCGTTATGAAAACAGTAGGTACCTAAATATTTGAAGTTTTGTAATTTTTATTCAGTACTTTGGTACATTTTAGCTTAAAATATTTTAGTGTAGTACAAAATGTTTAACAATCATCATAGTAAGTGCTATAAGCTAATACTAATCAATGATGTAAAATACTTTTAACAAAACACTACCAATTTTCATGTAAAGGAATATCCTAAGTATCGTTTTTTTAATTAAAATCTCGCGTTTAAATTCTGTATAGTCTATATCATTGAAAGACTCAGCTTGTTAGCACTACTGTGCCTTACCTTCGGACAGACGGACAGAAAGACAAACAAACAGAATCCACCATAAGTTCTCCTTTTTTCTACAGAACCCTGGAAGGGCCAAGGCATTCTATGCAATTTCATAAACCAACATATTTTGCTTTTTACTCCTCAAAATTCCAGAAATTATGACAAGATGAAAGATAGGGCACGCATGGGTGTTAACCTATTTAACCTTTTGTTGAGCATTGCACAGACCCTTACTTAGGAAACTCCAAAAAGAATATCTATAGGTTATATAATAAAGAAGTTAGGTTTACTAAGTTAGTTTTTGCCCTGTGTGGGCGCGCGTGGTGGTTTATGGTCCGTTCTCCCTATCCATTCATAAGGAAGGCTCGTGCCCCAGCAGTGGGGACGTGAAATGAGCTGAGGATGATGATGATGATGAAACAAAACACCTCGATGGCCGAGTATCAAAGCTATGGCCCTATAAAGCTGTTTTCGCATCTGGACTCTGCTTTTAACATCAGCCAGAGCAGTCACTTGGCAAACCTTCTATATAAAAAAAAACTTTTTAAAAACAAGCTTTTATTACTATACTTGTTTATAAAAAAAAGAACTAAAAAGTTAAAAGTAATTTAATATAAAAATCTTTGCGTTTTTATCACAGATCCATTTTTTTTATAAACAAAAGCGTGTTTTTTGATGACAACATTGAAACATTTTGATGGAACATCAAAAAACATTTAACATATTACACCTTTATTATTTTTCTTATGCAATCACAATGTAACACGCTTTTATTTATAAAAAAATTGGATCTGTGATAAAAACGCAAAGGTTAAATGATTTTTAACTTTTCAGTTCTTTTTTTCATAAACAAGTAGTAATAAAAGTATGTTTTTAAAAAGTTTTATTTCTTTTAATTTTATTTTTAACTTTTTAGTATATGTATTTGAATGACATGTTTATACACCCTCATACCATTTAGCCCTCGGCCGGCACGTGCTCACCTTGGCATTGGGTCATCCATCTAATCCATCTATATAATCGAATACCTACACATTCATAACAAACGGAACGAACGAACGAACGGAATTATTTTCCCGAGTTCCTATGGCCATCTTCCAGCTTCAACATCAGACCCTGGTTACCATCTAGCAACAAAGTAGATACTCGTCATGCATGACGACTCATACGAGCCCAAACTCGATGGGGTTGTGTCGTTTATTTGCCGAGCTCCTATGGCCATCTCCCAGCTCCATGTCACAATAATTTTGCATTGTCATCCAAGTTATATAGATGTATTAAATCAGCTCAACTGAACACCGGGAAGTGGGTCAAATTAGGCTTGCAAGATTTGTACGCCATATACATACATACATACAAACAAACATGTGAAGTTAAATAAAAGCTTGTAAAAACACTCGAACCAATAACCTGAGGATTGGATGTATTGAAGAATTGTATTGAACCCAGGAGAGTTCAGTTCCCAGGTCGGGTTAAGTGGGCTTGTGATCATCAACCCGCATTTGGCAAGAGTGGTGATTTAGCCTATCAATTGAAGCGAGCGATGACTTCATTTCAATGATGGAGGCTTTTGCTTAACATTGACTTAGTATATAGGTTATTACTCGTTTCAACAAACTAATGTTTTATACTACAAGTATAGTAATGACGTCGGCGCCGTGGTTAAGTTTAATTACTAATAATTTTAATGATATATTGTAGGTATATTAGATGTATTAAAAGATATTGTATTTTTAATGAGGCCAATTTACCTACCAATGACTTTTGCCCAACAGTAAGGCTAATTGCTAATTAGCAATTAGCTGTTGTCCGGTTGTAATTACAACTAATGAATTTTTAAACTGTAAATATTTGAATAGTCTATATTCACTCATCTGCTAGTAACATGTTAATAGTTCATTTAATGTATGTTATATATATATATATATATATATATCTATATAAATTATAGACTATAAAATACTCGTATACCATTCAAGTAGACTAATATTCCTGACTAAATATTTTTCAGCGCCATGTTTTGTGTGAATGGATGCAAAACTACTAACATACAAAATATTTCATATCTCCTATTCCAACACCTTCAATAAACTTAAGCTGAACTATATACTATGTAATATTCCGTGTATATACTTTGTTGGTGCATCAAACTCAAAGGTGGTCAGGGTCATGACAGAAAGATGAGGAGATTTAACTCACAGGAGAACAATTATGTGACCACTTGATCGATTGTCTTGATAAAACGCGAAAAGACGCAATTTGAGGCAATTTTCAGATAATGCTGCCCATGACTATCTAAGCTCCGTAAGTGAGTGAGGATAATTTTCGGACGATTAGGTACGTCCACATTATAATAAAAGTAAAATAGGCTAGCTAGCTATTGACTAGTTAAATCTAAGGAACTTTAAAGCTTACGAACTACAAATCTGGGCGGCACCAGTAGGCTTGGCCAAAGTAACATTAAGGAAACGATAGCGAAGTTTGAAAAGAATAAAATGATGACATGATGATGATTGACATAAGCCGCGCTAAATCACGTGGTCAATCTTATGTAAATCCCATACATTTTATTCTTTTCGAACTTCGCAATCGTTTTCTTAATGTTACTTTGGCTACCGCCACAGTTTCGCTGTAACAACGGACCCTGTAAAGGGTTCGAAAAATGATAATAGAAATAACCTGAAATTAATGAACGCAGATTAAGGTTTAGTGCCATCGAGTGATGATATATTGATAATACGTTACTAATTATTTACATAACTAAGTTAAATTTTAGCTAACAGGTATATCCCACTTGCTCCGACAGGGTGTTATAACACCCCTAAAAGTATTATATAGATGTTCCCTAATGTAATACTTTTAGAGTTTTATTTACAATAACACACAAACACTTGGTCGGACTAAATGGGATATTGTCCTTCGAAAAATATTTTAAACACACAAAAACACATCCTGCTATTTTCTTCTGCTTTTCCTTTATGATTAATTAAGTTAATAACATTTATCAAGAAAATCATTTCGCGCACACTACACATAATATTAAATTACCATAGAAATCAAACACTTTATGCGCATCATCTTACGTTTATTTTACGACTAGCTGTGCTCGCGACTTCGTCCGCGTGGAATAGTGACTTTCGGCAGCATTTTTAATTTTTTAGGCTCTTTTCCCGTTTTTGCAACATTTTTCACTGATGCTTCGCTCCTATTGGTCGCAGCGTGATGTTATATAGCCTAAAGCCTTCCTCGATAAATGGACTATCCAACACAAAAAGAATTATTCAATTCGAACCAGTAGTTCCTGAGATTAGCGCGTTCAAACAAACAAACAAACAAACAAACAAACAAACAAACTCTTCAGCTTTATATATTAGTATAGATTAAGTAAATATTATTTTATCCTGGCGATTATACGATTCAAAGTTCGTTTCCTTGGTCACAGACAAGTACCTATTTCTCTCATAACATAAACTACAAGCACAAGCGTTCACACGGGCATAAAAGAAAAATTTTATGTGCAAAACTCCGTCTTAGAAACGACGTGCTCACAAGAACCCAGTGAGCTAGATCTTAGGTCTAGGTCTTGGGATGCGTTCCCATGCTGTCCCGTTGCGTTATCTAGCTTCATTATTCTCCTATCTTTGTGTGAAGCTCAATTTCAAAGCCTAGCGGAACTGCGGGACCTAACATTTCATTATTACTTGAACACGATAAGCTAGCGAAACTAAAGAGAACGGGTAAACAGGAATGTACTAAAGAATTCTACTAAGGGTTTTCTACGGGTTTGTTAACGTATTATGTAGCTCAAATACCTGTGGAGATACGTGAAACCTTTTAATCGCCTTTTTGTTTTAGCAGTTTGATCACCAGTCCCACATTAAGAGGTTTCGGGTTTGATTCAAAACGGGCATAGGTGCAGCATACATGTTGGTTGTGGTAGGGTTGGTTCTAAAACCTTCTGGATAGCTTATACTAAGTCACTCGCCATAATAAATGTTTTCACACTTTCAGCTATTATTCTGTGCTTTAGCTCTAGAATCTCGGATTACAGACATAGTAATCTCAACGTAAAGTCATTGAATCCCAAGGGAGATAATGTTGTATTAAACTCCCTTGGGATTAAAGTGATTTTGAGTTTGGAACGTTGAAATTCGTATGAACACGGGCATAATGCAATTCACGTAGGAGGCATTTGATTGGCCTACAAAAATCTAGTAGGCCACGGTTTTGACGTAGGTTCTCAACAAATAGGTTTACTTCTACATCAATGTACGGGCATTGTAAAGAGTCGAGCTTAACTTTTAATTTGTTCTTTTTTATGATATATATAATTAAATGTTTATTTATGTAACTCTGGCTTTTATTCTCTGGCAGACGGTGTGAAAAGTAGAGTATGCACCTCGGGATAAAGCATATCTTCGTCTTGGGCGGCTTGAACCCCTCGCTTCACTCAGGACTCTAAATAAAAATAGCTCCCTCGTTTCGCTCGGGAGTTAACTCGAGTCCATCGTTACGCTCGGGGCCCAATATGCCACCCGTGACGTAAGACATTGCTTTACGCCCTTGGTGCATAATCTACTATTACAGGTGCCAACTGTTAGAGATAAAATACTCAATGGTTATTAATGACTCCAGGTGAAATACTTCTATTTTTAAATTTCTTTTCTAGCAACCGAGGCCCATACTTGTAGATATACGTAGTACCTTACAACATAAAAATACGATTAAAAACGCTTCCATCTTCAGCCTTATCGTCAAATGCTATTTTCAAAGAAAAATTAAAGCCTATCGTATTTACCCTGTTGTGGTATAATAAAAATATTAAATACATTTTCACATGTCACCGTGAGTTTACGCTTATCTTAGTGTAATTAGAATTTACTAATAGTGCCTTCACAAATTCTCGTCACGTCTTTTTAACTCGATGAACACTCATTCAAACGTTAACTTAAACAGGATACTTATTTAACAGTTAGTATCGAGTACAAGAAACGAATTCAGTGGTGAATAGTGTGTTGTGATAAAAAAAAATAAAAAATAAAAAAAAAATAAAAATATTAAAGTGAGAATGCCGGATGCCATGTCCCTGTCGGCCGGGGTGAGCCTCGGCCTGCTGGCCGGCATCGTGTCCGGGGTCTGCTACCTGGTCGCCAACGGACTCACCTGGCCCAAGTAAGTTAATTTTTATTAATAATTTTGGACTTTACTTACACTAATTAGATTACCTACTTTGTCATAAGAACTAAATTGGAAATATCCTACGAAACCTGAAATTCTCATTGAAATGAACTTCAACATCAACAAACTAATAGCACTAATAGCGTATGTAATAAAATTCTTCTAAGCACAGTATATGTGCTAATAGTTAACCAATTTTATAATTGCCACCGCCGAGAATCGACCGCTTACCCTATGGTTGAAGCCAAATCCACTCAGCATCAACAAGGTAAAATTTTACTAGAAAAAATCAACTAGTCTCGGAATCGTAGGTGGTTTTATACCTATAGGGGCTAATTAATAAACAAAATGTACCTAAGCTTGGAGTATTTACTCCATGTTTTGTCTCTTTTACTCTAATATGATATGAAATTTACATGACGGGAACGAAACACGTAGTAACTACTCCAAGGACTTCTTGGCGGGAAAGTGAGTGAAGCGTCATGTCTGCGGTGTTGTCTTATTTTCCAAAATTTGTGTTATGTCGAAAATTAATGTGAAATAATGGTGGCTTATTAACCGTTAAGTGTTCGTGAGTGTGCATAAGTGTTGGCAAATGAAACAAAACAGTGCAACGTCACTTTTCAAATTCTTTCAAGAAGCTCGCGTGAGGACTTAGTAAAGCCCCACATCTTTACTGAGATACTCGAGGGGTTGAGGGGTATATCATTTCTCACTTCCCATTTCTAATATCATTCATCATTATTTATGGAAATATTGTTTATTTATGTATTACTTGTACGAAAAATTACTTTGACACTGGCTAAATGTGCTAATCGCACGAAGCCATCAAATAAAAGAAAAAAGAAAAAAACTACTCCAACCTTACACTTTGTTTATTAATACGGGGGATATGGTGTTGTGAATGCAAAATTCAAAATAATAAAAATAAGTACCAACACTTCAAATTGGACTATCATGAATGAAGCTGAAACTATACCCATCTACCTTTGTATGGTTAGTGTTTCATTAAATTTTAAATATTACCTTGATATTTATTTGCTAGAAACAACAATGATAAATCTTTTATCAACCAGCGACACCTAGTGTCGTAGTCATGCGGCGGCTCTGCGATTTATAGCATGGTTATTAGCTTTCGTAGCGTCATTGTCAGTGCTGTAACGCAACGCACCGTTTGGAGTTCTCGCGGGATTGGAAAGATGGCGACACACGCCTTTGAGTTTGTTAATTCTCAGAATAATAACTAAAGCTAATTAATGTTCTGAGTGTTAATTTAATTAATTGAATTGGGCGTTACTTTGCGGAAATCCAAAGCATACAAAAATGCGAATTAAATAATTATGTAGTGTGTATTGTTTTACTTGAATTTTGTCTTATATTATATTGTTTTAATCCACCTTTCCTCGCAATTTTAATGATCGCTTTAGTTTCCTTCATTGCTTGCATTCTTCGTTCAGCAAAAATTTAAACTTTAAAACTCTCCACACAGATATTATTACCTATACATTCCCAGCAATCTCTTCAATGAAGTGACAATAAAGAGATAAGCCCGATGATGATGATGATGATGATACATCGTAACTTTGTAATTCATCATCGTCATCATCAGCTCATTTTATGTCCTCACTGCTGGGGCACGAGCTTTCCTTATGGATGGTAGGAGAACGGGCCGTAAACCACCACGCGGGCCCAGTGCGGTGCGGTAGTTGTCAACGACTGCTAATGCGGCCGGACCAACGACTTGACGTGCCTTCCGAAGCACGGAGAAGCTCGAGATGATACATTTTTGGTCACCCATCCGATGACCGGCCTTTGCGAAAGTTGCTTAACATCAGCACTCGCAGACCGGGCGCGATAACCACTGCGCCATCGAGCTCCTCAAACTAGTATTGCAAATAGTACTCTAATAAAGAATATACTTACTAATTTTTGGGTATTTAACAGATAACCTTCCTGGGTAACAATTGGACTAAAACTTCTACAAAGATGGGCAATCTCCTTTGACAGTATATATTTCTCTATACCTTTACCCTTATTCATAAAAACTATTTAAGCATTATTTAGTTATATATTGTTTTGTCAACGTCACACGAACGTTATTTTGAATTTGAAAAAAGAGACAAAACCTCAGAATAATAACTAAAGCTATAGAAACCGGACTAAAATAGCAACACTCATTCATCAGTTCGTACTATTTTAACTAATGAACGTAAGTGATGTATTGGAAAGAGATCGATTGTCCCTTTTCTTTCGTTATTTCAAAGGTGTCACCAGATTTGTGACGTCATATTTGAGGTAATGTAGTGAGTGACTTTATAAAGGACTCAAAGATTTTTTTTTGATCACCGATTATCTGATGACCGTTTGACATAACAATACAAAAAATAAAAACTAAGTGTCAACCATTTGTCGCACTCCAACCTGCTTTTCTAGCCATAAGATAGAACGGAACTAAACATAGTTGCACGATTTTTATTTTAGCCATCCTTCTATAGCTTTAGTTATTGTTCTGAGGACAAAACAATGATTAACTAAATAATGCTTAAATAGTTTATGAATAAGGAGGTTATAGTATAGTATATATTTATACTTGTAGGCACTATCAAATTTCTCGGTCAAATGCGTCGTTAGTTGAACAGAGAGCACGCTCTGATGACGTTCACCATTTTTCACTGAATAACACACAAATAATGAAATTCGAAATGATATTATGATATAAATTCTTTTATAATTTGAAGGATCTCTATGGGGTGTTTGGTAAAAGTTTTTTGGTAAATTTGGGTGAGTGGCGCTAAGGGAGACAAAACAATTTGTCTAAGCCAAAAAAAAAAAAACAAAATTTGGGCTTTAAACATTTTCCTGGATTTTTCCAATTTTTCTTTGCTACGAAGTTTATTATACTTTGAAACTTTACTTATACTATTTAGATAACTTGTTTATCAGAAATAAATTGGAAATACTGTACGAAGTAGTTTCTTGCCTGTATGAAAATTTTGGCAAAACCTTTAATATAAATTAAGTACTTAACATTGTTCAAATGAAAATGTAAATTTAGCTCATTCTAATTTTACGATTGCCCCCGCCGAGAACCGACCCCGTTACCCTAAGGTCGAATCCAAATCCGCCAAGTACCAACATTTAAAACATACGCTCCACATCGTGCCTGCGCATTTCGTCACATCCGCATCTGCGTTATGCGTACATTTCGACAATAAAGAGCGTGCGCACCCAGCGTGTCGCTAATCAAACTATTGTAATAGATCACTGTAATGGTCACAGATATGTCAATGTAACTGTATCATCTTTTAAACTAATAAAGTAGATTTGTTACTAGAACGCGAATAGTGAATACTCGAGAATATCCCAGCTGGAACGTCTTTCGATAAATCTGCTTCTAAGGTTAGCGATCTACAAGTCTTGCCCGTTTCCATCGACGACGTCCTTTCAATTTTGGGTTACAGGGGTGACATGACTTAGGGAAGCCATGTCAGGTGACGGTTTTACTTCAGTAACTGTCACATTTGTCAGGTTCGCGCCTTTATTCGGCCAATTTATCAGGCTGGCGGTATTTTAAAACTGAAAATAGGAGAAAAGTATCTAAATAAATGTCAAAGTGTAATAAATTTTGTACTTTTTGCACTTGGAATGGACAGTTTTGAAACGGTGACATTAATTCTCACACAATAATAGCAATTACGAGTGCTCCCACTCGCCGGTGATTATTTTTATATTGACAATTCTCGAGGCGTATGTCAAACAAATTGTATTTTTTATAACTTTCATACACCTATATGAAATTAATAGATAAATATAGATAACTAGCTGACCGGCGGACCTCGTACCGCTACGACAGTTTCCATGACAACAAAAAAACGAAACGTTGATAGTTTCCATGACAACAAAACAAACAATTCGTTCGTGCTCTTAAGAACACCCGTATTTTAATGCTCTAAGCCCGTATCCCATGATGGACTCCTATAGCAGCGCCACCTACCGGGTCCAATTGTAAATCTAAACCATTCTCGAATCCACTTGAACATACAGAAAATGTCATCCAAATCGGTCCAGCCGTTTAGAAGGAGTTCAGTGACATACACACGCACAGAAGATTTATACATTTAAAGATATAGACAAGGAATAAGGCCGAAAAACCCGGCATTTACCTACCTACCTACTTAAAAGGATCCTTTGTGCAAAATTATTGCTTTTTAGATCCAAGAAGTTGGTCTAGGCATGCGTTGGCATCCCCATTAAGTCTATGGTCTGGCCGTGCGTTGATCAGTCAGGACTCGGGACCTTTCTTTTCAAATAGGTAGGTACATAAATCGATTAATTATATTCTTTGGCATTTTTAATTGTTACTAGAACAGACAATTGTACTGGGTGTTTAGTGCAAATTTAATTCACCATTTGTTCACATAAACGAAAATAAGAATTTATATGGAAAATTTTAACCTGCTTCTACAAAATGTTCTACAAATTCTCACATGCTCGTATAGCAAATAAAACCCGCGCTAGTCGTAGGCACCCTTGTCGTTCAATGGAACTAGAAACAAATTTGTAACATAAGGAGCGACATGTGTGCATTTATAACGGCGGGCCTCAGTAAGCGGAACTTAAAATTCAAGGGGAGGTTTCGAACGAGGAAGGCACGCCGCCATATCGCCGCAACACTGTCAATCGGCCAGTCTAATACCACGCGATTCGGAAACGCGCGCGCGCAGTGACCATCCACGAAATTCAAACGGTGCTATGCGATTGTGATCTCTGTGTACACTGGATTAATAACCACTTTAAACGTAATTGGATTAATAACAACTTAATCACTGCGACTTGTGCTGTTTTTAAAACGGTAAGTTTTCAGGTTCTTTTTTGTTTAGTGCAGTTTTGTAAAATCATACAGAGTACAAAATAGGCAGCCATATTGCTAACAAGCAATCTATTCCAGGCAACCTTGGGTGGGAAAACATAAATAAAAGAAAGATGATACAAGCTTTTGTTTTAGATAAATGTATTGTAACTTTTAAAACTATAACACAGCTAACGTTTTGTGGGCTCGTATCAAACCGTGCCAAAAATGTTCCAGTATTTAGGAAATTCACAGGCTTCAATAGCCTGTGACTGTCTCACTGCTGAGCCAAAAACACTACAATTGATGGGTAATAGCTTAATCAATAGCCTGTATATTTCCAAAATTACTTAGCTCGTGTTGTTTTAAATTGTTCTAACAAAAAGTAAAGGTTTTTATTATTAAGACAGTGCAGTAAATAAACAATATGTACTTGCTATTACGTGACCTTACAACAGTAAGAATGAGGCTTCTTTTTAGAATGTTGTTGTTGTTGTAAATCGTACTTTTGACTTGTTTTCGGACTTACGACAAATTAGCATTCTTAGTGTGCCAATTTTAATCAAATAAGGTCCGTTTTATTAGCAGGGGAGACCCGTACAAAACCGTATACCGAGGTAAAACCGTACAGTATAGCTATGTCCGTTATTATTTGAAATTTTCCGCGTATTTGCCGGTCACGCGTAGTAGTCAATAGGATCAATCTGTCAACCGACCCTTGTCGCCACAGGTACGAGCGAGCGTTAAAAATTAATCAAATAAATATTGTTTTTAGGTGTTTTTATCTAATTTTTATATGTCAACAAAAGTTTTATTAGTGAACATCTATACTAATATTATAAAGCTGAAGAGTTTGTTTGTTTGTTTGTTTGTTTGTTTGAACGCGCTAATCTCAGGAACTACTGGTTCGAATTGAATAATTCTTTTTGTGTTGGATAGTCCATTTATCGAGGAAGGCTTTAGGCTATATAACATCACGCTGCGACCAATAGGAGCGAAGCATCAGTGAAAAATGTTGCAAAAACGGGAAAAGAGCCTAAAAAATTAAAAATGCTGCCGAAAGTCACTATTCCACGCGGACGAAGTCGCGAGCACAGCTAGTACTATGATAAATAGGTAAGTGCAATGTTATTTATGTGAAGCTGTATATAATTATTTTATTGCCTACAATGTTTAGGTGCCGGATCCCATTCCTTTAAAAAGTGGATGATAAATATGTTGTTTATGGTCAGTGGGGCAAAACCGTAAGGAGTAAAACCGACCAGCACACGGTTTTGACCCGCAAGCAATTTGTTGTTGTTAATTATTTAATTATATTTTTGTTCATAAGTTCTCTTCAAAATACTACGAAATTATTAAAGATGTAGTAACCGACAAAGCTGGGACTCTGAATATTTATTTATACATAATATTTGTTTATATTGTTACGAAGAATTTGGCTCAAGTCAAGCAAATGAGTGTTGGGTGCAGTGCATTACTAGTACAGGATGGGCACACGAAGGCTGTACTGCTGGGATGAAGACGAGTTGGATAATTTCGAATGTTTCGGTTACGTATCTTCACGTTAGTATCCTATGGGGCAATATCGTATATAGTATACGGTTTTGCCCACCCCCCGGAGAAAATCGTAATTCACAGAGGTTTAGTTTATGTTCCTAATTTATTTTTAATAATAAGAATAAAGTTTGTTAATTACTGTAGCCAATGAGAGTCTTTAATAAACAATGTGATTATAAATATGTAATTTTCATTTATTTCGATTTTATATAGGTTTGTTCTTAGCTATACGGCTTTGACCCGGTCTCCCCTAGATATATTTTTGTTCAAAATCATAACAAGCGTAAGTACCTAGGTCAAAATACTTAAGACCCCATACAAAGTCGTGCGCCCTGACGCTTTATCTGGTAGGTATGGGACTTCGATATGGTTTGGCATGGACTAACAAAGTTCTGGCATACTTTATCTACAATTTTTTGGAAAAGAAGTTCAGTCTCACGGTCTCACTAAAACGTAATCTAGGAATAGCCACTTAACAAAAAGGACAAGGGACTATTTCGTAGCAAATAAGTAGGTACCTTTTTTTTATAAAATTTTACATGCAATTGCTTCGCCCAAACCCTTGATGGGTTTATCTAGACACTGCAAATATGAATAACCACTTATTATGAAGCATCTCCTTTAGGTAATACATTTGAAAGCTACAATTTCGGTGTGTAAAAAAAAAGAAGTTATACTTAATACTTTCACGAAACCGTTTCATAAATTGAACGCTGCTAGCTGAAAATACCAAATGAATAGTTCAGTTTGGAACAACAAAGTCGTAACATTGGTGTTTCAATGATTACTCAACCAAAATTAAACTATTCCCGACCTTTTTTTATTTAAACGTCACTTTTACCTAAATCTCAATTCTCGATTCATCTAAAATTCAAACATCATTGTCTCTTTTAACATTAAAAGACTGACACAGACGCATCACGTTTTAAGCTGGATGAGTGCAAGGTGTAAACCGTTCTAATGAATTTCGACAGACACTCAGTATTAAAAAAAATAGAAGAAAAAACTATGTTACTACTACTTCATTCTTGAATGTACTTAGTGTACAAACATTTATATAAAAATAAAATATTTATATTGTACGTATAGGTCTAATAGACATCCATAACTCAAGTATAGTTTGTATACATCACGCAAAGTGCCCTGCAATATATTCAAACTGCAACCTTGGTTCATGAGCCACAATAATATAGAAAAACATTGACAGTATCACAACCTATGGTACAAATAAAACATTCTTAATAATACAATATAAGATACTGATTGGGCATCTTCTCGCATATGATTTAATCGCATTTTAGTAATGCCACGACCCAGTCTTTCGAAGTTGCCCAGACTAAAACTAAACTAACACAAAAAAAAAACTATTACGTGTATGCATTAGTCCTTGAATTTCCTACAATGGCTAGTAGATAATGACCCAAATATTTTATGACAAACGGCAATATAACAATGTAAGTTAGGTAGCATTTATAACCCAAAATATAGTAATGCCGATTAGTCGATAATCGAGTTATCTCGGACGTTGCGACACTATTGTTTGCACAACAAAGCACAAAGAGCGGTACTTACTTAATTGATACGTAACCGCTGTCGTAAACGTACACAAACCGATCGGCGAGCCACTTCCGAACCCAGACCGCGTCTGACCGAGAACTATGAGAGCTAGACCAAATCGTGGACTGAAGAACTAACCATCGTTAACTAACCATTTCTTTGGAAAGATTTTGCTGGTAGCCGCCAATGGCCATCAAACTGTGGAATGAGCTGCCATCCGAGGTTTTCCCATTAAGTTACGACATGGATTCTTTCAAAAGGGGTGTGAAGAGGCTTTTCTCAGGTCGGCAACACAAAAGCAACATCTGTGATGTTGCGTATGTCCAGCATGGTGTGATGTTCTGCTCGTTTGCAAACAGAAAATATTTAAAAAAAAATGGCCTTTTTATCGTATCATAGTGACACCCAGTGTTCTACACTGTTTTTATCGCTAAAAAATATATAAAATTGGTAAACACCTAGGCGACCGCGTACCGGAAAGCGCAGTGTGGGCAGGTCTCCAACAAGGTGGACCGACGATCTGGTGAAGGTCGCGGGAAGCCGCTCGTTGTGGAGATCCTTGGGGGAGGCCTCTGTCCAGCAGTGGACGTCTATTGGCTGACACGATGATGATGATGATAAAACACCTAGGTGGTTTGTATTCAGTTGCAACTAAAGTCAAATTCCCTTATTTCTAATTTATTTATTTATTTGAACAACCAACAAGATCAAACACTAAACATGCTAGTAACTTACATTTAACATTTTTTATTAGGTAACCCTTTAGCCAAGTAAGGTGACCGTTTTACTCCAGCAACCGTCACCTAACTGATGGTTTAAGGGGTTACCTAAATGTTAAGAGTCGTTGGTGAAATCGGGCTTAAGGGTATCGGAAGCTGATGACCGAAAAGAAAATAATACAATAAAAACTAGACCTAGTAATTTGTACTTAATATTGCTAAATATGATTTTACGTTTATTACATGCTACTGTAAAGTTAAAAAAAAAACAAATATATACAAAAATAACATTTCACCATTTATTATGAAACCTAATTCAGGCACCAGTCTTTCACAAATGATAGGAAGCTATGTATCTTAATGGTATATTTCAAGCATTTTGTAATTCCTTATTGTGAAAAGAAAATAAACGTTTATTATTATTATAATTATTATAACATTTCACCAAAAAGAGTCAGAAGCTATATGTTTGACATAAACAATAAAAGCGACGATAGACCTTGGAAAAGAGATTGCATTTATGGAATGAAGATAATGCCCGTGGTCACGGGAGATGATTTTTTTTACCCTTGGTACTACCAAAAGAATTGGTGATTAACTTTCTGTCTGTGTTACTACATTTTTGTGCTGATAATAATTTGATAATTTCAACCAAAAGATGTCAATGTCGAAATTATTTTAGAAAGAGTATTGTACTGGGTTTGTTACCTATTCAGTGGGGAATGGTAACCCAGGTTAGTTTTTGATAGTTTTGGCGAGAACAAGGCACATCTGGACAAACGTGGAAGTTTGAATGACTGAAAGTGTCAACCACTGGTTCGTGCCGACCTCTGTTGCGGTGGCACCGGTGTTTGTTCCGATTAGGGTAGTGACCCTGATGTTTATGGTTATTTACTTACATATAATAATTTTCGCCACAATTTCGGTCGCTCACTATAGGCCTCATAAAAAGGCTTAAGGTCACTCAAAGAGCAACGGAGAGGGCTATGCTCGGGGTTTCTCTGCGTGATCGAATCAGAAATGAGGAAATCCGCAGAAGAACAAAGGTAACCGACATAGCCCGAAGAGTTGCTAAGCTCAAGTGGCAGTGGGCAGGGCACATTGCTCGCAGGACTGATGGCCGCTGGGGCGGGATAGTCCTGGAGTGGCGACCGCGTACCGGAAAGCGCAGTGTGAGCAGGCCTCCAACAAGGTGGACCGACGATCTGGTGAAGGTCGCAGGAAGCCGCTGGATGCGAGCAGCACAAAACCGGTCGTTGTGGAGATCCTTGGGGGAGGCCTTTGTTCAGCAGTGGACGTCTTTTGGCTAAGATGATGATGATGATGATGATGATGATGATGATATAATAATTTTAAGCAAATATTGTTGCGAACAAATTACAATTTGAAAAAGACAGTGTAGAAAAAATTCCACGAGCGGGACTCGAACCCGCACCCCATGACATGCTGGGTTAGGTGCACTACCAACTATGAGCCACGATAGCATAGTTGGGTGCGGGTTCGAATCCCACTCGTGGAATTTTTTAGACACTTTGTATTTTTTCAGACCTTGATATTATGTGGTTAGACTATCACTAAATTTTTTTAGAAAAATCCCGTAAATCGAAATACAAAAACAACCCATCAAAGGGCAAAAAAACACTTTTTCGAGTAAACATGCGTCGTCCCATGATCCCGGGGCAATTTCGGCAAATCCAACACTTTTCTTTGTCTACATCATACAGAGAACCTCTACGCCAGCTGATTAGAGACGAGTCAGTCAATTAATGAGTTAGGACTCTTTTTTTATATGTATTGTTGATTGATATTAGAATCATTCCACTGAACAACCGTGATTAAAAGTAATTCAAAGTAATTGACGCCCCAATGGGTAGGCTCACCGAACCTTTGCCACATGTAGCTCGGTGAACCTGCCAACCAAGACTGAATCCAGTCGATCCCCCACCATCCCCATGACTCTGTTCAAGCTCCGCCACACCCTGTTTACCAGCGAGGCAACCTTTTTTCGCATTAACGCGTAAAAGTCATCCACGCTGGCATCGGCAAACATACCCGACGCACTACAGTAGCGTGGACACTGACTGTGTATGTTAGTTAAGATTTAATGGCTCAAAA
The DNA here is from genome assembly GCA_947562085.1 of Eudonia lacustrata. NCBI lineage: Eukaryota > Metazoa > Arthropoda > Insecta > Lepidoptera > Crambidae > Eudonia > Eudonia lacustrata. Next base: position 27,523,359 of record OX387340.1, on the reverse strand, counting down.
AGGCATACTGGTTGATGATGTTATGCCGATTTTTTTAAATAATTAGGCTGAAACTGGAAGTGCACTTCTCTCGGAACCCTTATACTCAGGAACTAATCTTATTTCTTAACTGTCGGAGAACAACAATGCTACTAATATTGTCTTTGTATATCGACAGACTTACATAAGATGGCGCTAGCTAGGTGGACTACCAATCAACCAAGCCGAGCTATTAATATTTTATTTCATTAAATGAAATAATTAAAAAAATACTATTGGGAACTTCCGCTAGAAACCGCACCATGGACCTATATGTCTTTTACTGGTGATTCAAGTTTGAACCATTAGACAACAGAGGTGGATCACAGAATCAAAGAGCGACGGAAAGTGTGAAATCCCATCGCTTCGTACAAGCCGTGTCATTAGCACGTGCAGGCCATGGTGGTGCCCTTACCTCCGCTGCGAGCTGGTCGGACGGCGCGTGGTATTCAGGCTGCAGTCGCGAATCACATCCGTCACGGGCGGCGGGCTCACCCAGATTGACTGTCAACGAGTTTGCGCCAAATCTCATTAGGGTTGGCAACTGCAAAGTTCATTGTTTAAGCAACAGTTAGAACACCGTTGAGTTTAGGATAATTTAACAGTTAGGTATAGGTTCGATCATTTTCATTACAAATAATCTATGTCACAAAACAATAACAACTAAGTCGCTCTGGGAAGACAAAGTATGCGTTGCTGGCTACTATACACAGCTTTGCCCTCGGCAAGTAGGTACAGTTTGTAGAAGGAATGGCAAATTTCCAGAAAAAAAATTTAACAAACGTTCAAACACTCAAAACTCAAACATTAAATCTAAGAAATAAGTTCGCATAATTTCTTAATTACTTCTATACAATCATACGTAACAGTATCTTTTTTATATAGGAGGAAACCATCACCATCATGATGGGTGAAGTGAGATAAAATGAAATATACTGGCATGCAAAAATAAGTACTACACTTTTGATATTTATTTATTTTCTAAACTATAGAAGTTAGAGATTTTTAAATAAAAAACGTTTTGCAGCAATTTTTATCAGCTTTCTTTAAAACTAAAGTAAATTATACATTATTAACATTTTCCTTTTTGTTTCGAAAGTATATCTTGTGTACTTAAAAAGTTATTGCAATTTTAAAAGTGTGATACTTAATTTTGCAGGCCAGTGTATTTCTAAGAGCAACGATAGCAAAACTTAACAAAAGTTCCATTTCATAGTGACAGACGCTAAGTGGCAGCCCTGGGACACGGTCTGGTGGCTGCCATCTGCGCCCACGCCGACCGTTGTGTCCGCTCCGCTGTCATTCCGAATTCCGCGTGCGTTTGCCCGCCATTTTGATTCTATTTTGTTTTTTTCCACCACGTCTAATCGTTCCGATCTTCTTTCTAATAAAAAAGCGGTAACATTTTGTAAACAAAAACCCGAAGAAAAGGTCTTAATCTAAGAGAGAGCATTTACTCAGATAATAAAATTTTATGTCAAACCACTGAACATGTTTTGGGATTCGATTTCACTCTCAACAATCAGACGTAATCCTTTTAATAAACGTTAATAGCAAAATAGAATGTGAATTAGGCAAGCTATATTTATGATTTTTACATAAGTATATTGTTGTAAACAAATCACAATTTGAACACTGCCTTTTTTCAAATTGTAATTTGTTCGCAACAATAAGTGTTAAATTTTAGGTAAATAATCATATAGCTATACGTTGTGTTCGTTTGGTAATACCTTATTGATATGTCAACAATGTCCCTGAACTTCCTGCACGCGTGCCTTCTTCCGGTGGCGTCGGTCTATTTATAACAGCCTAGGCTCTATACCGACATCGGGTATCTCTTTTATAAAAGGTTGTTAACCCCATCACTGCCATGATCACTTTATTTTATTTGTAGTCTAATTAGTAGTTTTTTTTATATATAGTTAGGCAAATGACTCTGCTGGATGCGCCGACCAAAAATGCAGTCACGGTTAAGTTGATATAATTGAAAATACTTTCGTATTATATAAACAAAATATACTATATTTAGTATCAAAGAGAACGTGCTTATATTTAGTCCGATCCATAAATTCATAAGACACTATAGTTTTTTTTTACAATATCATTTAAAGTTGAGCAAAAAACATGAAGACGAGTGGCGGCGTTTAGTTGATATCTTATAGTTTATCTAAATTATTGTACCTCTGATTTTGTCTAAACAATCACCAATGATCTAAACTACAAATCGCCCGTCTCACATTTTTCGATTAATCAAGCGGTTTTTTTTAATTATTATTTTTCAAATTAACACGTTAAATTCCCCATAAAAATATAAAAAAAAATCAAAATATTTATTTGCATTAAATAGGGGTTTTTATATGATATTTATATGTTACAAACTTATTTTAAATGTCCTTCACCATTTATGAATAGCATGCAAAAAAATGTAAGGTACCAATTTATTAATACTTCGTTTTCCATATTTAAAACATTCATCTATGCTATAAAAATGTTTTCCATTAAAAAGTTTATTGTAAATTTTAATAGCCATATCTGGCGCATTAGATTGAAAACGTTTAGTTTTCAGGAGTATATCCTTTTTTATTTTATTAGGATATCTTAAACTTCTCCCTGTAAGCTACTGTATACAAATGGTGATGCTGTTTCACAAATATACCTGTTTCCAGAACATACAGACAAGTTAAATGTAATATATTCAGTTCCTTGAAGTAGACAGGAGACATCCGGGGCAATATTACATATTGCACGTATACATCTTTTTTGACATACAAACACTCTTTTTATGTTGGAGCCATTTCCCCATAGTAAGAGTCCGTATCTAAGTAATGATTCAACATAAGCAAAATAGGCTGTTATGGCTGTAGTTTTACTAGCTATTTTAGCAAGTTTGTATAGTGCAAATGAAAACCCATTTACTTTATTGCAAAGTTTAACTATTTGTCCTTTCCAATTTAAACACGGCTCTATAATTAAACCTGTAAATAATGGAGTACGTCGGTGATATATGATTGAAAGTTAAAAAATGAACTTATAATACCGTTTATTAAAGTTAGTTTTATAAACATATCGACCAACCTATATATACTTCTGTGAAACATCTTGATAGCGCGATTCAGAACCCGTACCAAACAGCACAGCGCCATCTCTTGGCAGCAAATCCAACCAAAAAACTGCATACCAAACAGTTATTATTATTGACGTTTTTATATTGTTTCTTTACATTAACAATGGCAAACTATAAATATATTTTATGTTTAAAATATAAAGGAAACGTTTGTACATTCCGCCCGCCAAGGACATATTGCAGAATGTCCTTAAAAATATGAAATCCAAACAATCATTTTTTCATACAAAGAAAACCAAAAATCAAAATTGGTGACTATAAACTATATAAAAAAAAACTTATGTTTATTAACAAAAAAGAAATACAACATTACAGTAGCATCAAACTTAAAATTAAGTGGCAGTTGGGAGCACACACACCTTAGAAACGGGTCTCTTAATTAAGGAGTTCTTTGTAAGAACAGTAACCACTCGTGTAATTTGATCCGACCCCGGATGCTTCTGCTCTATCTTACCCAATAACCACTTGCCAGGAGGCATGTCATCTTCTTTTATTAGAACTATAGACCCAATTTCTGACTCTGGATTTTTATGAGCCCACCTGTGGCGCTGTAGAAATTGATTAAGGTAATCCTGCGACCAGCGTCGCCAAAAATCTTGGATCATTCTCTGCGACCATTGCCAACGTTTGAGAGAATTTATGTTTGATTTTTCAAAATTAGAGTCAGGCGCTAACACCAGTGGCTCTCCCACAAGAAAGTGACCGGGTGTCAAAATTGCCTGTTCATTAGGGTCATCGACATAGCAAAGCGGCCTGGAATTGAGGCAAGCTTCAACTTGAGCTAGTACCGTCGACATCTCCTCGAACGTAAGTGTAGAGTTGCCTACAACTCTTCGGAGATGGTGTTTGGTAGATTTTATACCCGCTTCTCAAAGACCTCCAAAGTTTGGAGCATGCGGAGGTATAAAATTCCATTGTGTTCCGTTATCTGCGAGAGTCTCGGCGAGTTCGGGTATGAAGTTAGATTTTTCTTTATCAAATAGCTCAGAAAGCTCCCGAGCAGCTCCCACAAAATTTGTGCCATTATCACTGTGCAATTCAGCACAGCGACCGCGTCTCGCAACAAACCGCCTAAAGGCTGCAATAAATCCTTTTGTGGTCATATCACTGACCGCCTCCAAATGAACCGCACGTGTTGCCATACAAATAAATAATGCAATATACCCTTTATAACATTTATTTCCACGGCCTTTTGACATTCTTATATTTATTGAAAGAAAGAAAGAAGAAAGAAAAAACATTTATTGACTCTCACATCACATAATATGATTAAAAATAGAAAAAAAAAAAAAGACATGGAATACAAAAACAATAAAAACAAAAAATAACAAAGACAACAGGTGACGAGCCAATCAGGACCCTACCTCAGCATATGCCGCTACGGTGTGAGCAAGTCACATCGCAACGGCGCTGGTATTCTGGCAGGGCCTGTGCGAGGTGACGATCGTTTCAATATGTATATAAGAAAAATAGAATATATAATTATATTTGGATATAAATACTTATATTATAACTAAACCTAGATACTCATAAATATATTTAAATATACATACTAAAATAAACATATAAAACACTATTTAAGACAGATTATACAAAATAAAAGACATCGTACAACAAAAACAGATCCTAAATAAAAAAATAAAAAAAAAAACTAGCGAGGCGGACTGCACACTGAACGCAGCCAAACTATCACCTGTCATATGTGACATTGACATGATTTGCCCACGTAGGCAGCTCTAAAACACGCGCGCACGTCCGCCATCTCGTCTCCCATCCATGTGTTTGCCACGAAAGCAATATCTAATTCCACACTTTGACAAACTAAAAGCGCTGAATAACATAAGGACAGGTCCGTGCATAAGGAGTGATAAAACAATAGATCCCCCACGTTCACTCACAACAGTGTATGTAACTGAGGCCCAACCGCCCAACGCGCAGCAGTGCCAGGATCACAAAGTGCCTTGTAATATAACCAGGATGCGCCCGCGCGACGTGAAGACCCAGATTGTAAGTAGATAAAAGATTAAAACAAATTTTACGCAGTTGATGTAAGCTGGAGAGTAAGTAAATGCTTTTTAAGGTATTTCTTAAACGTAACGATTGTCTTCAGGTCACGCATTGGCGGCGGGAGATCGTTCCAGCACCGAGTGGCTGCGAACTTAAACGACCCACGGAACACACTAGTACGATGTTTAGGCGTCGTTAAAATATGTTTGCAGGCTCTCATCGGGTTCCTATTGATGCTATGAGCCCACGTGAGTTTATTGAATAAATAGATTGGCTTCCCAGATTTAATGACACCAAACAACAGAATAGCGAGATGGAGCTTTCTGCGAGCCTCCATTTTTAATAAATTTGAGTTGTTGAGGAAAGGAGTCACATGAGATCGTGGCGGTATTTGAAAACAGTAGCGTGCACAGGCATTTTGCACCCGTTGTACCAGCTTAGCTGTTCTAGCCAGAAGACATGGTCCATACACTGTATCACAGTAGTTAAGTTTTGAAAGGATAAGTGATTCGCAAAGCCTGACTCTGAGCTATTGGACCGGCATGGTCCACTCCGCTACAAAGAAAAGGTTTGTTTGGTGTTACACGAGAAGAAGGCAGTTGACCCATAAGTTGTGTTCGTGTTTTGTTGGAATGCCTGATGCAGATTACACACTTACGATAATAAGTCTTGACAGCTAACTTTAAGCCAATAATCCAGTAGTTAGTTCTTAGGTAAGTAATCATAGCCTGTGGTCCTCCATGCATAGTTTTTCTATGTGAATCGCAATCAAAAGCTTGGTAAGAAATGAAGTTTTAGAAATAAGAATTGGATGTTTTCGGTCATAATCCAGCTGTGATTTCTCCAACCTACCTCCAACTCTAACTATACCATTAGCATCTGAAAATAAGTTTAAAGAGTTCAGCTTTTTTCTCTTGGTATATAAATCTTCTTTCTTGTTAAGGTCTTCTATTTCTTCTTGAAAATCTTCTGCTTGAGATCTTTTTATGCACACTCTTAAAGCCTTCTCAATTTCATCGGCTGCCAAGTAAGTAGTGCAGATTTTATTAACATTTTTGTTCCTGAGATTCAAAAATCTCCTGCAGTAAGCTACTACTCGAACTAACTTATGTAGAGAGGAAAATTTGCTTCACAACGACTCGTCGTATGCTGTAGAGGTAAACGATTTAACTTCCTCTAACTTAGTTATAAGGTGTTTGGGTTTTATATATTCAATCTTCGATTGTCTTAAAAATTCAGGACCTTCAAACCAAATGGACATATTTGCAAGTTCTTCCGGAGGCACACCGCGAGAAGCGCAGTCGGCGGGATTCTGTTTAGACGCCACATGTGACCAATATTGTGTGTCCAACGTATTCAAGATTTCAGAAACCCTGTTGCCCACAAAAGTTTTCCATCGACTAGGATGACAGTTCAACCAAGCAAGTACAACCTCCGAGTCCGTCCAAGCATGTAAATCAACCTTTTGTATCTGCAGTACTTTAGAAACTTCCAACATCAATTTAGCTAAGAGTACCGCTCTACAAAGTTCCAACCTAGGTATAGATACTTGTTTGATAGGGGCCACCTTAGTTTTTGATGTTACCAGTGCCACCTTTACATTACCTTCTGACTTTATTACTCGGATGTAAACCACCGCTGCATACGCCAATTTAGAAGCGTCCGAAAATCCGTGCAATTCAACCTTTACATCGTTGGTTTTTGTGTTCAACCAACGTGGAATTTTAATACTTACTAACGCAGTGAGTCCACTACGGTAAGTTATCCACTCTTTTAATAAATTGATTGGGACTTCTTGGTCCCAGTCAATACCTGCCAACCAAAGCTTTTGGATCATAATTTTTGCTACTATAATTGTGGGTGCAAGCCACCCCATCGGATTGAACAGTCTATTAATATCAGATATTATTTTTCTTTTTGTTACAGGTTCTACAGCTGCTGGAAGATCGACGAAAAAATGGAAGACATCTGCGCTTGAATCCCAGGTAAGTCCTAATATTTTAGTAACATTGTCAATCTTAATATTTATATCTTCGCTTTTAACCCCTTTTCCTTCCTTTATTTTGTGAATTAGTTCCGCACTATTGCTTTTCCATTTTTGTAATTCGAACCCACCCTTAGCCAGCGCAGTCTTTATTGCTTTACAAATTTCGAAAGCTTGCTCTACGTTTTCAGCGCCTGTCATCAAATCGTCCATGTAGAAGTCATTCAATATTATTTGCTTTACTACTGGAGAGTTCCAAGCTTCGTCATAGGCGACCTGATGCAGGGCTCGTACAGCCAAAAATGGTGCTGACGCTGTCCCAAAGGTTACAGTGACTAATTCGTGTTCTTCCATTTCCATTTCAGGATTGTCTCTCCAGAGTATACGCTGATACACTGTGTCCTGCCTATCCACCAGCACCTGTCGGTACATTTTAATAATATCACCCACTATACACACATGATGTGTTCTCCAGCGCATTAATATATGTCGAAGATTTGCTTGCAAGGTAGGACCTACCATCAGATTGTCATTCAAAGATATTCCGTTTTTACCTTTGCAGGAGGCGTCAAAAACGACACGAACCTTCGTCGTTTTTTTATCTTCCCTGATGACAGCGTGATGGGGTAAGTAAACACCTTTATTTTTGTATTGAGCTGGTACCTTAACCATATGCTCAAGATCCTTATACTCATGTATCACATTTGTATACTCGGTCTTAAGTTTAAAATTTTTTGATAACCTAGATTCCAAACTTCTTAATCTATTTTCAGCTATGAACCTTGAGTTTCCGTCCTTACAGCTACGTGCTCCCTCCCGGAACGGAAGTCTGACTATATAACGACCGCTTTCATTACGCCTCGTTGTCTCTGCAAAAAACTGTTCACACTTTATCTCTTCTTCATTTAATATTTTTTCTGATCCAACAGGTTTGACCTCAAGTTCCCAGAATTTCCTGAAAAGATCATCTATTTGGATGCTGGCGTGCATTACAGTAATGCAAGGAAATGACGCTGCGCTAGAAGGAGTGTCCGCTTCAACGACGCCTGTCAGTATCCATCCAAATGCTGAATCCTGCGCTAAGACCGATCCACTTGCACTGCGTTTAATACCTTGCCTGACAACCTGACTATAGATCTCCGCCCCTAACAAAATATCTATTTTGTTAGGTCTATGATAGTCTGGGTCAGCCAAATTCTCACTAGTCACGCTTACTAAATCGATCTTACTTACCTTAACAGCTGGAAGAAGAGATGTTACGGACTTCAAGACTTATGCATTCACATATAAAATAAAACTAGGATCTACTCTCGATTTTAGAACTAAAGTAACTTTAAAATTTGATAATAAATCTTTACCTCCTACACCTATCACTGTATGTTTTGAAGAAATCTTTTTCAACCCCAAGTACTGAACCATCGCTTCAGTAATGAAGGATCCCTGTGATCCTTGGTCAAGTAAAGCGCGTATTACTTGATAGGTACCGTTCTTCGACTTTGCTTTCACTAAAGCAGTAGTGAGTAAAACCGTCTCATTACAGTTGCCTGTCGAAATACACGATACCACTGGTTGGCCTTTAGACCCCTCCGCTTTCCCTGCGGCTTCTTGACTCTCTGATGAGCTCTCACCTACAGACTCCGAATTCCCACTGGGATGTAACAACGTGTGGTGACGTCGCTTACAAATGTAGCATTTAAAGTTGCTTTTACATGTTGAAATGAAACAACTTTTACGGATCTACTCGCGTTTTTTTTACACATTACTTATTTAATGTTTGTGTGTGTTGCCAGTGATGACATACGGGACTGAGACGTGGTCGCTCACTATGGGCCTCATAAAAAGGCTCAAGGTCACTCAAAGAGCAATGGAGAGGGCTATGCTCGGGGTTTCTCTGCGTGATCGAATCAGAAATGAGGAGATCCGCAGAAGAACAAAGGTAACCGACATAGCCCGAAGAGTTGCTAAGCTCAAGTGGCAGTGGGCAGGTCACATTGCTCGCAGGACTGATGGCCGCTGGGGCGGGATAGTCCTGGAGTGGCGACCGCGTACCGGAAAGCGCAGTGTGGGCAGGCCTCCAACAAGGTGGACCGACGATCTGGTGAAGGTCGCGGGAAGCCGCTGGATGCAAGCAGCACAAAACCGGTCGTTGTGGAGATCCTTGGGGGAGGCCTTTGTCTAGCAGTGGACGTCTTTTGGTTGAGATGATGATGATGATGATGATTTAATGTTTATCCTGACATTTCGAACCCTTTGCAGGGTCCGTGGTCACAGGGAGACTGAGGTGTTGGTCATCTCATAATTAGTTGGTAGCTTGTATACCCTCATTTAAATTTAATCAGGTGTGTTCCGTTTTACGCAGAAAGAGCTTACAGTATCTTTTGGTCTGGCAGTATGGTGTCGGGGCTGGGATTTAATATTTTGTATGATGGGATCCCAGGCTGGTGGTAGATTCCAACCATCTTCTCTATTAAAATTAGGATGTTTTTTAATTTCAATAGCCTCGCGTATCATCCTGGGGATGAATCGTTGTTCTTTAACGAGTATTTGTGGTTTATCAAATCTGATGTAATGAAATATTTATAAAATTTTCAATGGTTGGGCCCCTCTAGGGAATGTTCGCATACTGCAGACTTATTTTCGCGCCTATGCTTGACGTCGGCTATATGTTCTTTAACACGGGTTCCTATACTTCTCTTTGTTTGCCCGATGTAAGAGAGCCCACAGTCGCAGTCCAGTTTGTACACGCCTGCATCTTGAAGGGGTATGTTGCACTTGACAGGTCGTAAAAATTGGTTGATCTTCTTCGGCGGCTTGAAGTAAGTGTTGATTGAAGCTCGCTTTAAGATATGTCCAATCTTGTCAGTGACACCTTTTATATATGGAAGTACAGCAGGTTGGCGCTCGACTGTGGTTGGTTTATTGCGTTTTCTGTGACAAAGCCGTGGTACTTTCAGTTTATTATCCTGTAGTACGTGCTTGACATGCTGAAGCTCAGCAGCCAGGTGTTGGGTGTCACAGATGCCGCGTGCTCTCTGAAACAAAGATTTCCCTACAGTAGCCAACTGTCTAGGATGGTGGTGAGAATCACCATTGAGATACTTATCTGTATGGGTTACTTTACGATACACAGTGTGACTCAAACTATGATCCGGATTCCTGATAATTAAAATATCCAAGAAAGCTAGCTTACTTTCTGCCTCTAACTCCATTGTAAATTGTATTTTTGGATGTATGGAGTTAAGATGATCTAGAAAAGCAGATACTTTATCAGTTGGTAGGATAGTGAAAGTGTCGTCTACGTACCGCTTGTAGAACCTAGGGGTTACCGGTGCTGTGCTCAGGGCCCTCTCCTCGAAGTCTTCCATAAAGATATCGGCGACAACGGGCGAAACAGGGGAACCCATGGCAACACCCTCTACTTGCAGGTAGTAAATGTCATTCCACAAAAGGTAGCCAGATGTTAGACAATGCTCTAATAGTACTGCATATTAATCAGGCTTATCTTGTTCCGCTAGACGTTTTTTGGTAATTTCAATGCAATCCTGAACTGGTAGGCATGTAAATAAGGACTGCACATCAAAACTAACCATAGTTTCATTGTCAGCGAGATGTAGGTCTTTGATATCGTTAACAAATTGGTAGGAATCCTTCACATAAGCTGTTGTGTTACTTCTAAGTGGTGAAAGAATCTTAGCTATATGCCGGGCCAGTCGGTAAGTTGGTGAATCAATCTGGCTTACAATAGGGCGTAGCGGAGCCTCGGGTTTGTGAATTTTCGGTAACCCATACAGTTTTGGTGGTTTAGGGCAGGAAGGAATTAAATAGTTAGCATCTAGATTTAACGTTTCGGAGTGTTGTTTGACAAGATCACTAGTTTTCTTAAGTATTTTGTTGGTTTGGTCGCATTTAACGCGTTTGTACGTCTTGTCATCCGATAAAAGTATTGTTATTTTTTCGTTATAATCAGACGTATCCATTACTACCGTAGCATTACCTTTATCAGCACGAAGGATAGTTAATTCAGGCTTAGCTCGCAGGTTCTTTAAAGCGAAATACTGATCACGGGGAAGGTTGGATTTCGGCAACTTGCTCCGGCGCAAGACAGACGATATATCTTGACGTATTGCCTCAGCATCAGCCTTCCTGACGTTATTTTTAACTAAGCAATCCTCGACGTTGCTAATGATGCTTTCATACGGTATCCTGCTACGGCGTAATTTAGCCCCTTTTTTAGTACCTCAACGGTGGGCCTGTCCAGTGTTTGTTTTGATAAATTAACAATTGTGCGATCATCTTTTTGATTTTGACGTTTGTGGCTGTCTATGGTCTCAGTCTCCCTGTGACCACGGACCCTGCAAAGGGTTCGAAACGTCAGGATAAACATTAAATAAGTAATGTGTAAAATAAACGCGAGTAGATCCGTAAAAGTTGTTTCATTTCAATCTGTAGTGTTCGCGTAAACTTTAGAAAACAATATGCTTTTACATGCCTTGGCAGAGTGGTTATCGTTCAAACAAACAAAACATAATCCGTTAGTCAAAGCAAATTCACGACGAGCATCATTGGTTTCCTTTGAAAACTTATTACATTTAAAAATCTTATGATCAGATGAACAAAATTTACAGTATATTTCCTTTTTCTCCTTTTGTATGTAAAAGGATTGTGAGTTTCTTTGAGTGTGTGTGTGAGTCTTAATATTATAATCTAAGTTTTCTAGACCTCGAAATCGCCTTGTTAGAAAATCAGTGAATTGAAAAAAAGTTGGCAAGTCGTCTTCAGGATCAGACGATGCCTTTAATTCCCAAGCCTTCCTGGTATCTTTATCTAATTTGGCACCTATTAGGTGAATAATAAGTATGTCCCATGTGGATACATTAACACCTAAATTTTTCATGGCCTCTAAACAGTCAGAAGAAGTGCTGATCAACCTTTTAATGTCTGATGCCGACTCTGACGTCAAACTTCTTTGATTGAGCAAACGTTTCAAAATTCCATTTGCAACAAATCTTTTATTATTATACATTTTCTCTAATTTATCCCAACTACTTTTATAATTGTTTGCAGTAACATTTACATTGCGTAAAAGTTGTTCTGCGTCCCCTGTTAAAGTACCCTTCAAATAATACAGTTTTTGAGCATCATCCAAAGATGTATTATTATGAACGAGGCCTATAAATAGATCGTGAAACGTTTGCCATTCGACATATTTACCCGAAAACATGAGAATTTTAATTTCAGGTAATCTTATACTACTAGTTTCCACTTTACTACTGGTTCCAACCGAAACCTTAGGCGACATTTCAGACATCTTAAATTGAGTTAACATATCTTTTAAATGTGACTTAAATTGTATATACAGATCCTCTACTTCATCAAATACACTAGCTTTATGATAAGTAGAACTATGCAACTCAGATTTTTTAACATCACTTATTATTTTCACATGTGTATTATAAAACAACTGCCACTGTTGTTCCAGAGTTTCCAATCTGGTTTCCACATATGAAACTGACAAACGGTCTTTAGGAGATTTTTTAAAATTACTAAATGCCTTAACTATTCTAGACTTAATGTCATCTTGAATGTCGCTCAATGACTCCATTATTACCAAAAATAGAACTAACACAACAACAAACAACAACAAGCAAGTAACAGTAAGGACAATGATAAAAAATAAAATTGAAAAGTTTTTTCAACAAAATTTTCTAAGTGTTTTTCACTTTAAATTCTGGCCGAAATCGGGCATAGGTTCCCCGTCTCAACCACAAATCACTTAAAAATATTAAAAGTCCTAATAAACTAAAACTATTCTACTATGAATAATAACATTAATAACTTATGTTAAAATTTCCTAAAACTAGGTAACTATTAAAAATCCATTAGTAAATTCTTCTAATGTAAATCTTCAAACTTAATTTCCTAGTTGTAATAAGGTAGAAAATGTACTCACAATTTCACTGCACACTCACTCAAAGTATACTGATACTCGTCGATGAAAGCTCCTAGCGCCCTTCAGCGCTCCGCGGCTTCCAAACTCTGCCGGGCTCCTCCCGCACGCCGTTCCTCCAGTCACCAGCTGGATCCTCCACTGCCTGACGTCACCGCTGACGTCTCGCTATAGAGGTAATTCTAGACTACGATATCCGCTGCCCAGTACTAACGTGGCGGGTGGCAATCTACCACCACCGCAGATTACCAAAAATTCAACTTCAAGGTATCCGGCTCGAAGGACCATGTAAATAATGGGGTCCGTCGGTGATATATGATTGAAAGTCAAGAAATGAACTGATAATACCGTTTATTAAAGTTAGTTTTATAAACATATCGACCAACCTATATATACTTCTGTGAAACATCTTGATAGCGCGATTCAGAACCCGTACCAAACAGCACAGCGCCATCTCTTGGCAGCAAATCCAACCAAAAAACTGCATACCAAACAGTTATTGACGTTTTTATATTGTTTCTTTACATTAACAATGGCAAACTATAAATATATTTTATGTTTAAAATATAAAGGAAACGTTTGTACAAAACCTAAGAATAAAATATTATTTTCATGTCGTATTATTTGATTATTAAATTTAATGTCAACTATTTTATCTTTAAAATTATTAAAATTCATTAATTTTGTTTTATTCAAATTAATATGCAAATTGTTTTCAGATAGCCATTTAATTACGGATGTCAGTGTGTTTGTAATATCAACTTGATGTTGCTCCAATGAACTATTCTTGTCAGATGTCACTATAACTGAAGCATCATCAGCAAACAAGAACATTTTATACTTTGTAATACTAGGCAAGTCATTTACATAGAGCAAGAATAAGAGAGGTCCAAGAACACTACCTTGCGGAACTCCAGAGCAATTTCTAACAAACTCATACTTGTGGAGTTCTGCAGTGTGTTTTGAGTTTATTTGCTGTATTTCTACGCACTGAACACGATCTTGTAGATATGACTTTATCCAATCCAAAGCCAGTCCCCGAATTCCGATGCGTTCTAATTTCGCCAGAAGTCGGTCATGTGACACGTAGTCAAATGCTTTTGACAAATCCAGGAACAACACTAATGTATAGTGACCTTTGTTAAAGTTTTGCAATGTTTCCTCTACTAAAAAAAATGTTGCATGAGTTGTAGATTTTTTTTTTGGAAACCATACTGATTTGGGCTCATTACTTCAAACGAATTGAAAAAGGATGAAAATTGACCATGCATCATCTTTTCAAAAATTTTAGAGAACACAGAAATTAATGTAATAGGCCGGTAGTTACCGGCTTCATCCATACAAAATTTGTGTGGCGCGGCATCAAATAAATATGGACGAAGACATTTTAAATAACATATATGACACTTGTCACTTACGGACGGCGCACCCGAGTCCAGGCGCAAGGATAGGTGGAGCGGGGTTCTGCCTCACAGCAGTCCTCACTCCTCACCTTGTCTACCCAAAAGTTTCACTGAGGCACTGGCTATCTTACCTCTAACTGAACACAACAATGCTACACACATTGATGTTATGGCGACGTTATTTAGATTAAATGCTGGTAGGTAGCTAGCCAGGCAGACAACCAAGCCCTACCACCAAACCGAGTACACAAACATGTATCCCCGCTGGGAATCGAACCCGGGACCTCTGGATCAGAGACTAGTGGTCTTAACCACTAAACCACAGGGGCGTAAAGATATATAGACTGATAGGTTAGAATAGGTAGGTACAATATCTTGAATTCTTAATTTTGCATTCAACATTCTTTCAATAATATTATTCAAATTAGACACTTCTAATTGGTAAGTTATGATAAGTTTGCGCGAGGTCGTGGTTTCGGGTCCCTCATTAGGCAGTCACTCATATCGAGTGTTATATCATTTAAGTTGCATCAAGTAATTTTGTAGGTAACCATAAGTAATTGTTAAGTTTATGTTTTGCTATTTATTGCGTTGGTAACTTACTTTGGTTACATATCATTAACTCTTATGGCCTAATTTCAAAATAAGTAAAAATGGAACACCTAGTTTAATGATTTACAAAAATTAGCTACTTACCTAAATAAGTAGGTAAGTATTCTCAAGTTTTGACGAAGAATGATAGGAAAAATAACCCAATTAACATTAAAACGCCATCCTGGACCAGCATTTTGTGGATATTTTATAATTTACGCAGAGTTAGCATACCATTGTCTTAGTCATTTAAGTAATAACGCCTATATAAAATTGCTCAGTATAAACACACGAACTATGATTTGCTTGTTCTATTAATTCAGGCGCTTGTCAAAACATCAACTAGCGTCGATGAACTTCGTATTTAGAAACTACCGACTTACGACTTATAATTTGAAAATAAAATTCCACGAATTAAGTATGTACATATATTGTAATATTACTTGATCAAAAGACATTCTAACAAAGAACAATAAACGAAAGCAGTAAGATTAGGCACTCCACACAGATATATCTAGGATACAAACAAATTCAAAATACTAATTAATTAATACTAATTCTACTCGAATCGTCCGCCTAGAAATAACTAGAGTAGTGGCACCCGTATTCGAGACTTTATCTCAGATGTTACTATCGTTTGATAAACGGATCATTAAACCAAATTAAAATAATACACAAAAATTACTTAGGTTACCAAAATGTGCAGCTACCGACTAGTGTAACTGTAATTGTGTAAAATGTCAGAGTGTATGTATGTGTGGTCTCTTGTCAAGGCACCGACCGGCGAGCTACACATTAAACTTTTATACTACAGGAAGAGGACTAGAGCTACCCTATTCAAATCCCTAATCCCTACAGAACCAAATTCCCAAAGTTCCTACGGAGCCTAAGTCCCTACAGCCCTAACCTACAGTATAAATGTGTGATAAATAAATATATAGATAAGTACGGGATGTCTGCACCATGAGACCTAAGGTAACAGACGGAAGGTGGTGAGAAATAAGGTTTAGTAGGTGGTTATCTCACTGCCGATGCCGGTCAAGCAGGCTCACAAGACCGATCAGAGAAGCTGACAGCGCTAGGTGTCTTTGCCACAGTGAGAAGATTATAGTTACCAAACCAGCGTCGAAATGAAGTAGTCCGTGGCTGAGTCAAAAAGTAATTAGGTTAATTATATTTTGTTCAATGACCCGTATAACAAACGTTAGCAACATGTGGGTTAAGAACAGTGTTTGATACAATTTTCATCGCTAAAAAATAACATTGGTCGTCATTTAAATTTTACGAGATGCCAGCTAGGATGCGCTTCCCGCACACGTGTTTCCCTCCTCCTTCTCTCCCGGGTTATTTAAGCGGGGCGTGAAAAAGCATTTATGCAGGCCGCCATAGTGTGAGCGTTCGGCATAGCGTGGTAGCGCTGTGATGAACGCTTTCACTTCTTGGGCTTCACTGGCTGCTTTCCATCAGGCAGGGTGAGGCCATTTTGGCGTGTCACAATAAAAAATAAAAACAACAAACAAACAGTCGGTATTTAATTGTTGCTGAAGACTAAAGCTAAAGAATGACTCCTATTTAGAATGATTTAAAGAAAAAAATGTCAATCACTGGTTCCTGTCGAACACCGGTGCCTTTACCCTACTCTCAACAGAAGGGTCCGGGGAATAACGATGAATGTCATATTTATTTTTTTTTGTTACTGGTAACATATTATGAAAGTCGATCGAGAATAGTATCGTTTCATTCGGAACACCAGGCTAAAAACGCACATTGTCACCCTAAAATTAACCGCTAAAGTTGGAGGCATAGGCTAAAAATGATGAAGGTTTTGTGATACTGGCGAAAAACGATGGATGTCAGTAGAAAAATGATGAAGTGAAGGTGTATATGGTATGGCGGGGTTTTAACTCTCATCTGTCAAAAACTATTTTCTGGCAATACCCAATACGAATAAAAAGCCATTGAATAATTAAGCAAAGTGTAAGTCTTGGCATTTCAGTTTTTGGTGACATTTATCACTTTTTGATTGACATACATCATTTTTCCCTTGGAATATTAGGTTTTTATCCCAACATTTTTTTTTAAAATAAATATAATGTTCAAATGACTTGACTTCTATTCCAACCATGTCAATAAACATAAACCTATAAACATGAATTATATTTTAGTGTAAAGTTAGTGTTAAGAGATACTCTGGAGTCTATGAACTTAAGAATCTAATTTTCTCTAACTAAGGTAAAATGACATCCATCATTATTCCCTTGGACCTTTATACAATCATCGTTCAAAACGATCGTTCGCCAAGAAAGCCCTTGGTTATTTATTATCATTATTTCTTCAAGGCCGCCTTGGCAGGCGCGGGGGGCGGAATCACTTTACCCGGACCTGGTGGCGGAGTGGTGTGGGCTGGGCTGACGTCCCCCCGGGTGATAAAGTTCTTCACCCGGATCTTCAGGTCGTCGTAAATCCGGTTCTCGTGGTTGAGCTGAGGCAGTACGGAGATCCGCCTGTCTCCCTCCTTAGGTTTAAGAAATTGGTAATGATTTAGAATTATGCCTTTCTTCTCATGTAAAGGCCCACATACACGGGCACTCCATTCGCGCCACACCCTTAGAGAGATTAGAGATGGATTTTGAAATGTTTGGAAATCCAACGCTCGAAGCGATACCACGCAATTCCCGTAGTTACGAGCGATGGGAGTGTAGTGCCCGTGAATGGCCATAATATATGAGAAGCAGGGCAGTGTTATAATAGTATTTGATAGCAAAGGTGGAATCCTGGCAACTTATTTGTAGTTTTTGGAAGACCACATTGATAGGTACTGTAGGGAATGGGGGTTTAGTGATAACACACTTTTCGTTTTAACTGCGTGTATTAAATAAAACTATTACATAATGTTATAACGATCTCCGAGCACCTCGGCTCTTAGCCGGGCTGTCTAGCTCCAGACTCCTACTGTCTGCGACTGTGTCAAACCATTGCAAACCTTTTTAATTACTTATCGATGACTCAAATAATCATCTAGACTAAAAAGGTTTACATACAAATAAATTGAACTTTACTTTTGCTATGAGCTGCATATAAACTCCTTAGAGTACCAACAATGTTGTTATAGTGACGTGCTTAGATAATATTAAAATGGTGGTGGCTAAGGAAAAGCCTTACCAACATCCACACTATTCTACGACAGTAGGTGGTGTAACTAGAAGACTAAAAAAATATGATTGAAGTGTTCGATCAGCTGTCTTACGTAAAACCTAATAATACAACATAGGTTATCTGTGTTAGAAACTGCTGTGAGCTAAAATATATTTTTAAATACATTATTTTGAATAAGGAAAAATGTTACTAGACCCTGCTAGGCCAAGGAGTCACCAATTACGGACATATATATACATATACACGTGCGTGATCCTTGACACCGACGAACGCGAACGACGAACGCGCACGAAATGCAAAGGTATGAGTGCTTAATGTGAGTTCAGTTCACTATTCGATCTCAGAATTTGTATGGCATTGAATGGCTCCTATTCGATCACGTTAAAAAAACAAATAGTAAGTACACATATTATGAGTGTACCTATACATGAATATACTCGCGGTGACATGAGAAAGGATATAGACATATTTAGTTAAAGGTTTTCATAATTTAAAAAAATTGTTTCTGACATTATAAAAGCCAAATGGTTCTCAACTCAACCAAGCTAAATCTGAATTTTAGATTTATTTTTAAACTATTGTTTTTTGCTCATAGTCTGCTTCATTGCATTGTTTTATTTTTGTATTGTACTGTTTTTTTTTAGATAACCTGTTAGAAAGGACATCAGGCAAATTCCTTTGACAATAGACCCAAGAATGTATAGCATTTCTGTTTGTACAACAATGTAGGTATGTAAATATTGGATCGTGGAATCAGAGTTTATCAAAGATTTTTATTAGAAGAGTTATTCACGTTTGAAATGTTTTTCTTTCGCAATACTGATACTAGTATAGCAACACTAGTAATTCAAACCAAACGTTTCGTTAAGTGCTGAATGAACACCAGTGCAGTGTTCTTGAAAAAATGGACGTACTGTGGGCGTACCGATTCAAATTATGTTTATTTATTATGCTTTCTTGTTGATCACAAAGATCTAAAATAAAAAACATGATACTGATGGAAAATGCGGAATTCTGTTCCGTTCATTTAATCATGTGGTTGTAACCAAACGCTTCAGTTGACAGTGATTGACATTGTCAATGACAGGCTGGCTGACAGATCCTCAGAACTATAGAAAACCAGCAAACTTCTGTCAATGTTATTGTCAGCTGATGTAATGCGCCTTGTTCTTACTCTGAAGTTTCCATATTTCAGAGTGATCTTACGCAAAAAATAGTGATGGCGGCCACAAAAGTGTTCTGTTTCATAGTCGAAGTTTTGTTTTTTATTTAATTAATTTCAGCTAATTAAATAAGTTTCAAAATAAAGGTGATACTGATTTAGGTATATAATGAATGACACATAGTGCTTAGAGATAATAGAAATAACTTTATACATTTTCGGGTTAAATGAGCCTGATGACCTTTATCAATTTTCTTAAACAATAACCATATATTGGCATTGGCTGTTATCTGTCAGTACCTACCTATCAAATGTCTGTAAGTACCTATCGACTCTATAGATTATTTAAAAAGATTTTTATTTTGTTTGTCTGCAGAAATAGACTGAAGTTTTAACAGATACATTTTTTTTGAGAGAGTCTGATGATCATCATCATCATCATCAGCTCATAAAGTCCCCACTGCTGGGGCACGAGCCTTCCCTGTGGATGGATAGGGAGAACGGGCCATAAACCACCACGCAGGCCCAGTGTGGTGCGGTAGTTGTTAACGACTGCTAATGCAGCCGGGACCAACGGCTTTACGTGCCTTTCGAAGCACGGAGGAGCTCGAGATGATAAATTTTTGGTCACCCATCCGATGACCGGCCTTTGCGAAAGTTGCTTAACCTCAGCAATCGCAGACCGGGCGTGTTAACCACTGCGCTATCGAGCTCCTCATTGCTGATTTGCTGATTGCCACTGGGCATTTTCAGTTTCACCGGGTTTTTTTGGGGGCGGCGAGAAACTTAAAAGGTTCCTCAAGCCGTGTGAGACAAAGCATCGTCAGAGGTTAGACACGAGAGAGAGCGTGTCCCCGTGCCCGTCTAATAGATACTCCGTGGGGTTCGGATCGAGGAGCGGAACAACCCGAGGGCGCCTCTAAAGGCTCAGACCTCGGCTCGGGTTGATCGGGTCGTTTGGGCTCAACAGACACAACAGCATCAACGCTCGCGTCCACAGATTCGGTTAAAGAATATCATTCAACAAATATATTTTCATATAATATGAAAGCTGTAGGTCCAGAGAGGTTTCGAAGGGTGAAGTTATGAGCGCGTAGCCTATCGTCGCGCTTCCGTCTATCGATTTAGTACTCTCTAGAGTTTCAGTCTTACACTCAGTGTCTAGCAAAGTCCGGTGACGCTTAAAATGCGAGCTAAACAATCAGCACTCTCAAAAAAAGCTCACTAATCACAATCTCTAAAACATAACAGACTATAAAACATGATTCAGCTATTTTAAAACTTCCACTATCGTATCTCAGTTGTCTGATTAATTCTGTCATTTTTCCCAGTGTCAATATCAAGCCACACATACACTATTAAGCGCTGTCCACACATTTCCGAGTACCGAGGGGAAAAATCGGTTACATACGATTCGGATCCGGATCGTAACACTGACACGGTCAACTCGGAACTCGGATGGCTCTGACCCGGAAATGTATGGACAGCGCTTTATGGACATTTAAATAGCAGAATCAAGCCCTTAGTCATGCGTTCCTTTTGGTGCATACCGTTCTAATGACTATGATGTAGTATGTCCTCTTGTGGGTGAACTGGTCGGTGGCATACACGTAGGTGGGCAGATTGAACAAGCCCATCAGCGCGCCGCTCTCGTCGGTCAGGTCGAACTGGGTGAACGTGCCAAGCCGACACTTCTTCCTGATGTACTCCAGCATTATCCTTTAGTGAAGGACAAAAGAACAGGGTATCAGTGCAAGTGCTTTTTATCATTCGATCGCCCATACTACTCGGTCAATCAAGGCTGTGGTTCTGGCCTTTAGAATCGCCCTTGGGTTCTTCCGCCATCTATTCCGATCAAACGCTAAAAGAAGAGAAGACGCTAGTGGGGCACGCTTGCGTATGCCATTGATGTGCCTTCGAAAAGCCCTCTGAGGATATTCAATCACTACGTCCTAAGGAACCTTTGGTTTCGCACCTCCCCTAAAGAGCCGGTCACGCTGTTATGACCAGCTACGGAAAATAGCAAAAAAAACCAACACCAGAACTTGTAAGGCAACATTGCAACATGTTTTTACAAGGGCTGCATCAGTGCCATACAAATTATCGTTACTTACAACGTTTTGCATGGTGAATAAAGCTCGTACTCGGCGCTCAGCTCTATCAGTGCTCGAGTTAGGTCTCAAGTTATTCACTCGGAGCTCCGCCTGGAAATCTCTAATTTCCTCGAAGGAAACGGCTTACGAGTGTCCTGTCCGTCGTCATTTATCAGTCAGTGTTTACTATTAAAACAGGTTTTTTCTTATTTTCGAAGAACTCATTTCTGTGATTAAAACTAACCTTACTGGGCAGTTAGGGTTGACGAGCAGGGTCTTCTCGATGGACATGTCCAGCTCTGACGACCGCCGCCGCAGGTATGACAGTTCTGGAGCGTCTTTATAGGCCACGTAGATAAACATGTCTTGAATTTACTAAATTAAGTAATGGCCAGGTGATAACTTAAACGTAATTAAAGTATTGATTGAGTTTACATGTGATGACAAGTAAAGATAAATATTAGAATGTATAGTTGCGACGAGGTTATACAACGGTGACATATGATTATGAGTGACATTAAAATTGTAGGGTTCAATGTCAAATATGTTTCTTGTGTTTAATTTAAACATAGATTAAAATATCAAAAGTAGATCTGTGGATCTTAACGATTTCATTTTCTTTAGTTATTGATTTCAGTATTTCACTATCTCATATACCGTTGTAATTGTTGAAATCAAAATTCAAAAAGAATTTAGGTAAGAACTAGGTACATACTTGTGCATAATCAAATCATGGTGTAACTTTTCTTATGAAAATGAGGTTTGCGTAGTAGACCAGTGCTCTGCAAGAATTTCAGTTCTGGGCTAGAGGGATAGCCAACATCATGTTGCATGTTGCTATTTGGTAAGTGGCAAGTAAAATTGGTAAGTGGATAGTTACTTACCAATGATTGTATATGTAGAGCCAAATAGCAAACAACATAACGCAATAAGCTGATTCTTAAAGAAGACATTAAAAAACCTTCCAATTCCAACGAAATATGAAATGCTAACTATTTCCTGCTTTAAACATCGTGTGGAATGTTGAAACACATTTCGGCGAGACCTTGAAGCGACTTTCAGGTAGTTAAAGTAGTGAAGTACATACTGTTCCATTGTCATGGTAATTTATGGCATTTGCAGATTTCTGGGACAGCCTTTCTGACGAATACTAGTAGTTGTAAAAAAAACATGAGACGCGACATTGAATTTAACAACAAGCATTCGTATTTTTTGTACATAACTTCAGTCTAGCACGTTAATTGTAAACTTATTTAAAACCATAAAAGGGTCACTGTACACTTCGTTTTGCTTCTAATCAGTTGCTAAGCGTAACAAATTTAACATAATCGTATTTGAACTCGGGTTATCGTATCGTGACCCATAAAGATAGGCGCGCTACCGGCGAGTTCCCACTAAAACCACAACAAACCTAGATCTGCCACAAAACGCACAAAGGTCACCACACACTGGCCGCTGCACAACCTCGACCGCAAAACTGTTGCGTTCACATTCGACCATTTCTCAACGCAAGGAATCTAACTAAAGCGAATAATATTTCATAAGAGCGATACGCGTTGCAACAGCGGTGCAGCCGCGAGCAGCGGCGCGCGCGCACCGCGGTGAGCGCTCGCCCGATAAACAACGTTTTGATCAGCATTGTTGTGGCGGTGCGTGGCCGGCAAGCACGTGTTCCTGAAAACGTCAATGAATCAGCCAAGATGGTGATGTGACGAGCGATGTCCCTAACTGGCGTCTCAAGCTTGGTGATGTTCGGTGTGGCGGCGTGGCCACCACCCGGGCCTCTGCCCAACTCCTTCCAATTCCACCATCAGGGCTCAAACTTCGCGATCTTCCTGATAATGTTTGCGTTGTGCATGGCAGAAGTGGTGGTGCTGAGGATAATCACGGAGGAGCAGGCGCGGGAGCAGGGCACTAGGAGTGTGACGTCACTGTGGTTCGACCAAGATGACGAGAACTGATTGTGTTGGACTGTGATGATGTTCAGTGAAATTATGTGCGATTTAATTAAACCTTTCGAGAACTGACCGATGTTATTAAGAAAAAAGTATTTTACGTTTAACACGTTGAAAGGATAGTTTTTCGAATGAGTAGAATTATGTTTAATTATTTAGAATAATAGTTTAGTTTACAAAATTATGTAGTCGTAATTTTCATGTTTTAGGTAAGTTGAATTAAATAAGGCTGGGTACAATAAATAAAACTTACTCGTTAGACTACTAATAAACTAGAGACTTGTACAAAGTTTATTGAAAGGTACCAAACCTGACAGTAAATGATTTCTGGTTATAGTCAAGTTTTAACTGGTGAATTAATTTTCATATTAATGATCTGTAAGGTAAGGTGTATTGATATAACTGTGATAAGTTGTCGGCAAATCGGCAAAAAGATGGATGAAAATACATGCTAAATAGCATGGGCCAAGAACTAGATAATCGTGGCTATTTCCATAATGTAAATCGCTGGTAAATATTTTCGAATTTATTTTTCTCAATGTAACATTAAAACTGTTTGAAACAACAATTTTTTTATTGATCACGAAGAAGAAGTATAGTGATCCAATACCAAAATTCCATATAGTACGCAAGCTATGAAATATACAGGGTCTAACAAAATCAATAAGCGAACGTTTAAGAGCGGTATCTATACATCATTCTGAATACAATGACTCAAAATGGGCTCCAGTTTTATAGTGATTTTTCAAAGTTATGTTTTCTAACAAACTAAATCAATTTAAAAAATACACATCATGAAACATGCTGTATCTTTACTAACACGCACGCAAGCGTCGATAAAAAGATAGTGTACGGATACACGACACAACGGCTATCTTTGTGTGCGTGTAGTACCGCTGTACGGGTTTGGAAAGGGTGTATTTTTTGGTAAATTATGATAATGTTTTGTTGATTATCTCGGTGACGAGCCTGTAGTTTTGAACCAAATTTGGTGAGCATGCTCAGTGTGATGTATAGATGCTCCCCTTAAACGTTCGCTTATTGATATTGTTAGACCCTATATAGTTACTAAGGGACGTGTGATAACAAACTTGATTCGATCTATTGAGATGTAGTGTGTAGCTTCATACTTTCACTATTTACTTGTTAACCTTCAGTATTTCTGTCATGAGCTTTGGTGTGTTTTCTGGAGCTAGAGACTTTTGTTATCCAGTTCTATATCTTAAGCAGCGTGTCCAAGTCTCATGCCTAGAAAATTGATCTATGAACACAGGACTGAATGCCACATGATGTACATTCTCTACATGGTTGAGACTAGCATTCCGTTGGTCACATGTTACGTAAATAAGTTCTCTGTCTTTGCTTTAGATAGATAGAATAATTATTTTATTACAACAAAACAAAAATAAACAATATACGTACACAAATCATTAACAAACGCTACAATTTGGCGGTGATATCGCTTTAGAGCTATTTCTTCCAGACAACCAGTTGCATGGAGAGAACACTCTAAGATCGGAGGTGCAAACTATTTCTATAATCTCAGGTAGGATGTAGCGAACATAGTAATTATGAAGCAGGACATGGTGCGGATAGGTAGATCTTTTTTCACGAGCTCCTTGAAAGTTCGCACTTTAGAT
The DNA here is from genome assembly GCA_947562085.1 of Eudonia lacustrata. Taxonomy (NCBI): domain Eukaryota; kingdom Metazoa; phylum Arthropoda; class Insecta; order Lepidoptera; family Crambidae; genus Eudonia; species Eudonia lacustrata. The sequence goes on along the minus strand of OX387340.1, from coordinate 27,498,279 downwards.
CGCCTGCGATCGCAACTGGAAGCGAGTTTTTATTGCTAATTAGAATGATTGCCAATAATTGCTTTACTTACTGGTTACAACCATCAAACTTATAGTTACTACCTTACTGTATTTGTGTATTTACATTGAATTTATTTTAACAATGCATTCCAGTATTAATTTTAGTGTCCAATTCTCAGACTCTTTATTTAAATTAAGTTTTTAGAAGCTTTTTTGTCACAAAACGCTACGCGCGTCTTTCTTAGGATTATCTGTGGCATCTATACATATAATAAGAACGTAGGGATAAAAAAATCTGTAATTGCAAGATATAAAAAAAAAATACACAGGTTGCCTTAAAATCACTTAAGGAACACGATAAAATAGTTTAAAAAAAAAATGTTTGTTTGTTTGTTTGTTTGTTTGTTTGTTTGTTTGTTTGAAGTCGATAAACTCAAGAACTACTGAACGGATTTTGATCCGGTTTTTACCAAAATGCTAAGAAAAATCCGGAGAATAATATAGGCTACTTAAATACTCGAAAAATATAGGGTGTCTCATTTAAATCGGTCAGTATGGGAAAGTCTGAAACTATAAGACATACGAAGATCTGTCCTTAGGAACCATGTCATCGATTTTAATAAGAAGAAAAACTGCATTCATACATTTAAAGAAAACCTGTACTCAACTCAGGAATCGAACCCGGTTGTTTTGAAAAAAATATACTTATACTATTTCTATTTAGATATCGATTGTGTAGGTCTTAAGCAGTAAATAGCTCTTTGAAACATCATGTCTAAAATGAATAAAATGCATTGTTTTCACGTACTTTATTTTATTTTAGTAGGTGTTCGAACTTCGAAGTGACCACCGTTACATTCAACAAGTTCAGGCATGTAAAATTGTCTCTATGGTTGTTTGTACCTCTTTGCTGGTTTTGTAATTGTAAGATCGTTACCTAAACGTGTTGAATATTGTATTGGAAAAAACGGTGGTCACTTCGAACACCTTCTAAAATAAATAAAAGTATGTGAAAACAATGCATTTTATTCATTTTAGAAATCATGTTTCAAAGAGCAATTTACTGCTTAACACCTACACAATCGATATCTAAATAGAAATAGTGTAAGTTTATTTTTTTCAAAACAACCGGGTTCGATTCCCGAGCTGAGTACAGGTTTTTTTTAAATGTATGAATGCAGTTTTTCTTCTTATTAAAATCGATGACATAGTTACTAAGAACAGATCTTCGTATGTCTTATAGTTTCAGACTTTCCCATACTGACCGATTTAAATGAGACACCCTGTATAATAAGAACGTAGGGATAAAAAATCTGTAATTGCAAGATATAAAAAAAAATACTTTAAAATCACTTACGGAACACGATAGAATAGTTTAAAAAGAAATTGTTTGTTTGTTTATTTGTTTGTTTGAACACAATAAACTCGAGAACTACTAAACGGATTTTGATCCGGTTTTACCGAAATGCTAAGAAAATTCCGGAGAATAACATAGGCTACATAAATACTCGAAAATTGTTAAATTTTGATTTGGTCTAAACCGGGATTTAATCTTTGGTTGCTTGGCAACTGTTGTTTATTATGTAACATAGGGGATTTTTTTTTAATGAGTTTTACGGCTCTGGCATTTGAGGCTCTGGCTCACTATTGCTATCGTGTTTTACGGCTCTGGGTTCTTTGCCCTTTTGAACCTGTCATTGATAGTTGTTGCCATGAGAATACCGATTTTGATGCGGTTATCACCAAAATGCTTAGAAAAATTCGGAGAATAACATACAAATCGAAAAATGTTAAACAAATTTTGATATACGTATTTACGCGACCAACTGTTAGATACGTTCGTTGAGTTATTATTTTAGAAAAGTTTTGTTACTCTCTCAGGTTACCTACCCTTTATAAATCTGTGAGGCACCTAAGCGAACATTAGCACTGCAGTAGTAAAGCGACGGAAAATAAAAACAAGCTCAAAATCACGCACATCATTAAACTTGGCTGTACATAGGTACACCTTTTGTTTCATTTTCCAAAATAACCAATAATAATATGGCTATTTAGTCGCGCCTGCGCGCGGCGCTTATTGCAGTTTTCTAATACACAGAAATGTTAAAAGTTAAAACATTACCTATATTTGGCGGTCTAAACCTCTGTGTCGTTGCCCAAAATAATGTCTCTTTTTTTAGTTATGCATAGAAATGTTACCTACTCATTAAATTTGGCTGTATAAAACTTTGTATCATTGCCCAAAATCATGTCTCTATTTTTTTAAATATTGCACATAGAAGATATCTTGAATTACATAGCTTGGCTGTATCAACCTTTGGGTCGTTGCCCAAAATACTTAATGTTATTTTTATAAATCTATTTGGTGAAAAAACGCGAGAACAGGAAAATTTAAAAAAAATTGGCGCTCAAATTTTGAAATAAACAGAAGGAAATTTTGATATTTTGCAATGCATTAAGTACCTATTTTTATTTTGTTAATAATTTTCAAATTATATTCAAATAAGATTTATTCATTGTGTAAAAGTTTTATGAAACATTTGATGCAAGTAAGTTAAACACTTATTTCAGTACTTATTTTACATGTAAGCGGTTTCTTACTTTGGTTTCTTAACATGTTTATAGGATAAATCTGTGTTCAATGATACAATATAAGTAAGTAAGTATCATAGCAATTTTAATATCATAAAACCTATAAAGAATGAATTTTGTACATACTTCTAGATTACAGAAAAATGGTTTTTCCATTCTTCTATCGCATAAGACGGTGGCTACCTCTGGTATCAGAGTTGCAAAAATTTTTAAATTTGCAGGGTACAACTGTATTAGAGGCACGGACTTCAGTTTTTTTTTTATTAGAGGTAACTTCTTTCTGTGTCCTGTGATCTACCTCTAAAAAGCTACCTACCTAACAAGATGCCACGAAGAAGTTCAAATTTATCGCAAGTATGTAACATAAAATACTATACTGTATTACCTAATAGACAATAATATAATTTATTACAGTTCTCAATTTATTGATATTTTGTATCTACAAATAAAAACATTGTTGGTAAATAGTTTTTTGTGCCTTCTGGCCGACAACCAATAATCCTGGACCGCTACCTGCTACTCGATATCCAGCTTCGGTGGACAAGGCAAAAAATATTTTGAAGTCCGTGGTTGGACAGTATAACAGTAGACACATCTAAGCTAAGATACACCAGTGCCTATGACGACTCCGGACGAGTAAAATACCAATTTTATTACATATAATTGAGCGTCATTTCAAGTTTGTATGACGTAGCAAATACGCGCAACCCACCGAGAAACGGTGTTGTATACTGAATGTATGTGGAGGGATAATTGAAACGGGAAACTGAGTGAGAATCTGTATGAACGGGACGATTCTGTGCTTCAAACTGAATATATATATGTACATGGCAGAGATGATAGTCGAAAGAATAAGAGATAATGTATGAAAATAATGATGGACGTAAAGAAGACACAGGAAGTATGCCAGAACCACACTAAATGGAGATCGATTGTCTTTGTCTATCTCAGCATTCCCAGCTGAAAGGATATTAAGAGTGAGTAGATGTGCGTATGTCGGTAAATACAATGTCAATTTTTTAAATTTCCGATGCATATAATTTTATTATACCCTAATAAGCTTAAATAGGTACCTACATAAAAATTAAACTGTACAGACTACAGCCTTTAGCTCACGCGGACGAAGTCGCGGGCAACAGCTAGTACAACAATATAAATAAATCATCATCATCATCATCATCATCATCATCATCATCATCATCATCATCAGTTCATTTTTATGTCCCCACTGCTGGGGCACGAGCCTTCCCTATGGATGGATAGGAAGAACGGGCCATAAACCACCACGCGGGCCCAGTGCGGATTGGTGGTTGTTAACGACTGCTAATGCAGCCGGGACCAACGGCTTAACGTGCTTTCTGAAGCACGGAGAAGCTCGAGATGATAAATTTTTGGTCACCCATCCGATGACCGGCCTTTGCGAAAGTTGCTTAACCTCAGCACTCGCAGACCGGGCGCGTTGACCACTGCGCCATCGAGCTCCTCCTCTCAACAATATGAATGTCACCAAATTAAGTACCAATGGTGGCGTTAATTTCTATCATACAATCTATAGGAATCCAAAATGTATCTGTGCATAATTGTAGTCTAAACTAGTACAAACATTAATGGAATTTGACTCTATGGTCAAGGTCGTTTAAATAATTTAGTTTCGTAGTGCCTTGTGCCACACTTGGTGGAGAAATATTAAGATGTGAAACCTCAGTGTAAATAAAACAAAGTAACCACGTTGGGGGCGATGTTCTTTACACAAATGGATATTAAAAATAAACTGCATGTTTATTGTACCCAATTGTTGTTTTGTACGATGTGATCTGTTTGGTTCAGTCGTTGGTTATGCAAATGTGTTTGCATATAATTAATTTCCGAGCCGTAACCTTAACCTGACGCCTGTAACACCACAGATCTGACTTGGTTACCCTCACTGCTATGAGGACGACACGAAACAGTTTTTAGGTATGTTTAAATATCAGTATATCCCCTGTGTGGTGCCGGGGATAAAGAATTGCACCAACCCATCTCTTCCCATGGGTGTCGTAAAAGGTGACTAAGGGACCCTTCCAGAGGATGGGCAGCAGCATCTCTCAGAGGTTACGCTCAACCTACTGCGATCGCCAACCCGCCTGCCAAGCGTGGCGATTACGGCATATACCCCCCATATCCTTGGGGGAGGCCTTTGTCCAGCCGTGGACGTCTTTTGGCTGAGATGATGATGATGATGATGATGAAATATCAGTGTGGAAGCAGTTATTAAAAAAAGTTTCTTTTAAATAAAAAAATATTCAACAGAGGGTTGCCCTTATCTCGCCAGATAATGAATCCTTAATAACAGAGGACCTTGCTCACTCAATTAAACCACTAAGATTGTTGATATGGCGAAAGAATAATTAGGCGGTGCTGGTGGTAGCAAGACAGGATTAAAACCTGCTCTACCTCCAATAAAAGCGAATTCTATCGCTGGGAATCAAACCGCTTGGTCGGAGACAGATGATATACCTATGTCCACGAGACAAAATAAGGTAGGTTTCGCAGCAGCAGACTCGTTGTTTAGGGCTAAACGTCCAGAGCCCTTTGTAAGTACACGTCTTAGAAAAGTTGACTTATTTTTTTATTGTTGATTGCTAAATATGAGTAATCGTGACGTCAATCTATTTGCGACAAAGATAACTTCAATATCTTTGACTACGCTGGCTTATTATTATCTCATTATCAATTAGCTTCAATAGATTCAATGTTGACTTTGTACTAAGTCAACATTGAATCTATTGAAGCTAATACAATACATTCTATATTTATTTACAATGCTGATAATAAATTGTTAGTTCCATTACACTAAACATATTTTCAAACAATTTCATTTTCCTTATAAACTTATAAAACTTATGAAACTCATAAAATCATAAATAAGTAATTGTAAAAGTATCAAAAATGAGTAGTTTATAAGAAATAATGTAATGTTTGATTATTCGATATTTTATCACAATGCACCGCTACGCCAAAATATCAGAATTCTTATATTCAAAAACAACAAAATAAAATAAACATATTAAGATAATTATCCTGTTGATAATAATTATTTAACTCTAATGAATAAATGTCCATAATAGGAAGAAAGATGTACCCAATGGAAATTACCCATAGAATTGAGCGTCATTTAGTCAATATCATCATCATCATCATCAGCTCATTTTATGTCCCCACTGCTGGGGCACGAGCCTTCCTTCATCACGCGGGCTCAGTGCGGATTGGTGGTTGTTAACGACTGCTAATGCAGCCGGGACGAACGGCTTTACGTGCCTTCCGAAGAACGGAGGAGCTCGAGATAATAAATTTTTAGTCACCCATCCGATGACCGGCCTTTGCGAAAGTTGCTTAACCTCAGCACTCGCAGACCGGGCGCGTTAACCACTGCGCCATCGAGCTCCTCAGAATAGAATATAATGATGGTATCATCATCATCATCATCATCATCGCTACGGTGTGGTAAAATATTGTAAATATTTCGGCTACGGACATTTCTTACGTTGATGTACTTTAGCTCTAATTTGTAGTGTTACGAAGGAAAAAGAAACCCAAAACGTTTTATAACTTGCTTTATAATTAAAGTGATTTTAATACAGAGTTACAGCTATCAATGAATTGATCAAACAGAATGTATGAGAAAAAAAGTGCAGGTAGATAAAATATAAATGTCATCGTTGCAGGTAGGTAGATCGGGTGAATGTTCGTTGATAAACTAGTGATGTAGGCACTAGGCCTGAACATCTTCCCCCGCGTTGAAAGGAAGACTTTCAACTAACAAACAAACAAAGTTGAAAGTCAGAGGGCATAATCGTGTGAGCGATCTTCTCAAGTTTCCCTTAGTGGTGTTTACATCAGCCACTCTAACCGTGCCATCAAGTCCAGGGTAAAGGCGAGCGATTCATCCTAAGCGCCAGTTCATAGAAGTGTTATCTTCTTGAATCAAGACCATATCACCGTTGCTAAGTTTTGCTGACTCGGTGCGCCATTTTGTGCGTTTCTGGAGCTCTCCTACATACTCCTCTTGCCATCTTGCCCAAAAGTGTTCTCTATCTATTAATGCAATACTTTCCTTGACACCATCTGTAATTATTACAAAAATCTACAACCAGCTAGTTTTGTACATTAATTGCAATATATTTCGTTCACCCAATTCGAATCCAATGTGAAATAGTTACTAAACTTCCACTTCCACTCTTGGCGTATGAGTCATTAAGCAACTCTAGCGCATGTGAGATGTGACAGACTACGCAACTTTAGAAGGAGGAAAATTCACTACGTGTACCCTACATTGCTTTGCGTGCACGCATCGATGCCGAGAGTAGCAGCGGCGAGCAGCTGTGTACAGTGAAAGCTTGTTGCGGTCGTTAGTGTTTCACTTTTCGGAATAAGAAGCTTTCTGGTAAGCGCACCCGCCGCACCGTACGGGCTAGTTGCACAGCGTTGCACTCCGTTGCCTTACTACGTAACATGGCATCCGGTTATTTTCAAGGTTACAGGTATGGGTTTTTAAACTAGTAGATACATTGCGGCGTATTCGTTTTCGCCTACCTGAATTTCTCAAAAATATTTGAGTGACCCCGAACAAAAATTATTTTTAACCAAATTATGCTGCCGCGAACTTTTAACACCAGTACAGAAAAAAAATAAGTAGACTAATAGATAGAACTCATATAAGTAATAAAAATAACTAAAACTAACCACTACTTAAACTATTGGCAGGTACACACGGCGGCAGATCAACCTACCCAAAACTGTCAAATTTCTACAATCAATTTTGAACTTTATTGTTTGGTTACAAAGATCAATATTCATTGGAGAAATTTGACAGATTTGGGTAGGTTGATCTGCCGCCGACTGTACAGCACTCATTTAATCGAATTAGTAAGTACAGGTAGGTACTAGGTAGGTACAAGCATGGTATATACTAGGCAAGGTTCACCGCCAGCTTCCCACTTCCTACAAACTACTTAAATAAACCTACTCGTAAGATGGTTTATGGTAGGTACACAATATAGCAATATTAGCAATATTAGTAAGCTGACGACCTGTACTTTTTCACCTGTGTTTAAATTTATTGCTAAATATGTGATATTGCTATTGGTGTTCCAATAAATAAATAAAGCTTTCTCCTCCTGCCCCAGCAGTGGGAACATGAAATGAGCTGATGATGATGATGATAAAGAATAGCGAAAAAAAACAAAGAAATTGTATCAATAAAGAGTGCTAGATTCCTATAAAACTATTTTAAGCATGATGAATCGGTTTAATTGCCGTAGCGATACAAGAAGGAGAAAACCCAGTGAGAAATTTACTCAGGATGGAATAAACACCCTCCTTCTCCCGAATCCCTGTCGAGACCATCGGGTCTGGGCATGGTGGCGGGAGCTGGAGGGAAGAACCCCACATAACCATCCGCGCCTTCCCGGGCGCGGTGGTAATCAAGAGAAGAGTTTCCCCACTGTCAAAAAAAAAAAGATGTAACACACAGATAAAAAATTGATTTTGTACAGTCAACAGCAAAGGTAACTGATGATTGTCCAAGTTTCAAAATATGAAATCAGTATGAAAATCAAAACTTTTTAAACGCATGTCGAAAAACCTTCGAGTGTCTACTAGTACCTGCAGACTTTGATTGTAGTTATTTAGAAAATACCGACTTACATTATCGAAACTTCATTTTGAAATCTAGTAAACATCATCTACTTTTGCTGTTGACTGTACGTAGCCCAATCAGGTCGTGCCACTATTTCGCGACTGGTAACTGTTTACTTGGTTCGGCAGTTTGTCTCGAGATAATATGAGAGTTGTGAAAATGTTGCCGGCCGGCGGCGTTGGTGTTGCCTCACGCGGGATAGGCGAATGGTTCGTGCCTCAAGGTTTTCTTAACTGAGCCATTGGTTCTTTAGTTAATTATAAGGAAGGCCCTTGGCCGGTTGGACACAATAAGAAACTTTTTCCTCAATTTCTAAATAAAAACAATGTTTTCTATGCTAGTTTATCTTTAAAACTTTGAGATTATTATATATTCCAACATGCTTAAAGACAAATCACAAATGTAGCCTCACAAATCTGAGCGTAGGCAACATAGTTAAAATTGAAGTGATTATGAAGTGCAATACAATGATTGAATTGAATTCAGTTTACCGCTAAAGTTTCACTTCATAATGGTAAGGCAATATCTGCAATTTATACATTCTGATCCGGAGCTGGTAACCCTGCAAAACAATAATAATGCATAAGAATAAACAATGATCCATTTTGTTGTCGCCCAGCCAGAGTGAACGAACGTTGAACGTTCACTCTGGCCCAGCAGCAACCAATAGCAACAGGGTGTAACAGTGAGCTGAAGCTACGATTATTATGACCAAGATTTTATTTCTCATATTTTACTCGCTTAAAATTAAGGCTTAGCCGCTACTTAGCTTAGCCCAACGGTGGTATGTGGTGTGTGTTTATGCTGTTGGCGACGATGACTACAAAACCCGTGCCAATTAAACAACCAATGGCTAAGCATGGCTTAATCTTTCGTGGCACGGAGGGGCTCCAAATATTTGAATTGGTCGACCCGTTCGGTGACACCGCTTTACAAATGTAGCAATGCGATGGCTAACTAGCGAGTGCGACTTACTATGCCAATAGTTTTGGCCCATAACTGCTGGGCTATCAAGCTTCGTCATTAGATAAAGAAATAAAAACAATATGTCCACGAATATCTCTGTTAAACTTTTATACTTTCGCGTTCCCTATTTTATAGAATTTAAACGGGGTTTAACGCAAACTATAATTCGTCTACTATTAAAAAACGTTGGGTATAAAGAAGGTATGATACCTTTCACTAATTAGTTTGCGTTAATCCCCATTTAAATTCTTTGTTATCCCTGTCCAACTCTTTAAGTACGTTGACTTATTCGTCAACTGGCATGTGTGGAAGTGGCGAGTGCGCGCGAGCTGGAACCTTCCAATTTTATCTATCTACTTTTTGTCGTCAACTCGCTCGTTCGTGAAAATCTGACGTAGTATGTACAGTCAGCTACAAAAACGTTTTAATAAATTTAATTTAGCCCTAGTTAACATTCGAGCAGGCGCTTAAGATGAGTGTATGCCTTTCCAGGAGCGAGGAGCCGCCGGAGCCGAGGCGATGCTTGGCGGCGCAGGCGAGTGCCGACGACGGCGTGTGCGTTAGCTGCGGCGGCGACCGGCGCGGCGGCCTCATCCCCTGTGTGTGCCGGTATCACCAGTGAGTGCCTCTTCAGCTCTGTCTCTTAATTAAAGGTGTCATCATTACCACCAGATCACTTTATGTCCCCACTGCTGGGGCATGAGTCTTCCCTTATGGATAGATAAGGAACGGGCCAAAACCAGCACGCGGGCCCAGTGCGGATTGGTGGTTGTTAACGACTGCTAATGCAACCGGACCACCAGCTTTTCGCGCCTTCCGAAGCACGGAGGAGCTCAGGATGATAAATTTTTGGTCCGGTTAACAATCGCGGACCGGGCGCGTTAACCACTGTGCCATCGAGACCGTCAGGTGGTGTAGTTAAAGTTTAAGTTCAGTTTAACTACACTTACCTAGGCAGGCCCACTAAGGAGTCTCTAGCCGTCCGTCGTAGGCCTCAGGACGTCTAGGACAAGCCCAATCATGTGAGTACCTATTTAACAAGTTTTTAGTGGGTATGCCCCTCCCCCCCTCTCGAATCCCAGTCGAAGCCACGAGGCCTGGGGAAATAAGGGAGTCAAATAAATAGTTTTACTTCTTTCCTTCTTCTTTCTAATATTAACGTTTTAACCCTGACTCTACGAATGGTTGGAGAGGCCTATGTCTGTAGCCTAATGATGAATGATGGTATTACGAATAGAAATGTTTGAAGGTATTGTGTTGTCGCAGGACGGTGAAGTTCGAGTCGGGCGCGTGGTTCCTGCGGCAGGCGCAGCGGGCCGTCAGCCTCATGCCGTGGACCGTGTCCACGGACAAACTCGAGCAAATAGGTAATAAGTACATTTATAATTGCTTTATTTAACCACCTTCTTATTTTTTATTTGTTTGTATTAACAGCTTGTTCACATCTCAGAGTACCTGATGATTATTTTATTAAAACAATTTTAATTAAACTTTCCTTTCTTAAGGAAAATATAAAGATGTTGACAGTTAACCAGAATAACAAACTTTTTTTAAAATAGAGTAATTATTAACGGGATCCCTTCTGGATCAGATGTTGAGATGGTGGAGTCGGGTCCTAACCACTGAATTGAGTTTTACAACCCTCAGATAATTTCGACAGAACGCGAACTAAGTACGTAGGGTACCTAGCTTGGTGAGAGAAGCGATTGAAATTACGAAATACAAAAAATTCAATCGCGGAGATGGGTTCAAACTGTCGCATATCTGGAATCCAGTGATTAAGTAGTCTTGTTAAAAACCGCAAAAACAACAATAAAGCCGTTTCGCGTTCCGATACTGCGAGTGTAGTGTGTCGTGAGAATCGTGAAAATTTCGAGTGAATAGTGACTTAGAAACCAGTGGTACGGGCATCGAACGACTAAGGAAGAGGGTAGATCGTTTTGTCTGCTCATTAAAAAACCCACTCGCATTAACTTCAGTAATTCCGTGATCATGGCGCCAGCAACTGTGCTGAAATATCGGATACTCACACATAATAAACATGGTATAATAACTCTATTGCAAGTGACCAAGATAGTTTATTGTTTTTTTTAATGTTTCCATTATCGTAGTGGAACCAGTGTTCAACACCAGATATATGATGGTAACACTTCACATGGCTATTTGTATTCGCGTATTTGCCATATTTGGCAAATAATTGCCATGTGTTGTAGGGAAATTATTTGCCAAATATGGCAAATACGCGAATACAAATAGCCATGTGAAGTGCCACCATGACCTGAGCATAATATATAAATAAATAATAATCTAAATAAATAAAATGCGTTTATTTCGACTAACTTAGGATCATAGATGTAGAGTATCAAATAATTCGAATTAAAAATATAAATTACAAAATAAAAATTAAAGAAAAAAATAGAAAATAAAAATAAAAAAAATTCAGCGAGTTTAAATGACAAACGCAAAATTATTCAATTTAGCAATCAAAAATTATTAGTACCTACTTAGATAAAATTTCTACATTAACAGCAATCACATAAATAATATAGTAAAATTTATAAATTAGATAATATAGTGTTTTATTAAAATTTTACTAATAAAAGCTGGGGTCTGTAGTAAATTGCTGGTACCTAAAGTAAACAATCTGTTGCTGACTCTACTCTACAATTTTTAATGATTTATGGGCAGATGTGGGTGGATGTGTTGTGGTGATAGAAACAAAGTCCAAACTCACGTACACAGGAAACAGTTTATTTGTACGACACAGAAGATGAAAGTTTATACAACACAGTACACAACACCAGATATAATAGAAGGAGTGATAGATGAAAGATAAGGAAATAACAGTCAATAGCGATAGAACACAAATAGTAAATAAGCAAAGCAAACAAAGCTACGCGAGTACGTGCGGGCGGTAGTCGAGCGACACTGGTTTCACGTCTAACATTGGTTTGCGACTGGCGGCGCGCGCGCATCGGTATGCGCAGACAGATCGCCGCCCCGTTGAGAACAATAGAACAGGTTTGCGGTGCGCTTCTCCAATGGTTTCGACAAGATGCGTGTCGATTTGATGTCGATTACTGATTTTTAAGCTTTTGTATATTGTGTGTTTATTTAGACATTTATTGTGATTGTTATATTTATTTTAATGTTGTGTATGTATAAAATAGATTATAGTAGTAAGTTTTAATGTTATATATTTTATGTAGTACATAAGTTAATTTTAAGTTAATAATTAAGTTTGTTGATTTTTGTATATAAATGTAAATAATTAAATTTAGATAAATATGTAGATAAATATCTTTATATAATTGTAAATATAAATATGTAGAATAAAATATATTTATATAATTGTAAATATAAATATGTAGAATAAAATATATTTATATAATTGTAAATATAAATATGTAGAATCCCTACATCACTCCCCCCCAGAGACCGTCACTACGGGCGATAGTAATCAGGAAAACGTACTACGCGACCTGATTTAGTTTTCCTGAGATCATCCTGTGCTGGTGTAGTTTTTGGCACTGTATTAGGAATAGTTACTGGGATTGGAGTAGGAGGTGGAGTAAGATTTGGAGTAATAGGAATCTGAGTGGGGATTGGGTCAGCTAGTATGTAGGCCGGCTTAAGGCGGTCTATCGATACAGTGACAATTTTACCCTTACACAAAATTCTAAAAGTTTTATTATTACGGTCAAGTACTTCGTACGGGCCGGTGTAGGGAGGTTTTAAAGAACCTCGCAATGCATCGTCCCTCAAAAATACGTGACTCGAAGAAGTAAGATTTTTGTAAATGAAGACTTTGTCCTTATTATGATGCGCAGCGGGAGACGGATTAAGCTTCATGGCAAAATGGCGTAGGCGAGTGGTGAAGTCCGAGATGTCAGTAGAACCAGATGTAGCTGCATGGAAGAATTCTCCAGGCAGACGTAAGGGCTCGCCATAAACTAACTCGGCCGATGAAGCTTTAAGGTCTTCTTTATAGGCACTGCGTATACCGAGAAGTACTAAGGGCAATGAGTCTACCCAGTTGCAGTCGGCGTGGCACATTATTGCTGCTTTTAATTGTCGGTGGAATCGTTCCACTAGCCCATTACACGCTGGGTGATACGCGGTTGTTTTGCGATGTTTGAATCCGATCATTTTTCCAAGATATTGGAAAAGTGTGGATTCAAACTGTCGACCGCGATCAGTGACAATATCCGTTGGACATCCAAATCTGGATATCCACGATATTAACGCCTTACCAACGGTTTCGGCAGTCATATCGACCATCGGCGTGACTTCCGGCCAGCGTGTGAAACGGTCCACGACAGTAAAACAATACCTATAGCCTTGAGATGGAGGTAAAGGGCCAACTATGTCCACATGGATGAAGGCAAACCTAGAGCGAGGTAAATCGAACGTGCCAAGAGGAGACCACACGTGACGGTTTACCTTAGCGCGTTGACACGCTATACATTTGCGAGACCACTCACGACAGTCTTTGCGCACGCCAGGCCAAACAAATCGCTCTGATACCAATTTAGAGGTTGCGTTAGCACCTGGGTGGCTGAGGCTATGCAAAGTGTCGAAAACTTGCTTTCGCAGTGGTTTCGTTATGAAGGGTCTGGGTGTAGGTGTGCTGACGTCACAGTAAATTTCTGTTTCGCAGTTAGGAATTGGTAACTTTTTGAGACGGAGTGACGATTCACCGTTCAGAAGTTGTACCAATTCTTGGTCTGCTGTTTGGGACGAAGCAAGAGCGCTAAAATCGATTGGTATCGAGAGTTCTTCGACACGGGACAATGTATCGGCAACGACATTGTCTTTGCCCGAAATGTGTCGAATATCGGTCGTGAACTGCGATATGTAATCGAGGTGGCGATACTGACGAGGCGAACAGTTAGTTTTTCTTTCGTGAAAAGCATAACTGAGCGGCTTGTGGTCAGTGTATACCACAAAATGTCGTGCTTCCAACATGTGGCGGAAGTACTTTATACTGTCGTATATTGCGAGCAGTTCGCGATCATACGGAGAGTATTTTTGTTGGGAAGGGCTCAACCTACGAGAAAAGAAGGCGAGGGGCTGCCATTCGCCGTCCTTCAACTGCTGCAATACTGCACCCATAGCTAGGTCGGAAGCGTCCGTTACTAAAGCAAGCTTAGCCTCGCTGTCGGGGTGCGCAAGTAATGCTGCATTTGATAAGCTCTCCTTGCTTTGCTCAAATGCAAGTAGAGTGTCTCCAGATAAGTTGACAGGGTGTGACGATTTTACTGAACCTGCAAGCAAAGAGTTTAGTGGTGCTTGAATTTTAGCGGCGTGCGGTAGAAATCGCCTGTAAAAATTCAGCATCCCCAAATATCTTCTGAGCTGCTTTACTGTTTGAGGCGCTGGATAGTCTTTAATCGCCTGTACTTTGGAATCTAGAGGTTTTGTGCCCGACTCGGAGATACTGTAACCTAAGAAAGTTACCTTACTAACTCCAAAGACGCATTTAGATGTGTTGACAAGGATGCCATATTCCTTCATGCGGGTGAAAAGCTGCCGAAGGTGGGTCACGTGGTCTTCTGCTGTCCTTGAAAATACCAAAAAATCATCAAGGTAACAGTAGCAGAAGTCTAAGCCTCTGGTCATCTCGTCGACAAACCTTTGGAAGGTTTGGCCTGCATTCCTCAGCCCAAAGGTCATATACGGAAATTCGTATAGACCAAAGGGGGTGGTGATGGCCGTCTTCATAATGTCGTCCTTGTAAACCGGTATTTGATGGTACGCCTTAACCAGGTCAATGGTGGAGAAGACTTTACACCCTGATATGCTCTGAGCAAAATCGTGGATGTGCCTAATAGGATAACGGTCGGGAATTGTACGAGAATTAAGCAATCTGTAGTCGCCGCAGGGCCGCCAACTGTTATCCTTTTTAGGAGCAAGATGCAAAGGCGAAGACCAAGGACTGTCCGATGGACGTGCAACGCCGCTGTTAAGCATAAGCTGGAACTCCTGCTTAGCGATCTTAAGCTTATCAGGAGCCAATCTGCGGGGAGTGGAAGAAATGGGAGGGCCAGGTGTAGTGCGTATGTAGTGTACGGTGCTATGCTTGGGAGTATGAAAAGTGCCTGAAGGGCGGGTGATTTCAGGGAATTCTGAAAGAATATCGTGATACCTGGTGTTGCCCGACGAGACCTTGACAGAAAAAATATCAACAGCGTCAGCAATACAAGCATTTGAAAATAAAGCAGTAGTATTATCAAGCAAGCGCTGATTACGACAATCAACTACTAAATTATAAAAGCTAAGAAAGTCTACGCCAATAATAGGTTTCGTTACATTAGCCACAGTAAATCTCCACGGAAAGTTACGCCTTAAGCCTAAATTTAAATTTAATTCTAGAAAACCAAAAGTGTCTATAGCACTACCATTAGCTGCACTTAGTTGAAAGCTTGTTTTCACACGACGTTCGCGAAGCGCAGATTGAGGGTAGACGCAGAGGTCACTACCGGTATCAACCAGATACTGAGTCTTCGAGCTGTGATCGGTGACGAAGAGGCGACCTGAAGAGGCGAGGCAACCACTAGTCGCCATTAGCGACTGCCTGCAGAGTTTCCCGCCTTGTGAAAGTCGCATGGCTTGATACAGCTACGAGCTTCCTGCCCGAATTTGGCATGATACCAGCATAAGGGGTATTTGCGGTAGCTGGAGTTTGATCTGGACCTTTGACGTGCAGTTGAGGTACGTCGTCGTTGAGGTCTGGATCGGATGCTGGAACATTGTGCACCGCGAGTATGCTCATCAAGCTTCAACGTGAGACGTTCTACCATCTTCTTCAGTTCAGCTATTTCACTGGATGGCGCATGCGTCACATGAGAAGATGTTGCTACAGCTGTGACGTTGCATGGCGAAGTAATTTCGTGAATCCGGTCAGCGAGGTCAGAAAGCTGTTCTAGAGTCTGACTGGTCTGAGATGCCAATACGGTTTGTATATTATTGGGTAGACGGTTGCACCAGATCGTCTTGATGAAATCTTCCGGAACAGAAGGGCCAGCCAGATCTTGTAGATGACGTAAGAATTGGGAAGGCTTACGGTCACCAAGTTCCTCGTGAACCAGTAGCTGACGCACTTTCTTCTCTCGAGAAGCAGATAGACGCTTGATTAGCTCAGACTTAATCTTCTTATAACGATTCTCGGCCGGTGGATTGAGAATAATATCCTTCACGGCTTTGGAATGTTGTATATCCAAGTTGTTAATAACATTTGTGAATTTTACTAAGTCGCTGGTAATACAATTGCTTTCAAACTGACCTTCAAGGAGTGCAAACCAGATCTCGGGTTCTTCAGGAGAAAAAGGTAGCACTCTTAAATTTATTTTCTTGAAATCCGTCTTTGTGTCGGAACCAGTGGAAAGTCGCACCTTACGCGCGTTTGTGTCGGAACCATTGGTGCCGCGCACTTTTTGCTTATGGCGCTTGGTGACGTTGTCGTCGTCATGCGAAATGGCGGTTTTAGTACTATCACTGTCACTGTTTGTACTCATCCTGTTCTTCGTGCTCCAGGGGTCACCAGTTATGGGCAGATGTGGGTGGATGTGTTGTGGTGATAGAAACAAAGTCCAAACTCACGTACACAGGAAACAGTTTATTTGTACGACACAGAAGATGAAAGTTTATACAACACAGTACACAACACCAGATATAATAGAAGGAGTGATAGATGAAAGATAAGGAAATAACAGTCAATAGCGATAGAACACAAATAGTAAATAAGCAAAGCAAACAAAGCTACGCGAGTACGTGCGGGCGGTAGTCGAGCGACACTGGTTTCACGTCTAACATTGGTTTGCGACTGGCGGCGCGCGCGCATCGGTATGCGCAGACAGATCGCCGCCCCGTTGAGAACAATAGAACAGGTTTGCGGTGCGCTTCTCCAATGGTTTCGACAAGATGCGTGTCGATTTGATGTCGATTACTGATTTTTAAGCTTTTGTATATTGTGTGTTTATTTAGACATTTATTGTGATTGTTATATTTATTTTAATGTTGTGTATGTATAAAATAGATTATAGTAGTAAGTTTTAATGTTATATATTTTATGTAGTACATAAGTTAATTTTAAGTTAATAATTAAGTTTGTTGATTTTTGTATATAAATGTAAATAATTAAATTTAGATAAATATGTAGATAAATATCTTTATATAATTGTAAATATAAATATGTAGAATAAAATATATTTATATAATTGTAAATATAAATATGTAGAATAAAATATATTTATATAATTGTAAATATAAATATGTAGAATCCCTACAGATTCTTCTTTAGATTAATAAATTACGTGAAGCAAAAACTTTGTACCCCTTTTTACGAAAACTGCGCGGACGGGTTAGTATGAAATTTCGCACCTTGTAGTTTATTTAAGGCGACGCATTGGAAATTTACGTGGCGGGGATCTTGATTTTCCCAACAATTACAAAACATATGAAAGTGATATTTGATGACATGATTTTTCATTTAATTGACTTCATTTTGTTAGTTGCAGAAACACGATTTGTCAACTTTTATAACAGAGAAAAATATATCAAAGTAACCTCTTTTAAAACATAGATTTGCATTTTACAGGCTAACCAGACCGATTTAAGCATCTAAATTTTCTTAGTTTAGTCTTAATACACCCTTCAATATTGTAATTCATTTTTTTTTAATAATTTGTAGTTTTAATTTGAAGGAAAAAAAACAGTTTTTTTATGGTACGGGGCGCAAACGCTCCGTATGTGATTTATTGTTTAGCGGTGCGTCGCCTTAAAGAAAGAGTGCGAATGATAACTTTTTTTAAATTATGCTTATAAAATACATTGTTTCATACAATTTTCAAAAATTTCAAATATGGAAGAGGAGCCTCAGAATAATATAGCTTTAGTTAAGCCAATCCAAACTCACATTCTATCTTTTTTTATTTAATTTTTCATTGCTTAGGATACAATCCGTGCAGCCTTAATAAATTATTGTTTAGTAAACAGCTTTTTATAAAAATTACGGTCGAATTTCGACAACTGGGCGACCACTTGTAAAGGGTAACATGTCGATCACTGGTTTCAGTCGAACAGTAGTGACACTACCTACCCTAACTGCCAACTTGTCATATCCATACTCAGTTAAGATTTAGGGCTATTTGGATATTAAAGCAAATTAGGCAGGTACTTCCACGTCGAAATTTCAAAATAAACGTTAGTACAATAACGATGCTCATTCACCTGATGCCCCTTTCATTTCCAGAGGAGGAATGCGAGGGTCGGGACAGCCCCGGGCCGAGCGCGGGCCGGGAGCTGCGCGGCGTGCGCGACTTCCTGGAGACGCTGTCGGCGCAGCTGGCCGGCGGGCCCCTCGAGGGAACGAGGGTCGCACCTCTCTACGAACACCACGCCTGTGAGTATTTTGACACTGTTCTTTAAAGACTATAAACCAGTATAGAGTGCTTTGGCCATGTATAAACTCTACATTTTAAGTGTCTTTTTTTTAATGTTCCGGTTTTAATTCTGTAGCGAGAGAAATATCTATTTATTCAAAGTGAACTTTATGTAAGGTGTAATTGGAGACTTTTAAATTTAGGGGAGGCCATTAGGGTCTACAACGGAAACCGAGATACCTTACAAAAGTTTTCGTAGATCTAGATAGAATGTGTTCTATAGAAAACTTCACGCTACGGAAATGTAGTTTCATAAAGGTTCAGCTTATGGCAAGCACAGTTAAGTACGAATGCTACTTCAAAGTATCTACACATAAACTCTACAAGTAACTGCAACTAGTGAAAAAGCCAACCACACACAAAAGTGTAAGAGCTTTTAGTGCTCGTATAAAACAGTGTTCACTAAGTTATCCTACAAGAAAACTTTGCACAGGCTAACATATTTACTAACATGCGTAAAATACTTGTATAACGTACAGGCGCTTCACATTTCAACCGAGCTACGCAAGCTGATTGCAAAGATACAGCAACAGCTGCTGAAAATACTTTAAGTACATTAAAACAGTCGTATATTTTCTGTCATGGTGCATGTATAAGCCTGTAGATAGCTGTGTAACGTTGTGTAGATGTGAGCATGTTCGAGAGACACCACGCGGCGCTGCGCGGCACGCTGGCGACGCTCGCGATCGCGCTGCGCGACGCGCTCACACGTAAGCTACGAGGGCTGTACCGCATGCGCATGCATTTGCACACTTACCCAATACTTAGCGCCAGCCGCGCCGGTCCTAGTCCTTGATCAGGGTAGAGCGAGAATAAAAAAAAATGTACCTACTCATACCAACTACTCTACTCAAACCGGTCGTTGTGGATATCCTTGGGGAGCACTTGTCCAGCAGTGGACGTCATTTGGCTAAGATGATAATACACATTTCCCTTAAAGGCTCCAGACGACCTCCGTAGCCGAGTGGTTTGCATGCCGGACTTTGGGCGGCGCTAACTCTGAGGTCCCGGGTTCGATTCCCGGTCGGGTCAATGTCGAAAACGAGTTTTTCGATATTGTGTCGGATGTGGGTGGTTGTGGTACCGTCGTTGTTTCTGATTTCCATGAAACGAGTGCTTTGGCTACTTACCTTGGAATCAGAACTGTATGTGATTTTGTCTCAATTATTTATTTATTATTTATTAAATTAAATTTTGCTCGAAATTGTTTTCCTCACTTAGCATTTAGGCGCCCCATGCCACCCCTATCCTATTCGATCCGAACCCTAGTAGGAGAAGCTAGTAGGGAAAGGATGTCATTCCATCTAAAAACCCTCTGACGGTTTTTCCTCATGACGGCTTTAGAAACTCTTTTCTCTTTCCGGTGGTGTTAAAAGGGCCGCAAACTCTCTCCGAAAAAGTCCTTGCCACCGGGTGCCAAGACATACCGCTCCTCTCGCTCTACCCGGTCGGCGCTGCACTTACACCTGTGTTACTGACCCTCACGTCTTTTGTGTGATTTTGAGTTATATGAATAGCGCACGGTTGTAATGACATCGTTTAAAGCACTGGTTACTATGTGGAGTAACTGCACCTTTTTTGCGTGTGTGTTGTTTTTTGCAGAACTTTTTAATGCTTATTACTTATTGGGATACTGAATACACGTTAAAAATATGATAAAGCGTTAAATATTATGGTAATAAAATATACATCATAAATGAATCAGGGTTTAGTAATCAACTACCACAATAAATCGAAATGCACTCAACTAGCACGTTCTTCAATTGGGCACTACCACTTTAGCACTGTTTTTTTGTGGGCAAATGTTTATACATATATGTTGTTTTAATTATTGGCATAACTAATTTATTGACATTTCACCTATTGATGATTTTAATTTTAAGTAAGAAGTTTATATTTTTATCATTATTATTATTAAAATCTTCCTATACTCGTACTCGTATATTTAACGCCTACAGTAATATTACAGCAGCATGAGCATTGTGAAAAACAATTGCCATAACTTTAAAATAGGCACTTCTGAAATTATACTTTTTATTTACGGCAGAAATAATGAAAGCATAATTTTAGATGGAATAGATAATTTTAGCTATTTTATTTATAATTTAACGATATCTTCAGCGAACTCTTATAATAATTAATTTCTTTATATGAAAACGTACTTCAAATCACTGATGTGATTCATACTCACATTGCGGCTTTTTCTTTTTACTAGGTATGGCACAAAATTCTATTATAATAACGCAATAATTATGGTGAATATATTATCATTTTATACATGGTAAGTAATAATAATCTTTAATGAATTACTCTTGCTTTGAAAAGGTCCCAGGTTGTAGGATACGTCAGGAAACAGATCTGTAGAAAGGAAATTTTAATCCTTAGCTGTCCGCAACAAAAATAAAATCGCAAATTGGCGGTATGTTGACAGTGCGTAAGGGCTAGGTCTTAGCCCGCGTCACCCGCGTCTAGTTTCCCGAAGATGTAGAGGAGATGGTGGAATCAGTTCGTGTAGGTGATTCCATCGCTCACTCCGCTTCCATCGCACATTGTGCTTGCTCTTATCCACACAGATTATAGAAAAGGTGCTAAAGATATATATATATTATGATATTGTTTATTGCACAAAAACACATACAGAGAACAGTTTACAAGCAATAGTGAGCAAAAGTGGACTTATCTCTAAAAGAGATCTTATAAGATATAAGATTTTTGTAAGCAACTTGAACCTTAATATATGTTTCAACGTTAAATATTTATAAAAACAACATTTCGTATTAATCGTCTGCAAAGCCGTTGACCGCGCAGTCCATTACTTTAACCTTTGATTTATGGCAAGTTTTTGTTGTACATGTTCACAAACATCTTTCGGTTGGATGACGTCAATTCATCTCTAAGCATCCGCCTTAGTACATACAAAAAGATGACTGCGAAGGTAAACCAACCAATTATCGTCGTTTTCAGGACAATTTGTTACATTCTTGCAAAGTAAAAAAGTACATGATTAATAATGTTATTATTTTCTAATAATAATAATAAAATTTGATCTTCTCCTTCAACAAATGGGTACATTAATGAACCTCATCACAACACTGCTTGGCAAATTAAAATGAATGCATTAAAGATAGCAGCCTGGAACGTTAATGGGTTGGCGCCTAATAAATACGAAATCGAACATTTCTTAAATATACACAAACTTGACATCTTACTAGTGTCAGAATCCCATTTTACAAATAATAGTTCAATAAAAATACGGAACTATAGTATATACAATACTAATCACCCAGACGGAACTGCTCATGGGGGTTCTGCCATAATAATAAGATCATCTATTAAGCATCACGAGTGTCCGGGTTATGCGACAAACCATATTCAAGCAACAACTGTATTGGTAGAGGATAAGCAAGGACATATTAACGTTTCGGCAGTTTACTGCCCCCCAAGGCATACAATAAGCGAAAGCCTATTCAACCAGTACCTCGAAACGTTAGGCAGACGATTTATCGCCGGAAGGGACTGGAATGCAAAGCATGTTCACTGGGGGTCCAGACTGAATACAACACGCGGAAGAGAACTCATAAAGAGCTTGGATAAACTTAATCTCACTACGTATTCAACAGCGGAACCTACCTATTGGCCTGCCGATATTAATAGGCTTCCAGACGTCATCGATTTCTTCATCACAAAAGGACTATCACGACTCTACTATTCTATAGAATCATGTCTCGATGGTTCCTCCGATCACACACCCATTATATTGACTGTCAGCTCTACAGTATTACATTACGAGAAACGAACCATCCTGTATAACAAAAGAACAGACTGGACGTCATTTAGAGAAATGGTTGAAGAACGCTTGGAACTGAAAATAGCGCTAAAAACAAATAATGATATTGAGAACGCTGCTAAAGACTTCACCACTACAGTACAGAAGAGCTGCTGGACTTGCACCCCTGAAACAAATAATCTTCAGCCAAGACATGGAGTTGTTCCCGAAGACATCAGGGCAAAGATTAAGGACAAGAGAAGGCTGCGTAGAAAATGGCACACTAGTCGGCACCCGGCAGACAAAACACTTCTAAATAAGGCAATAAAAGAGTTGAAAGAAATGATTGCTGAAGCTTCTAACGCAACTGTAACAGCTCAGATCGAGTCGCTTACAGCAACAAGAGCCACAAACTATTCCTTGTGGAAAGCTTGCAAAAATACAAACAGGCCCATCATTCCTAAGCCCCCTCTAAGGACAACAGCGAATAACTGGGCTAGAACAGCAGACGAAAAAGCCAACATTTTCGCAACTCACCTGTCGGGTGTGTTCGCGCCTAATGAGGCTAGCCCTGGATGCGATGAATCGGACATAGATGTGGTTATGAATGAAGACCTACAATTTGATAACCCAGTCAACCCAACATCTCCTCGAGAGATATACACTGTTGTCAACAACCACTTGGAAAACAACAAGGCTCCGGGCTTTGACCTTATAGATAAAAAGGTGCTTACTGAACTACCGCGGAAAGCCTTTATATTCCTGACCCTTCTCTTTAACAGCATGTTGAGGACTGGATACTTCCCAGCTCTATGGAAGGTTTCGCTAATTATAATGGTACATAAACCAGGAAAACCAACTCATGAAGTTACATCATATAGACCCATAAGCCTGTTGCCTATTGTGTCCAAGCTATTTGAAAAAATTCTCTTGAAAAGACTCCTAATAGAGGTCTCGGAAAGATCAATAATACCGAACCACCAATTTGGCTTCAGGCACGAACACGCAACCATAGAACAAATTCATAGAGTGTGCCAGGCAATCAGGGTATCCCTTGAGAAAAAAGAATACTGCTCGGCAGCTTTCCTGGATATCCAGCAGGCGTTTGACAGGGTATGGCACAGGGGTCTTCTCTTTAAAATTAGAACTACACTACCACATAGATACTACGGGATCCTGGAATCATATCTCTCAGAGAGAAAGTTCCAGGTCCAAGAAGGAGAAAGCACTTCACCATTCTACAACATAGTAGCAGGAGTTCCCCAAGGGTCTGTGTTGGGTCCAGTACTATATACTCTGTTCACCCATGATCTTCCCCAAGTGACTGGGGTAACAGTAGCCACTTTTGCTGACGACACAGCATTATTAGCGTCTAGCAAAAATGCCGAGGAATCGTCAAAGACCCTACAAACAGGATTGAACAAAATTCAGGAATGGTTACAAAAATGGCGTATCCGAGTTAGCACAGCCAAATCAGTCCACATCACATTCTCTTTAAAGAAAGGAGATTGTGCACCAATTGGACTGGGCGGTCAACAACTTCCTCATAGAAACTCAGTAAAGTACTTGGGAATGCACCTTGACCGTAGGTTGACGTGGATAAATCACATCCGGGCCAAAAGAGATGAACTTAATATCAGATTCCGTGGACTCTACTGGTTACTCGGAAGGAACAGCATATTGTCATTGGACAATAAACTTTTAATATATAAGACTGTCCTCAAGCCAGTATGGACGTATGGCTTACAACTTTGGGGTTCCGCATGCGACTCAAATTTGAACATTATACAAAGAGCTGAAGACTCTATTTTAAAGAGCATATCGAATGCTCCTTGGTTTATTAGAAACTCGGAAGTTCACGAACATCTGAACATTAGAACCGTAAAGGAGGAAATACGAAGCTATGCTAAAATCTACAAATCTCGACTTCAGAACCATCCAAATCAGCTTGCAATGCAGCTTCTTATCCCGGACACAATAAGACGTCTAAAAAGACGCAATATTATAGACCTGGACTCTATTCTATGAATTTATGCCCATGGAGAAGTTCCCGCTGGGGAACTGACTCTACTTGCCAAAAGCCACTCAACACATCTGCTCATAGCCTAAGGGCTGATCGCAAGATAAAAACAGTAGAAAAAAAAAAAAAAAAAAAAAATTATTTTCTAAAGTTCATTTAAGATTTACTTTATCTAGGCATTAATTATAACATAGTTAAAGTCGAGTCTAACAAAACTTTATTTCTCGTTTACGTCGAATGAAACTCGCACTTGGCACCCAGTTCGGATTTTGGGAGAGCCTTCGACCGAGAAGAGCTGGCAACAAACTCAGGAGACTTATTTCTAGTGCCGCGCGTGGCTGGTCTGCACAACAAACTCGGGAGACTTATTTCTAGTGCCGCGCGTGGCTGGTCTGCACAACAAACTCAGGAGACTTATTTCTAGTGCCGCGCGTGGCTGGTCTGCACAACAAACTCAGGAGACTTATTTCTAGTGCCGCGCGTGGCTGGTCTGCACAACAAACTCGGGAGACTTATTTCTAGTGCCGCGCGTGGCTGGTCTGCACAACAAACTCAGGAGACTTATTTCTAGTGCCGCGCGTGGCTGGTCTGCACAACAAACTCAGGAGACTTATTTCTAGTGCCGCGCGTGGCTGGTCTGCTCTTGCGTACTTGTCTTATTTTTATTATTATTAACTATAGTTTTAACTTTGTATTTTCTTAGACAGATTTTGACTTTTACTAGTACTGTATGATATTGTAAAAAATTAAACTGGTAAAAATGATGTTTTTGCAAACTCAAATATTTTATTCATTTTTATTTTTTTTCTTTTTTTTTGTGTTTTTTTACATGTTGTGATTGTCCTTTACATTTTCTGTTTTTATTTGTGATGGAAAGTGTCCTTTTATGATAGGGCATTTTCCAATATTTATGACGCTGTAAGGGAGAAAAGAGCTGGACACTTGCTGAGTTTCTTGCCGGTTCTTCTCAGTACAAGATCCCGCCCAGAGCAGATAGACTTACGAACCGATGGCATAAAGTGACGTTCATAAGAGCTAGCCTAAACTGAATTTGAATTTTGTTTTCTAATTTCGTTTTGTCCATCTTTTTAACCATATTACAATTTTGTAAACATTAAATATAGTATTCAAGTCAGTGCAGGCGCCTTATTTCCACTCGCCATTTGTCTGCAATATATTTATTTACCTTAATAAGCTTTCTTAATTAAAATATGTTTAACGTGCGTTTTGAATTTAATATTACTTATTTATACAAAAGTTAAAGGCTCAACACTCAACAATTGATTAGACCCGACCATGGACTAATAATTAGTCCAAGACCCGACTCAATCATTAACCCGTTATGACACATGTGCACCTAATACTTAAGTTAATTATACAGGGTTACTGGAAACTCGACGTATTCCTGGCTGAACGTGATAGGGCAACCAAATTACAACAAATTTCACCTTCCATATGAATGGTCGAAAGTAAATAGTTTTCGAGATTTATTCATTTTAAGATTATTTACGAAAATACCCATTTTCCTTGATTTTTTTTCAAAGCTTTTTCCTTTTATTCAAGTCTGATAGTTTAAGAAAGCTACGAAAGTCATTAGTACCCGAAATTACTTAACATTGTGGATTGGGTATTTTCGTAAAAAATATTAAAATAAAAAATCTCGAAAACTATTAATTCTCGGCCATCCATATGGTAGATTAAATTTGTAGTAGTTTGGCTGTCCTATCACGTCCAGCCAGGAATACGTCGAGTTTCCAGTAACCCTGTATAATAATTAATAAGAAAATAATTAGTACCTAAATGCAATATTTTCTAACAGCAAACTGTGATGCAAATTTGCCCGTCATTGCCCTAGTGTGAACTTTCGTAATCACAATAATAAGCCTGGATATATTATAATAAATTCAAAGCGTTTCCGAGTCGGTGCGCGCGCGCTGCACTTCTAGTGTGGGAGCTGCATCGTGGCAATCGATACATGAAGTATAAAATAAATAACTTAAAGAAATAAGGTTTTATCTTTATAAATTAGATCCCTTTGGATTAAACATAAAGTAGGTACTTAGTGTATTATTTTAAACATTCTTCTCCACAGCTAAAAAATAGACGTCCTGAATGGGTAGCAGGTGAAAAAATTTTTGGACGATTCAAAAGCACTTTTCTAAAGTTTATTTGAATAAAAAATATTTGACTTTGACTTTGAAACTATCATGGTCACATCCATGATCATGGCGCATGCTGTGCCGAAATATCGGATATTTAAAAATGAAGAATATAATAAGAACTCCGTTAGTAATTACTCTGATACTTAGTATAGGCACAGAAGAAAATTGTATAGGTGGCATAGGCATATACATTGTAGTTTGCGTTAATCCCCAATATAGAGCATAGTTTTAAAAGGAACGTGAAAGCTTCATCGAGTATGTATCGATAGATATTTATAACCCTTATCTTCCCACTGCTTGGTAAGTATAGGTCTTACCTAGTTAGTTTGTTCCTTCCGCGGACCTATTGGTTATGGAATGGGCTGCCTTTTAAGGTATTTCTGGTGCGCTACAACATGCGCACTTTTAAGAAGCATGTAAATAAGTCTCTCAAAGTCGGCAACGCATAGGCATATGCCTATATACGTTGCATTGCATGTGTTGCTTGGAGCTTCCAAGGATTTCCTTGGAAGCTGCAAGCCCTCGTCATATGTGTCATCAAACCTATATACGACCTACGATAAGTACTGCAATGTTATCATCCATTAACTATTAAACAGTTTATATTATTTTTCGCAATTAATTAAAACTTTTGTACACGTACATCGACATGTAGCGTTATTTCCCATTACTATTTAAGGCAACTCGCCGGCGCGAGCGCAATCCGACACGGACCATCCAAGCTTTTAGCATACTATTGAATAGGCATGCCCTTTAATTGATCGGTCATTCAACGCCTGCCAGTGCCTCAGCGGGCTAATTGAGACAATAGATAGCTTTCTTGTAACACGGCACCACCGTCACAAACAATTGGTATGGAGCCTCCGAAAACTTAGAGCGTGCTTTACAAACATGAGCCGCCGTTATTTGGCAGTATCGTAATCTATACTAATATTTTAAAGAGGAAAGCTTTGTATTTTTGTATGTTTGCAACGAATAAACTCGAAAACTATTGAACAGATTTAAAAAATATTTCACCAATATAATGCTACATTAGCGCTGAGTAACATAGGCTATAAGTAGTAAAAAAGAAATGTCTACCCGTGCGAAGCAGGGACGGGCCGCTATCGCTAGTCTGTAATAATTTTTCTATTCAACCACGAAGTACTTAGCGCTTGGCCTACAATTCACAATTTTTCGACATGGTTTTGACGTTATGGCAAGACTTCGATCACAAGACCAAGGAAATCCGAACAACTGCTGGTAGCTTCGATAGTCCGTTCCTACGTTTTGGGTAATTATAGCTATCTATTTCTTTAACAGCGTAACCAGATTTATGCGTAGCATAAACAAATAGTTTTTAAAGTTCTAGCGTCTGAACTATCCCCGGGATGGATCACCTTTAACATAAATTAAATTGTAAAGCTCTGGTTTAACTTACGTCATTGTTACGCGACCACGCTAGCTAAACAGCTCTCTAGCTATGTCATCCATCTTTCGGCTTTTTATTCAATTATAATAATAACTTACAAGAAATAATTGAAGAAACAAATTGTAAAAATCTCGCGTTGCATAGCATTAATTTCAAATTGATAGCCGATTTACATAAAATGTTGCAAAAAAATTACTTTAAGTTGCATAAATATTCTTTAAACATAAGTCTTACTATTGCGTGAGTATTATTTAAATTACTTATGTAACGCAACGATTAGAATTCATTCATAATTTTAAATTGGTGGTAATCTATCTATATTACTATTTCGAGACCTACTCCGAGAAATTAAACATTTTGGTGACAATCGATGATGGTTTTCGTTGAACATACAGAGCATTTAGCTTGATAATAGATATCTTAAATTAACAATAATTTAGTTATAATATACTAGTTGTGCTCGCGACTTCGTCCGCGTGGAATAGTGACTTTCGGCAGCATTTTTAATTTTTTAGGCTCTTGTTCCCGTTTTTGCAACATTTTTCACTGATGCTTCGTTCCTATTAGTCGCGGCGTGATGTTATATAGCCTAAAGCCTTTCTCGATAAATGGACTATCTAACACAAAAAGAATTTTTCAATTCGAACCAGTAGTTCCTGAGATTAGCGCGTTCAAACAAACAAACTCTTCAGCTTTATATATTAGTATAGATAATATAGATTTTAATCATAACGCCTCTGTGACCGAGTGGCAAAGTGCTCGGCCAGATACCCAAAAGTCCCGGGTTCAACCGCCTCTGTGGTCTAGTGGCTAAGACCACCGGTTTAGACCCAGAGGTCCCGGGTTTGATTCCCAGCGGGGGGTACATGTTTGTGTACTCGGTTTGGTTGGTGGTAGGGCTTGTTTGTCCGCCTGGCTAGCTACCACCATCTTATCTAAATATGTCGCCATAACATCAATGTTTGTAGCATTGTTGTGTTCCGGCAGCTAGAGATAAGATAGCCAGTGCCTCACTAGTTGAGGTTACCGTGTGAAGTGCGCTTCCATCATTGGCCTTATCATCACTTTACATCAGGTGAGATCAAGGCACTATGCTTACATAAAAAATCTTTAAAAAAAAAAAGTGAGTTTCGGATTTTTCGAAGCATAGCCGTGAGACAGTTATTGGCTATTTATTACTTACTTACTTACTATATTACAATAATAAATTAATGAATTTATAACCGCCTCTTTGGTCTAATCACTAACGACTACAAACTTACTTTACTGATTTACTTATGTGTTATTTTGTGTGTATAATTTCATATGATTTTGTGTAATTGTTTGTTTCCCAAATAAATAGAAAATAAAATTAAAAGAATAAAATTACAGGTGGGTGGTAGTGGTAGGTTCCGCTACAGTTTAGTTCTAGCACTAAGACACACACAAAAGTATAAACTAGATTTAAAAAAAAACCGACTTAAAAAAAACAGGAAACTTAAAAAAGTAATAAAAACAGCTCTAAAAAGCAATCAATAATATTGAAATCATAATATTAATTACCAAGACACGCATGTCAGTTTTAATAATTGTCTATTGAAATCGGGTGGTCGGCTGGGGGACAATTTTGTTTCATTTAAACTTATAAAGTTGTTCCATTATTTCCACTTTTTATTGTAAAAGCTCCACCCGACTTCAGTAGACAATTTTTAAAACTGAAATGCGTGTCTAGGTAATTAATATTATGATTTCAATATTATTGATTGCTTTTTAGAGCTGTTTTTATTACTTTTTAAGTTTCCTGTTTTTTTTTTAAGTCGGTTTTTTTTTGTAAAAAAATATTTTATTTTACGATTTTTAGTGATGGGTCGACGTAGACCTAACAAAGATGCTTCTCGAAAGAGGAAACGATGGCCTAGTAGGTAGTGGTATTCCTATGTAAAACTTCAATCTTAATTAGGTATTATTTTTGTACGAACTAAACATTTTGGCATATTGAACTGTATGAAGTAAGCCCAACAAAAGGTAATTGCTGTAAATCGTTGAGGAATTTCCTCGACTGTCTATGGTCTCCATCATCAGACCTGAAATGGCACTTATAACCGATATGGGTGCAAAGTTCTTATAAATAGAAATGAATTAAGACCAAACACAAGGTAGCTACTGTAAAACGTTGAGGAGTTCCCTTGACTGTCCTTCGTCTTCATCATCAGACCTCTAATGGCAGTCACAACCCATCTAAGTGTAAAGTTCTCATCAATACAAATTAATCAAGCCCAAACACCATGTAATTGCTGTAAATCGTTGAGGAATTCCCTTGGCTGTCTTTCGGCTCCATCATCAGATCGACTCCAGACCTTCATTAAGTAGTAGTGCTTTAAAATACTTAATGAAATCATTAACAAACGCACTAGTCGCCCCTACAATTTTCGAAAGTTCCCCTCTATTTCTCTGGAATGCCATCATCAGATCCTGGTTTCCTTATCGTGGTACCACCCTTGGCATATCTCCTTTCCAACAAAAAAAGAATCATCAAAATCGGTTCATAAACGACGAAGTTATCCGCGAACACACTAAAAAATAATATATATATATATGAGTCGAATTGAGTAACCTCCTCCTTTTTTGAAGTCGGTTAACAAATAGGGCACTATTGGCACCGTGGGGGTGGCACCATTGGCGACAGAAACCATAGTGATCGTCTTTACCTGGCTATTGATTTTAAAATTTTACAACAATTGAATAGGAAAACCACCACTTTATTTAAAAAAAACATTAGTAAAGCCCAAATTGTGAGGAATAAGCCTGAAATAAGTTTCCAAAAGAAAATCTGTACCTACAGGTCACCAGACCCCCCATCCGCAGACAGATTACGGTTTAAGAGCTGTAGGTTGGTACTAATATTATTTATATACAATTTATTAAGCTATCAACAAACAGAAAAAAAAATATTACAAAAAAAAATGTGATACAAATACAAATACAAGAAATTTATTTGATAAATGCTTCCTTACTTACAAACTTAAAAATACAGTGGAATATAGTGTTACGTAAATATAAGCATTATTTTCAAGGAGGCTGAGATTTTCTATGAGCCCACACTAGGCACTGCCTGACCTGTGGCGGTCAAGTAAGACGTTTTCAAAAGTTAAACGGGTGCCAGCAGTAATTAATAAAATATAAAATATAAAATAAAAATAGAGTTATAAGTTGTTGTAAAAGGTGCATCACATTCGCATATATCTACTTTAGTACCTCCATGAAAGTCTCCGTGAATGCAAGCAAAAAGCAACCAATGTAGCAGTTGATAAAATTAATGCAGATCTGAGCCGAGTATCTCGTTGGTGTGACCGAAATAATTTGGTTCTAAATCCAAACAAGTCGAAAGTTTTGGTATTGGGGTCCAAAAATCTCATAAGCAAGATATATTCTCGAAATCCAACTGTAACTATACGAGGAGATCCTTTAGAACATGTGACGCAGACTCGCAATTTAGGTCTTATCATGGACGGACAACTGAAGTTTGAGGAACATGTTTCAGAAATAATGCGAAACTGTTTTTATAGGCTTAAGGTGCTTTACCGCATACGCGACTGCTTAGCTCTTGATATGCGTATTAAATTGTGTGAAACCCTTGTTCTCTCAAAACTAAATTACGTCGATACAGTTTTTGGTGAATGTCTTTTGGCCCGTACGAAAAAAGTAATTGAGCGTATTCAGAACGCCTGTGCTCGATACTGTTTTCCTGTCCCTAAACATTCTCATATATCCCCATTTCTGAACCGTTACAACTTGCTTAACATGGCTGCTCGACGAAAGTTACATTTTGCTTTGCTTCTTTTTGGAGTTATGAGTAGCAAGCAGCCCGCATACTTATTCAATAAGTTAGAGTTTACCCAACGACACATGAGAATCGCACCACGCCTCCTATGCCCACGACACAAAACGGCCGCCTTTCGTGGCAGCTTTCGCTATGCTGCCTCAAAGTGCTGGAACAATCTGCCACCGCCAATTCGAAACTGTAAAACTGCTAGCACATTCAAAGTAAGGTTAAAAGAGTATCTGTTGGAGTTACAGGTTTCCAGCGCTTAAGCGGTCGTGTTGTGTGTATATTGTTATTACTTTATTATTTTATGATTTATTCTTTTACTCTTTTATATATTATTGTTTATGTGTTATGTGTAGGTTATGGTGTGTATGTTGGCTGTATGTTATGGTTAATATTGTATACTGTCTATCTGTCACTGTGTAAAATTTTGAAATTCATGTCTGGAGCTGCGCCTCCCTCCCTCTCTTCTGGTTCTACAGAATATCAGCGCCTTGGCACGTCAATGTCATGGCATAAGCTGAGTGGTGACCATTTCGGTTGCATAATTATAAATTTAAATGTCGATTATGTCAAGTTGTCATAGATGCTCCGAATAAATATTTTTCATTTCATTTTAATTTCATTTCAATTTATAGCTCCACGTCAAAAGAAGTGAGCGAATCTTGAGCCTCGCAATTCTCAAAGAGCATTTTTTAATTTCGCATAGCTCCAAAATGCGGTTGTAGATGAATGGAAAAGCGAAGCATTTAAACCGTTGGGCAAAGGTGGTTTTAACTAATACCGATAATACCCTAAATACTCGTCTGTCAAGCAACGCCTGATATTCTGGAGAACTGATAACAGTTTTGTGCATAGTCGTTGCCGCTTTTAGAATGTAAAGTTTGCGAACGCTGAGTACCTGCGCCTCATTGTACAGCGAATCAGTGGGGAAATAAAAAGGCCTGATGATGATGTGACAGATGATGTGTTTCTGTTGCCGCTAAAACAACAAATACTAAAAAACAGAATAAAATAAATATTTAAGGGGGCTCTCATACAACAAACGTGATTTTTTGCCGTTTTTATAGATAATGGTGCGGTTTTTCCACTTCACGCGAGTGAAACCGCAGTCAGCTGGCAGTTTGTTATGTCCAACACAGGGTATTAACTGTATAGATTGTGTTTGAACCCTAAAATAATAAACATTACTTGCAGCATAACTGTAGGTGATGCTTATAGTACCTAGCTACTTAACTTTTACACCGCCCAACTATCCTGCACGCGATGTCCCGCTGTACGCCAACGTATAAATGTATTTTAATAAAGTAGGTACAAAGAAAAACTTCTATAGAAGTGCTGGCGTGGACGGCACGAAAATCTAGAACTTCTATAGAAGTTGTTGGCGGTAAATAGGTTAATTACTTGAAGTTCCGGTTGTTAGCACATTAGTTAGGTTCGTGCGAAGTTCATTAGGTTAATTAAGCGCCCAGATTTCACTAATTTGATTACTTGATTGAGTATGGTGAATGCATGTTCTACCTGATTGCTATTAAACTGAGGTCAGATACCTAGACGGCAAAATAACACAGACGCTTAGACGCCTAATAAGGTAATTGAAGTAACGAATAACGTAACCTCTGCGGTTCACTGGTTAGAGTGCCGGTCTCAGATCCAGAAGTCCGGGTTCCATTCGTTCAGGGTAGGTACGTATATTATTCGACTAGCGGCCGCTCGCGGTCTCACCCGCGTGGTTCCCGTTCCGTGGGAATATCTGGATAAAAAGTATCCTATGTGTTATTCCCGGTTATAAACTATATGTATGCCGAATTTCATCCAAATCCATTCAGTAGTTTTTACGTGAAAGAGTAACAAACATCCATCCATACTTACAAACTTTCGCGTTTATAATACACTGGGCCGCAAAAATTCCGGGTCGCTTATAAAAAGTGTCATAGTTTCTTAACTACACAACACAAACTAGTGAAACTGTAGTATGTTTTAGATGACTGACTTATACATAAAAGAAAATACATCACACGTTTGTAAACTGTATAATTTTATTTAAGTACTAAAAAATACAAAAAAAGACACTTCTAACTTTTGACAACAAAAATACACAACACAGTTAATCTACAAAATGAAAGCTTTTCTGTAAATTTAATATCTTGTATTTCCTCCACGAGCCAGTATCGCTTCATTAAGACGATGTGGCACGCTGTAAATCAAATTTCTAATACGGTTTTGGTCTATGTTTGACCATTCTTCTACTATCGCACTTCTTAACTCACGTAAGTTAGCTGCAGCGGTAGAGCGTTGTTTAACGCATCTCCCGAGCTCGTCCCATAAATGCTCTATGGGATTTAAGTCTGGGCTGCGAGCTGGCCACTCCATGCGGGTGATACCGACGTCTTGAATATACGCGTTGACCAAATGTGCTGTATGTGGTCGCGCATTATCGTCCATAAAATTGGAATTTGCGCCCATATTCACCAAGAAAGGACCAGCATGCTCATTTAAAATCTCCTCTACATATCTGGGAGCTGTCAGAGAACCGTTTTCTATAATTACTAACTCCGTACGATCCTCTGAAGATATCCCAGCCCAAACCATTATTCATCCTCCACCGAATGGCACCTTTTCCTCAAAACACGCTTGACGATAACGTTCATTTGGTCGCCTATATACTCTCCGTCTCCTATCGTGTGCGAATAAACAAAATCTTGACTTATCGGAAAACATAACCCTGGACCAATCTTCATCTGTCCATCGGACGTGTTCTCGAGCAAACCGCAACCTGGCAACTCGATGTTCTCTGAGCAATTTAGGGCCATTTGCTGGCCTATGAGGCTTTATATCAGCTTCCCGAAGTCGCCGCCGGATCGTGTCAGAGCTTACATTGTTGTGGTGTATTTCTTGAAGGTTATTTCGGACCGGAACAGCCGTGAGATGTCGATTTCTTAACATAGTGCTCACGATGAATCGGTCTTCTCGTGTAGTTGTACACCTTGGCCTGCCATTCCCTGGTCTCCTGATGTTCATGCCGGTCTTTTGAAATCGCTGGAGTACTGTTTGGACCGTGGATAAAGATACACCTACTGTTCTAGCAGTACTCCGCTGACTCCTTCCTTCTTGTACCATAGTGATAATTCGTGTACATTCTTCAGTAGATAACGACATGTTGGTGCATGGTTGATGCACAAAATACTGTGACCAGCCAAGAAAACTGTTTATGATGACAGCTCGGTTTGAAACAGAGGCGAGAAAATTTTCTATTCCAAAAATTTTAATTTTGATATTTATCAAAAATCGGAATTTCTTTTTTTGAAGCTGTAACTTGTTAAAATGCAACTATTGATATGTATAATAAGCGTCACAAATCTGCCTATAACATATTATTTATACGAGGGATCTATGTAAATAACTTTGGGAGATATCGCGGTTTTTCTAAATGACCCGTTATTTTTGCTGTCCAGTGTATTAGTAGGATTTGTAATGATGTGGGGTTTTATTGAGACCTTACGCGGTCTTCTTAAGAGAATCTGAATAGTAACATTGCAGACTGTTGTTTCAATTGATCACTGCTCGTCAACAAATACTTAAATTTCATGACCAAATTGAGGACATTTTGACGAAAGGCCTAGGCCAAGAGTACCCCGCGGTTTGATTCCTTTGTGTACTGTACAGGCCCCGCGGTCTTCACTGTATCGGAGTTTGGTCTTCCATAGGTAAGTGGGTATCCCCCTCCGTCACACCCTTCCCAGTCTTGGGTTTCTCCCTTGGGTCTCCGGATAGTCGGTGGGTTATGGAAAGGCGGACGGGCGACTCCCACATAACCATCAGGCCTCCTCAAAGTCGGGTACTTGAAACGAGTTCCTCTGGGGTTAAACAAAAAAAAAGGCCAAGTGAATCTACCAACCTTAAACCGACGCGTATGTATGAAGAAATTAATAAGAGTACATGAAGCGAAATAAGTATGTACGAATCCTAGCCAGTGGTAGGAAGCCTAGTCTCTCTCCCTACCTATCCCTTCGGGAGACAGGCGTGAATATAATAGTTATTTAACATTCATTTATACAGGGTCACTGGAAACTTGACGTATTCCTGGCTGGACGTGATAGGGCAGCCAAATTGCAACAAATTTAACATACTATATGGATGGCCGAAAGTTAATAGTTTTCGAGATTTTTTAATTTTATTGAGACCTTACGCGGTCTTCTTAAGATTTTTGACGAAAATATTTCCATATTTCCTCATCTTCACCGAAATAAAAAATGCTTATTGTATGGAATTGCTTTTTTCTTTTATTCAATTTTTATTTTAATTTATAGTTGATAGTTTAATGAAGCTACGAAAGTCATTGGTACCCGAAATTACTTAACAGTTTTAAATCATAGGCCAACAAGAAGATTCAAAAAATTTAAATTTTCACTGTTACAGGTTAAAAACCGATGCCTAGAAACTTACTATGTAGTGTACAAACTGCTTCACTAACTTTCTCATTTTATAAGCTATCCAAAAAGGTATGAATGTCAATACAAACTCATGGCATCCATCATAAAAATCACTTTTGACTTAGTGCAGGTAGAGTTCACCCAATATAGGTGATTACTTTACGGATACTTAATGACTTTCGTAGCTTTACTAAACTATCAGCATTGAATAAAAGGAAAACGAAATTCCATCCAAATTGTTTAAAAATTAAGGAAATTGGGTATAAAAAATCTTAAAATTAAAAAATCTCGAAAACTATTGGGTCCTTACCTATGAAATTGACGTTTTTTTCTCACTTATTAATAAGTGTATTACTTCTAAAAGTCAATACCGGTTGTTGATATTATTATACACCTTTAATTAGGACTATATTACTTAGATTTCAGTAATAAAAATGATTATTCATTTTGTGTCTTTATCGCCCAATTTTTTTTTTTTAATTTACTTCTTTTTTTGTTCGCGGAATTGACCTTTTGTTTCATTGTAGCTTTGAAGGGTCCTGATTTTTTTCTTTTCAATGTCTGCTATATTTAGCTAGTGAAACAAACACACTACTCTACAATTTTTATAGTGTTAACTATTTTATAATATATATGCTAAGAAAATTAAAAAAACGTTAGTATTATTATTAGTATGAAAAATATTTTTTTTTAACCTTATACTAAACGTTAATTTCATAAGTAAGGTAACTTTAGGCCATCCATATGGTAGGTTTTTGTTGTAATTTGGCTGCTCTATCACGTCCAGCCAGGAATACGTCGAGTTTCCAGCGACCCTGTATATAATTTTTTAAACTTACGGGTACACAGTTGGCCTTTAACTCACCTAAAATTAAGTGCCGAAAAGGCCGAAAGGGTGAAAGCGCACATCACCCGGAATCCTCAATGCTACAAACATTGATATTTGACAATAACATGAAAACACAAATTTAAAAATCATAACGCTTCACTTCCCCGCCAAGAAGTCTAATTAGCAGTTAAAGACAAGTTAAACCGCGTAATGGCATACGTACCACAACTCGGGATAGTAACCTCACATTGCCGAGTTTACTGCCTGCCCTCTAATCGATTTTCTCATCGAATATAGTTGCCATTGTCCGCGAGTGTAAGACTGAGGCCGTAAAAGGGCCATTCCTTGGTCTGGTTACTTTTTATTTTGTTTGTTGCGTCCACCCTGACCGTGAGAGCGAAAAAATGCTGGCAGGCAAACATTAATAGGAGCAATTTTGTTTTCTGCGATATACGTACTTACCTCTTTATAGCGTGGCGTTTTAATATTTCTTTCTATACTGACTGGTTTACATGCATGAAGTTCCATAATACGAAGATTTAACAATTGAAGTATTAGGTACTTTTTGGTACAGCATACCTTACAGTGTGCACATATTTTTTCGATTTTTGATGTGTAACATCTCTCCGCTCGCCTTCTGTATATACAATTTGTGGGGGTGATTTCGTGAGATGTGACGGAAGTAGGTGTAACAGTGTGATAGGAAGTCGGGGAAGCGCGCAAGCAGGCGCCATTTTGTAAATTTAAAATCGATATTATGAACATGACATACTGTTATTATATGTGACATATTGTGTCATTTGACTATCAAAGGTCCTTTTGATATGTCAAATGTTTTTTAATGAGTATTTACTGCATTTATTTTAGAGTTATAAAATTATGTAATACCTGACCCATTTTTTTTCAGAATATAATGTTAAAATTGCTTAGTACTAAGGTGAGATGTCAAATGTTACACATCATATGCAACTACTGTAGGGCTCGCAAATTTTTTTGTTACCCAAAGATGTTCTGTCAATATCTTGAGTTATTTTATTTTCTTGTGAATCAACAGTTTACAAACACAAGTAGCTTTGCACAGAGAACTAATGACAGATTCACACTACTATTAGTAGAATCCTAATTAAACAAAAAGTTCCTTGCTAACAACCATAGCTAATAAAACTGCAAGTTTACTACTTATACCGCTTCAAGTGTAAGGAGAGCCCGTTGTGCAACTGTGATACAGATGCTAACGAGACCATCTTACATCTAATAACAGAATGCCCAATAAACGCAAAGGCGAAACAAGAACTAGAGCAAAAGATAGATGGTCTCGTTAACAAAAATTCGATTCAAGCAATAATTGGGAATAAAAAACACAGAAATAGCCTAATAAAATATATGGAGGCTGTTGTCAGAGGTGCCAATATACGAAATAATAAAAACAAGTGAAAATTGTAGTGTTTGTGATGAATTAGAATTTTATATTTATAATTGTACTAGTTAATAGTCATGTGTTGTAAAAATGTGCATTATTAATGAATGAGAAGTTTGCAAAATAAATTTAAAAAAAAAAAAAAACACCAAGTTTACAAAACCTTTTTTGTTTTTTGTAATAAATGTCTTTTATTCTTTATTCTTTGTATTTACGGCGAATCCGAAACAATCTGATCAATATAATTAGCGAGAACAACCTCTTCAAAGCACAGATTAAGCCGCCGCGCGAGACGCAGTAATAGAGATTACCCCTGCTTTCCTTTACCCGCATATTCATGAAAGTATCGCAGACAAGAACTGCAATCAATAATGGGAAAATGAAACGTTGCGGTGTAGACCGCCTTCTGTGACTAGGTCATTGTTTACTTCTGATTGTGACTCGAACACTATACTAATTACTTTGTTTTGAGCCAAGTATCGCAATGCACGTTTGTTTATCGGCAAGAATCAGTTGAGATGTATAAAAACATTTCACTGGAAACCTGAATGAATCAATAACATGCTCTGTTGTAGATTGGATATCGTTTTAATATCGAGTTTTATACCGGATTCTTTTCGATTGAAGTTTTTGATTACAAACTATACACAGGTACAGTCAGCGTCCGACGCTGAGCACTTAAATACAATATCATTTAATAGCTTAACCTCTCATCTGCACTGATCACTGCTCTTTTGTGTCTGTATTCAGATACAATAGAATAGACGACAGAAACAACAAATAAAACACGTGCAAATTTAATTTAAAAAAAAAATCAAAAAACGAGCGATTCTTACAGTAGTCGCATATGATGAGTAACATTTGACATCTCACCTTAGTAATAAGCAATTATAACATTATATTCTAAAAAAAAAGGGTCAAGTATTATTTGAAAATGATTTTGAAATGATTTTTCATAACAAATAATAATAATTTTTAATGAAAATTGTATTTTATTTAATTGACATTATGAGTAATGCAATACCGCGCGCTTATTCATCAAATCGAATGACGCGCGTTTGCGCGCTTCCCCAACTTCCTGTTACACACTTCCGTCCCATTTCACAAAATCACTCCCACTAATTGCAAGAAAGCAAGAGGAAAGATGTTACACATCAATAAAAATCTTCATTTTATTAGCTATGGTCTTAGCGTGTTATTATCTAAAAAGAACACCACGCTTAGCATCTGTATAACGAGGCAAGCTCGATGAGCGATCATGAGATCATAGCCATGAATTAATGCTGATGTTTAAGAGGATTGGCTCGTGGGCTTACGCCGTCACCGGGCAGGTGCAAAGGGCAACACATGGTGGCGATGTGTTTACCTTACAACGTTTTATTATTTACTTCTTTGTTATCTTCATCATCATCATCATCAGCCTTCGATCAATAATGTACTAAGTAGAGGATCCGGAACAAAAATGCATCTTGAAAGTACCTTTTATAGTCCTATTTGCTCATACCTAAGCCATTTAAAGGAGATGTTCCATTTTTGTATGGAGGCTGGGCCCCCTAGTTCTTACAGTGATGAAATTATATTTTGTGAAAAGAGCACAAAATAAGGAACCTTTCCATGTATTAATATATTTTTAAACATACCCAAACATAGTATTATATAAAAAGGTCAAATAATAAAAAATCATAAAATAGCAACCCTAAACTTTTTTTACCTTGGCAACTTCGCTTGTAATAATGTATGTATTTAAAAAATATAACTTATTTTTTAAATTAGTAATGCAATGGTTCTATCCATAACAGCCAGCAACCGCATGATTTCATTTTCAGGAAATTGCATTATAACCTTAAAATACCTTTTAGAATGTATAAATAAGTTCAGCAATATATAATAAACACTTAAAACTTTCATTAGAACTCAAAAATAATAAGAAAAGCTTGATAAGGAAAACAAGATTTCAAGTTTTTAAATATTTTTTAAATTATGTTGGGGCCTTTTTATATTTCTTTTCATTTTGGAAACATCATCTCAGAAGGCAAATCTATCAGAAAAGCATCACTTCAAAACTGTAATAAAATAAAAGCTCAAAAACGAACATCTCATTTTGATTAACAAATTCTGACAAAAACGTTGGATAGCATAAACAACTTCAGCTTACAATGAACCTTAAGTTTTAAACGTAAAGTTTAAATTAAGATTCCAAAATGTTTGTACTTAATATTTACTGTCATCGCCACAAACGTCATTGTGGCTCCGTGGCACCAAAGTCGCGTACCGTATTTCAAGCGCTGACCGGGAATCCAGTACTTCACTGATCGAAGTCAAACACTGCTGCTGCACACAAGAACAACAACCATGGCGAGATGGAACCTTTTTTTTGAAGAGAGTTTACCGTTCTCTTTTGACGGCATTTTCAGCGTCACCGGACTTTTTAGGGAGGCGAGAAACTTTAAAGGTTCCTCAAGCTGTGTGTAACGAAACACCGTCACAGGTTCTCTAGAGGGAATTGGCATCACACAGGCACTAGTGCGTGAAGTGCCCCCTTCCTAGATTCTCCGAGGGGTCCAGATCGGATTGGGCTGAGATGGAACCGGAAGCTTGAAAGCTGACGGTTCAAACCCAACTTTAATGACAGCAACCGAGACCTAACGACTTCCGAAGTGCGGAAACTTGAAATATTATTATTTATTTGTAAACAAAAATTCACACTCTCTATGTGGAAGTTGTGCTGGAACTATTGACAGTTATCTTCCTCATTAGGCACAAGACCCTAATCACCTTGCAACAAAGGTATCAGACAGCCGTGCGTGACCTGTTATTTTACAACGGAAAAACACGAAGGAGCTCAAGATATTTTCATTTGGTCACTCATTGGATGAACTCGGCATTGCCAAACGTGCTTAGAAAGATCGCAACCCTTAGTGCGCAAGCTGCATCAGCAAGCTCCTCTTATTACGATAGTGATATTACAGACAGTAATATGGCTCTGATGATTTATAAGATTGTAAAAGATTATAATTCCTTCAAACATCACCTTTGCCACATAAGGTCATCGCAGCCGACAGACGTATCTCGTAATCAGCTGTAATCATGCCATCAATTTGTGAGAACTCTTGAGAAGTTACTTATTAAGCCACACATCCTTTATTTCTCAATTTTTCATTGGCATTACATGTACCGTTTATAGTTTAGACAACTAGCAATGATTATAGCCTAGGCTATTCTAGGCCTAGGCCTAGAATTTTCAATCTCAGTTCACCTTCATCATCATCATCATCATCATCTCAGCCAAAAGACGTCCACTGCTGGACTAAGGCCTCCCCCAAGATGGGAGGTATTTGCCATAATCGCCACGCTTGGCAGGCGGGTTGGCGATCGCAGTAGGTTGAAAGTAACCTCAGAGAGATGCTGCTGCCCATCCTCTGGAATGGTCCCTTAGTCGCCTTTTACGACACCCACGGGTTGAGATTGAGTTCACCTTATTAAATGATATTTCATTTGCGAGACTTGCGGTTGTGTGAGATTTTGGCGTCATTTACCATAACGGCGTCATTCCTCCGGCGGGAGGTAAGAAAAAAAAAGAAAGAGAAAAAACATTTATTTTTTAATGTCCCGCTGGCCACTAATAAAATACAAATTATACATTTTATATTGTAAATTTTGATTTTAATTATGTGTTTCTGTGTTTTGTCAAATGCTATAATGAATTAATTGGATGTGCACTTAAATTTAATAATAATAATAACTACGGACAAGAGTAGCCGACCGGCTATTTATATTTTAAAAAAATGATTCTTTTTATTTGAGATTTTAAAGTATAATGTTATTTTATAATTTTAAAACAAGAATGTTGGTATATCATCGATTGCTAATATACTCAGTGGTGTTCCATAATGTTACGAATAAACATTGTGTAGACATTGAAGAAGATCGCATTTTCTTGTTGTTATTGTTTACAATGCACAGTCAAAACAATTCAATATCAAGTATGTGCGGTATGTTAACCAATTTGTCAGTAATTTGCAAACATTTATCTCTTTTAAATTTGCATTTGGCCGCCTAAAGCCTTTACAGTGTAAACCGTTTGGGCAGCGAAAAACTAAAGGTTCCAAGGCGTATTAGTGACCGAACAACGTTCCGAAGTTTTCTTTTGTTTTCTTTTATTTTTTCATTTTTTTTGCTTTATATAAGTATGTCCTTATTCTACTAGATTTTACAGCTTCCTTGACCTGGTCAACCTAAACCGCGACTATAGACGCCCAGGTGGACGCCCATCTCTCATCGTATCATCGAATCTTGTAAGAAAACGGGGCCAAACTAGCGTGATACATTTCCTCAAATCCAAGATATCCGAGTCAGTTCTTGAGAGCGGAAAATCCAAGGGCGCCCCAAAGGCTGCAAACGTGATGTTAAAATTCGTGGTTTTGAAATTAACAGTAACACCAAACGGGCCCGTTGCTTTGCGCAGTGATCATCGAAATGACCATAAAGTAACTGGG
The DNA here is from genome assembly GCA_947562085.1 of Eudonia lacustrata. Classification (NCBI taxonomy): domain Eukaryota; kingdom Metazoa; phylum Arthropoda; class Insecta; order Lepidoptera; family Crambidae; genus Eudonia; species Eudonia lacustrata. The sequence continues at coordinate 27,455,262 of OX387340.1, read as the reverse complement.
CTATGACGAGCACTACATAGTTGGAAAGATAACAACAGAATAATGGAGTTCGGAGTTTTGAAAGTATCTCTTCACACTTATTGCCAAGGTGCGCGGCACTTTCCTTTTTAAACTATCTTATGAATTTTTATATGAAGCAACTTAGTACCTACTAGCTACGGACGCTAAAAACATACGTATTTTACTAAACTGTGCAAAAATAGCTTTTCTAAATCTTACGGGTTGGCACAGTGCATTCATGTCACCTGGTGTTAAGTGATGATAAGGACAATAGTGGTGTGAATGACAAGTGCACTTCACCCGGTATCCTCAACTACTGAGGCACTGGCTATCTTATCGCTGCTGGAACACACCAATGCTATAAACATTGATGTTATGGCGACATATTTAGATAAGATGGTAGTAGCTAGCCAGGCGGACAAACAAGCCCTACTACTAACCAAATAGAGTACACACACGTGTACCCCCCGCTGGGAATCGAACCCGGGACCTCTGTGTTTGAGACTGGTAGACTTAAGAGAAAACACTCAGGTCGACTGAATTAAAAAAATATGTATGATAAGTAGACAAAATCAACGTTTCGTAGTCCCCTGATTCCTCCTCCAAAACTGGACCGATTTAATTACTGTTTTCATTAAAATTTATGAAAAAAAAGGAAACATAGGGACACAGCCAAAGCTTTTCTTTTATTAAAAAAGATATGAATTTTTAAAAACTTTGAAAATTTACCAGATTTTCCGCTGTGTTTCCCAAATTTGACTGAGATTATAAAAAAAAAGCAAAACATAGGGACACAGCCTAAGCCTTTCTTTAATTTTTTTTTTTAAAAGTAATTAAATTGGTCTAGAAATGTTTATATAATTTTTAACGCAAATTTTGTTGCGAACAAATTACAAAAACACAAATGTTGAAAAAAAAATTGGTTTAGGTTTGGAGGAGGAACCAGGGGACTACGAAACGTTGATTTTGTCTACTTTTCATACAATTTTTTTTTTTTTTTAATTCAGTCGACCTTAGTGTTTCCTCTTAACTAATAGACCACAGAAGCGGTTAAAGGGTTGCATTGCTTGGGGATCATGGCAGTCAGGGCGTTAATGCTCTTTTTGACCACGTACCCGTGGACTGTTGAGCGGTTAGTTGGTAAGTTCCGTAATAGTAAAATATGATTCAAGCAAAGAAAAATGACTCCTATAAAACTAAGCAAAGACATTTAATAACAACAACAACCAAAGCTTCAATATTACTTTTGTTTGAGCATGGACAACTTGGCCTTCTTAAGAGCGTTTACGCCGCACACTAGCGCCACTAATGAAAAAAAAAACATATAGGACGTTACGGCCACTTTTAACTATAACGCCATATTTACCTAAACCATAACATGTCAGGTGTTCATTAGGTGACGTAAAAATGCTAAATTACTTCATTCAAATAATTTGTTTAGCATAATTTGATTTTCTATCTCTAATCACTAGATATGTTTTTTTTTTCATTAGCGGCGCTAGTGTGCTGCGTAAACGCTTGTTGCATGGCATGTTTTCATGACAGTAATCGTTAGGTGCCTACATTGTTAGGTCCGTTAGTTAGATCCGACACTGTAATTATCTTTTATAATTATCTATGTATTTTTATTATGTTGGTACCTTTTTGCAATTAGTATTTGTTTTTATAGCTGACACTTTAGTTACATGACAATCTATACTAATATATAAAGCTGAAGAGTTTGTTTGTTTGTTTGTTTGTTTGTTTGTTTGTTTGAACGCGCTAATCTCAGGAACTACTGGTTCGAATTGAATAATTCTTTTTGTGTTGGATAGTCCATTTATCGAGGAAGGCTTTAGGCTATATAACATCACGCTGCGACCAATAGGAGCGAAGCATCAGTGAAAAATGTTGCAAAAACGGGAAAAGAGCCTAAAAAATTAAAAATGCTGCCGAAAGTCACTATTCCACGCGGACGAAGTCGCGAGCACAGCTAGTAAAAAATAAGTAAGATGGCGAGTAAGTAACACGCAATTCGAAAAACAATACATACAAGACAACTGAATAGGTATTGTTAATTTAAAAAACAATTGGAAGTAGCTCAGCATGTGCTGACCCTAAAAATCCCGGGTAACGTTAGGTTTCAGCTTCCAGTTCTCTAGAGATCTTCAATGAATGTTAAAACTTTTGGGTTAAGAAAATGTATATACAGGGTTATTTGCGAAATATCAACAACCTCGCAAGATTAGGTAGCTAGCATCATAAACAACAACATTTGTTCTACGACTTTTGATAATTTGACACATTTTACTTTCATACAAAAATAAATATCAATTTAATTTTACGTCTGAATGTTCTTATCTCGGTGCGCATCGCATCGCGAGCGCCGGGCGCGTCGCTTTTTCGTATGTGAATGGAACATAGACTTACAAATGTCACGACAGTACAATAAAAGTTTGGAAAATCATTTTTAATTAATATATTTAGTTATGATAAAACTCGTAGAACAAATGTTGTCGTCTATGATGTTAGCTATCTAGTCGTGCGAGGTTGTTGATGTATTTTTTCAAATAACCCTGTATAACTAGGGCCGCTCGCGACTTTGTTCGCTTGAAAACACCCGTACCCCGTTATGGACCCCTATTGCAGCGCCACCTACCGGGTCCAATCGTATTTTCAAACCATCCAGAAACCCCTTGAATATACACACAAAATTTCATCCAAATCGGTACAGCCGTTAAGAAGGAGTTAGGTGACAAATACATGTACAGAAGAAAAATATATCTAAATATAGCTGTATATATAACTTTATACCTATATAAAGATTTATTTAAAATTACGAAGGTGTAATAATAAAAAAACTTTAGTAATATTCAAATTTGATAGAAATTATTGTTGATTTTAATATAATATAATTTATTTAATTACGTTTTTAAAAAGTTAGTACCTACCTACTCTTTCGTATTGTTGAAGGTACTGCCTCTAGTACGTGCGTGTGCTATAATTATATATGATCTTTATTTGATATTAAAAGACATAACATAACAATATGACTGATAACAGCACATGACACAAAAATAATATACTAACGTATTTACGTCTTAATTAGGTAAGGTTTCTAAATATAACTCATTGCAGTTACTTTTCCATAAATTAATTTTCAATACTGTGTGTATAAACACATATTTATCGATTCGTTGAATATTTTTATAGGATGATATTATTATTCTGGTTGGTTTTGTGGACGTGACGATCGAGTGGAAATAGTCGTGGTCAATTAAAGTTAACTTTCTTATCATCTATTTGTTTTCTTGTTGTATTCCTGTGTTATTTTTGGTTCATCATAATGATGAATTTAAATCATAGGCAATTGTTCATCGCAAATATAGTATACTCCATTGGTGCCTTTATTCAAAATTAAAATCATTTATTCAGTTTAGGCTACAAATAGCTCTTATGAACGTCATTTATGCCATCGGTTCGTAAGTCTATCTACTCTGGGCGGGAGATCTTGTACTGAGAAGAACCGGCAAGAAATTCAGCAAGTGTCCAGCTCTTTTCTCCCTTACAGCGTCATAAATATTGGAAAATACCCTATCATAAAAGGGCACTTTCCATCACAAATAAAAATTTTCAGGCTATCCCCATAGGCCCTGTTTCTAGTTTTTTTTTCATAGTTGGTCTTCCAATAAATAAATAAAATAAGTAACGTTATGTCTCCCTCTTCTTCCTAGTAACGTATATGCACTATGTACTCGTACTCAGAACAAGATAGAAAACTTTTAAGTCCTCATTACACGATCGCTAAAATGAAAATGTAAATAATTTTTTTTTTCAATTTCGGCATACAAACTGCACTTATGAACGTCAGGTAGCAAAAAATATATAATGTATAATAAATGATATGAGTACACATAATAATACTTATATTACTCATAATAATTTGATAAACATTACATATATTTAATGCGAATCTACAGAGTTAGAAAAAAAAGGAGTTAAATAAATTATGAAAACCTCTTTAGTTATGTCACACAGGTTATATGTAATAAATCTACTTAGCTATGGATGACTTACAAAGCCCGTCATCGGCCGGCGATCTCAACTGCTCATACCCCCGCTGGCGATCACAAAGTACTTTTTTATGCTAGCGATGTTCGCCACCCGACGGATTTGTAACCGACACCGGCCTTGAACAGGTGTGTGAGGTTGCCGATCGCCGAATATGCGCACATTATTAACGTCCGCGCGTCACACCGTCTCGTCGTCGTCGCGAACTCATGCGTCCGCTTGAAATAAAAGTTTTGAGAGCAGCGAACTTTTTTCTAGTGAACCAGAGTTTCAACTTTTTCATTAACTAAATTTCAGAGATTGTGTTCGTGAGCTAGTGTGTGTTTCGGCTATTAAGACTCATGAGGTTAGAATAACTAACCACATTTGCTTAGTCTGATCTAAAGCGACTAATTAAGGCATAAGCCTGCAAAAGACTTACAGTTTTAACGAAATACATTTTGAGATTAGATTTTATAACTTTTTCTTAATTGGACTGGCACGTTACAAGGATTACAAAGACTTAATGATAATTATTTGATTACCCATCAATTAAATATTTCTATTTCCAATAATTACTAAGTGCCTACGTAGTTTAATGGAGTACTCGTTAATTACGTTAACATACCGATGCCAACAAACAAGTCGCCAAACATTTCGGCATTTGTCATAGCAGCTTCGTTATATTATTAAATATTAGCGGCTGCTCGCGTTTTGACCTGCGTGGTTCCCGTTCCCGTGGGAATATCTGGATAAAAAGTATCCTATGTGTTATTCCAGCCTATAAACTATCTATATGCCGAATTTCATCCAAATCCATCGAACCGTTGCAGCGTGAAGGAGTAACAAATATACGAACATACATACACACAAACTTTCGCATTTATAATATTAGTAGGATTTCTTACAACTTCATTTTACCAAGTTTCATGACATGATGATACAGCGATAGTAACACATTATCGACAATATGTGCGCGTCGGTGTAAACGAGACCGGTGTTTATGTGACTTTTAAGTTTTGAGGTTGGCCGCTTTCAAGCAAATCACTTACGTAATGTAAGCAAAAGTCAGCGGTATTTATTCACACTATTACACATGTCCTACAAGTCTCAATCGATACTTTTAACCTGTTTAGCCTTCAAAGTCATTAGAAACCAATAGATTATTTAATGAATTTAGGTGACACAACAGTTATAGTTTCTTTTAAGTTAGTAGCATCCTGTTAGTAAGATAAAGAATAGCCAATTCAATAGTTAAGTGGTAATGTAAGTTTGTTGCGCTTCCACCTTCGGCCTTATCGTCACTAACCATCAGCTGAGACGAAGGCCAAGCGATTTGCCATTGTATTATTTAACAAAAATACTAATCATAACATAAAATTTCACGGATTATAGTCATTGAAGCAAGAGGAATGTTATCGTTACTTTTGCTCGCACACATAGTTTACGTAAGGCCGAGGATTTGGCGAACGGCCGCTATCGCGATTGGTCGTCGTGATTCGATTCGGCGCGGTGTGCACGTGGCGGTGCCATTGTTCGACAGACGGCATCATAACACTCGCTTTCCAATGTCCGGTTGACATCACACTTAGGGTGGAGGAAGCCAGTTCATTCAGATATTTTACTCTGTAGAGGGAATGAGAAAATTTAAACGTTTCCGTGGTTTACTGATAAAGCTGGCTGGTCTCTGGCTCTCTGGGAGCTGATCATCTCAGTCAAAAGATGTCCACTGCTGGACAAAGGCCGCCAAAGATCTCCATAACGACCGGCTTTATGCTGCTCGCATCCAGCGGTTTCCCGCGATCTTCACCAGATCGTCGGTCCACCTTGTTGGACCAACACTGGGAGCTCATAGATTTGTAATTTGGTTGAAAAGATGAAGAAAAAAGCCTTGTGACATTCTTGCCAGCTCTTCTTTAGTTTATTAGTTTTTTTTAGATTTTACGTCAGTGTGTGAAGGCCTAAACTTATTGAAAAATCTATTAATCTTTGACTTTGACTTAGACTTTGAACCCGGGTGGGTTCGGGGCTACATTTCTACTCAGTTATCGAAGTCTGTAGTCATAACAATAATGTTAGCAGCATTACTGTTTTTCGAACACACATTTTTTAATTTTAGGTTAAAAATGCGATTGTGAGATGATTTTTAAACTTTGTTATTATGACATTTTATTTTAAAGAAAACTTTCTGTGAACTGATTCTGTCGACACATGATGAGTTAAGAAATTATAGACTCGTCGTCGCAACAATCACATCATTTGCTAGCAACACACGTGGTAATTCACGGTTGCAACTCTTGACCCTGAAGGTGTCACGTGCCCTACGCGGTGGCTCTTCCTCGGCATGCTTCCGAGTTTATGACTAGCACGAGTTATGATTTTACGTTTTAAGTACTACTTAATCATTAGCATTAAATATGAATCTTAAGGATATTTTTAACTCTATGGCAACAAATTGTGCGCTTCTAACCAAGACTTACTGTCGATGTAATACGTAAGTACTTTTTTGAATGTGTCACTTTTCAGACTGGCTAACAATCCGCCATAAACGGCACGGAATGACAACGGCAAGGGCGCGGGCAGATTATAGCCTTAGGTTCTACATACACGGGCTGCTCGAGCAGTTAGTCGAGATCACAATACACGAGCTGTTTGTCGTAGTAAAAGTCCTATTTCAAATGCTTGAGCGGTGGCATGTGTGGTTGTAAATAAAAGACTATGCATTCACTATGCAGTTGCAGTTTGGATCAGTTGCATCCTGACTGCTTTGGTATACTGAGGTCAGCTAATAGGTTCAGACTTTTAATTTTTCATTTATTTAAGGCAACAGACGGGCATATCTACAATATATTAATAAGAATTACACGGTGGGTGGGTACAAATAAAGACCTAAAGTACCTTACTTAACTTACGTAACTTTTTAATATGGTCTGAATTACGTTTGAGCCACTGATTAGGCGGACTTATGTGTTTTTGTTTACATTTTAGATTATCTATACTAATATTCTAGAGAGGAAACCTTTGTATCTTTGTATGTATGTATGTATGTATGTATGTATGTATGTATGTATGTTTGCAACGAATAAACTCAAAAAATACTAGACTGATTTAAAAAATTATTTCACCATTAGAATGCTACATTATCGCTGAGCAACTTAGGCTATATTTAAAAAAAATCACTCGTGCGAAGCAGGGACGGGCCATTAGTATAGTATAATCTAAGGTCTCATGTACGCGGGAAGGGATGGCGCAGCAGATTTAAAGCGACGACGAGTATATTAGCAACACCGGGTAAGTCGGCTTTTAATACAGAGCACGGAACAAATGAAAGTCTCGCATTAAAATTGTACCTACACTATTTAATTAAAGCTTAAACAATACCGTATTTTTATGTGTAGACTACCTTCGGCCCGCGATCGGCACGTAATTTTCCAAAGGAGCAACCTTGGGCGTACCTGGTTTAAAGGTTGATATTATAGGTACGCTTAACCCTTCGATCGATTAGGCACCACGTTGGTGCCTAACTTTTTGACACCGGACGCGATTAGGCATTACAGTGGTGCCTAACAACATGTGTTTATCTGTGTGTGTGACTTATTAGTACTAGGGGTTATTTCTGGTTAAATACGCAGATTTAGTTCTTATTCTCAGTATCGAGCTCGACGAACGCAAAGCTTATGCACCATAGCGAGTCACGTGTCGTTAACGTATGACTTAATAGTATTTTTATGCGATTTGAAGTTTACTATGAAACCAGCACGAATAATTTAATGAAATATTTTGATCCATTGAGAGTTTGAACTATTTTTCTGAAAGGTTTGAACTCGCAATATCCGTATCCAAGTTTGTTTCGGGATCCGGTTCGACAGGTACCAGGATATTTTTTTTCTTTAATCATTAAAATATGTTTTTTTTATAATACAGACCACCAACCACCTGCTTTCTATTTTTTTTTCTAAATTTTGCATTCCAGCTTCTGGTAAATTGTGTGAAACCTTTTTTATCATAAGACCTTTTGTACCACATTTTATGCAAAATAAATTTTATTTCATATTTCATTTCATTTAATTTCATTTCAATCCAGTATAATTTAAATAAAATTCCATATTATAATTTGAAAAAAGACAAAGTGTTAAGAAAATTCCACGAGCAGGATTCGAACCCGCACTCCATGACATGCCGGGTCAGGTGCACTACCAACTATGCTGTCCTGGCCCATATTATATTTTGGCGACGAAAACAGGTGTAGTGATTGCTACGATAAGTGTCTATAAGTTGTTATGAACACTCAAACAAGTTGTGTTCTTGTGAGAGCAAGGTGTTTGTTACCTTGAAGTTTCAGTAATAAAAACATGTAAATAATTATTTTGTAACTCTTTTAAATCAGATGGAAACATAATTATAGACAATTAACTTTATATAAGTGACATAAAGACATAGCCCGAAGAGTTGCTAAGCTCAAGTGGTAGTGGGCAGGGCACATTGCTCGCAGGACTGATGGCCGCTGGGGCGGGATAGTCCTGGAGTGGCGACCGCGTACCGGAAGGCGCAGTGTGGGCAGGCCTCCAAAAAGGTGGACCGACGATCTGGTGAAGGTCGCGGGAAGCCGGTGGATGCGAGCAGCACAAAACCGGTCGTTGTGGAGATCCTTGGGGGAGGCCTTTGTCCAGTGGACGTCTTTTGGCTGAGATGATGATGATGATGAAGTGACATAAAAATTTAATACCCACTGACATCTAATTAGCAGACATTGTTTTCAAAGTTTGCTGATTAAAAAATCTTCATGGAAACTAACCAATTATTTCCCTGCAATTTTCTAACAATAGTTCTGCAATTAGTGTTACAGAGAGGACATCTCAACAATTAAGTAAGTTATATTATTTAAAGCACGCAATCGCATGATTTTGTAATTAACTTTTATCTTTATCATTTCTTTCAAGCATTTTAATATTTTATTCTCAAAAATAAAATCAATGTTTAAATTTGATTGATACATTATTTTTCCTTACTTTGCAACTGGTCAAACCAGACTACCTTAAAACGTATTTGTCCCAGTTCTTAACCAGTTCACTGTCCCGCAGACCACATAGTTATGGCACATAAAAATTAATTTAACCATTGTTATACTTTATGGACAATTGGACAGTAAACCTGTCAACCTGTTTGCAGCGTACCTTTGCGGATTTGAAAGATTCCTCTCATATAAAGACCTATCATATTAATTATATGTAGACGTCAGGTTAACAAACCCTGGTCACCGTATCACTGGCTCAGTTTCCAGTAGAGTAACCGCGCGCACGCATTCACCCGCCCGGGCCGGCACGCGACGCGCGCATACGTCCGCGCGCTCACAATTTTTCGCGCCATTCGCATTAGCCGAAACGGTTTTCCGATAAAAACTTAATCTAAAACAAATGCCGCTGCAATAAAACAAAGAAACATCAAAACCTGCCTTTCAAAAAAGTAAAATATCGCAATAAAACCTGTTTAAAGTGATGTGTTTATAAAACTTTTTCAATACTAATAAAAAGGTAAAGAAGCAAAATATTTCGGTGTGTTTAGTGATTTGAAACTTTTTAATTACCTAGTGCTGTGCCGTTTGCTGAGAGTAGATGAAATTAGATATCAAATGGTATGAGTTTACTTGTGTTTGAACAGGTGCATGATACAGGTGACGCTTGTTTTCAGCGATTTCAGTGGCAAAAATGTTGATTCTATAACTACTTTATTAATGTTTAACTACTTAGGAATTCAATTAAAGTAATAGAACTAATACAATAGTACACCGTAACTACATAATGAAATAGTTGATAGTTACGACAAAATAATTTATCGATATAACTTTCGGAAAGTAATAAACAAGTTGTGTAAAGAATGATGCCTGCTCACAAATATCTGTAGTACAATTGTTAGTAACGATAATATGATATGATAAAGTATTATAGCAATTAATTTATCATACTAACTTTGGAAAATTTACTAATTTGTAAAAATCAGTTTAAGGAAATGTGATATTATGAATTTTTCCTATATTTATTTACAATACGTCTGGCATGACAAAGCGGACGCTCGTTTTCGACAATGACCTTGCGGCAAGGGCAGAACCACTCCCGACTTATGTCGACTTTAATAAAGCGCGGGAAATTAATAAATTTCCTCGTTTATACTAGCCGTGGGAATTTAGTTTTAAGGACTGGTTAGAATGATGTCACTGTAGAGAAAATTTCAATAGTAGTTTTAACATTTTTTTAAATATAAAACGTTTGCTAACTCTTCTCAGAGATTACAATATTAAGGAATTAGGCACAATTAGAGGTCCCCGCGAATGGAGAGAACTTAGACACAGAAATTTTAGAACTTAGAGAAATCGAAAGAAGGAACAATTCGAATAAATAATAACAACGTAATAACAAAATTAACAATAATCATTAATAAAAATATATAAATATATAAACATTCATAATGTACAAAATAATGAAGGCTTTTTTTAACGAACAGAGTATACAACGGACAATTAAAATTTAAAGAACTTCACAGAATTTTAAATTAAACAAATGAGACTTACAAAAGAAATTGACCGATATGAAATTAAAACTTTATAACTTACTAGCGGCTGCTCGCGGTTTCACCCGCGTGGTTCCCGTTCCCGTAGGAATATTGGGATAAAAACTATTCTATGTGTTAATCCAGGTTATAAACTATCTGTATGCCGAATTTCATCCAAATCCATTCAGTAGTTTTGACGTGAAAGAGTAACAAACATCCATCCATACTTACAAACTTTCGCGTTTATTTATTTATTTATTTTATTTTTTAATATTATGATAATATTAATAATAATAATATTAGTAGGATATAACAAGATAATGTAGTAGGATTTAATTTATACTGCTACAATGCCTAACTTTGATATAAAAATGCAAACGAGACGCTATTAAAAAACTTCCAATACAGTTTTTTTTAATTAATGTAAGTACGTTTATGAAACCAAAACCCTAGTAGTAATTATCGAAAATTAGATAATTTATTAAATTAAAGTTTGGAGTCATTTCAAGAGTATTTCAAGAAGAGTTACAACAATATTCGCACAGTTTCCCCGGTAGCGTAACGAACAATCTCACCGTGAGAAAATTAGCGAACAAACGAGATGGAATATGACGGCTCGCAAGAAAGTCGCGGCGGCCGGCGCACGCGGCGCTCTCGCGACGGTATTAGCGCGATTATCGTGTGTGATCACTCTTTCTCAACGATTACTGAAACTAATTTGAAATCGGATTAAAAAGAAAATGGAAAACGTTCCACACAGCTGTAACGGAAGGAGGCAAAGAGGAAAGTCTGGACTGTATTAGGGATTAAGAAGGCAAAATAATGGTATAATTAAAAAATGAAAATATTACAATGAAATATACCAACATTGCAATGACGATGACAACACTAGAAAGAAGAAAGTATAACAAAAGAAGGTTGACATTTAGAAAAGTAAAAAAATATAATAAAGTATATCTCAAAGAAGTATTTACTCCATAGCATATAATAATAACAATTAGATTAGATAAATTAGAAAAGATTTCGTCATCTTCAGCCCCTAGTTAGTCCGCCATATTTCATAGGCCTCCTCCAAACACTTCCATGTAATACTATCGCCAACAGCTCTTAACCAGTTGTTTTAAATAGATTTAAATAGTTCAATAATTGTGAAAAGTGTCAACTTTTCTCAGAATACAAATACATACAAATATAATAAAATTAAAATTAACCGTATGGTGAAGTAAATTATTAGCAAAAGAAGATACTTACAAATTTATTTAATAGTAACTATACAGTACAACAATATAAAATATATGTATGGAAATTGACATTAATAACTTTCAAATAATATATTTGATTCAGTATCCTTTTACAGTCGTAGCAGGTAGCTGTCAGTAGCATGGACTACGGATTCCTAGTCGCTACGAGTTACGAGAATCTCCTAATTAGATACAAAGCTTGCTATACCTTAAATCTTGGTTGTTCTTCTGGCTAGCCTAAACCGATGTATCAGTAGGTTCCGGTTCGATTTCTAATCGTGGGAAAAATATTTAAAAAAATACGTTGGTTGTCCTCTATGAATTAACAAAAAAAAATCATCACCTTATCCGTATTCATTTTTATGATTGGTTCTTTTTTTTAAATTTCTTAGGGAAATTTATTTATCCTTCGTCTCACCTTATGTTATGTGATGATAAGACCGAAGGTAGAAGCGCATTTCACCCGGAACTCTCAACTTACGAGGCACTGCTATCTTATCTCTAGCTGCCGGAACTCAACAATTCAGAATACAACACAAAGTTCAGCAATAAATATCAAAAAAGTACAACGAAAAATCGCAACCCCTCTTGATACACAAATGACGATAAGTGTTCTCTAATGTTCAAAATCAATGTTTTTATATTCCCTTTAGTTGATGGCTTCTTGCGATTAGCACATTTAGCCAGTGTCAAAGTAATTTTTCTTACAAGTAATACATAGATATACAATTCCTTCCAGTACATAATGATAATGAATGATAATAGAAATGAGAAGTGAGAAATGATATACCCCCAACCCCTCGAGTATCTCAGTAAAGATGTGGGGCTTTACTAAGACCTCGGGCAGACTTCTTGAGAGAATTTGAAAAGTGAAGTTGCAATGTCTTGTTTCATTTGCCAACACTCATGTGCACTTACGAATACTTAACGGTTAATAATCCACAATTATTTCACATTAATATTCGACTTAACTCAATTTTTAGAAAATAAAACAAAACCGCAGACACGACTCTTCACTTTCCCGCCAAGAAGTCCGTTTTTATATTCCATGATTTGTGCTAAATCCACACTTACCAGGATATACAATAAAATGTCATATTTATTAACTCTCCTTTTAAATGCATTGCTGACATTAACGGAGCCAATAAGAATTTTACAATTTAAATTATATTAATCTTGTCGTGGCGCTCTTGTGGACATTTTCGTAATGTACAAAGGTGTCGACCAGTTTGCCTTCATTAAGGTCGTCGTATGTAGAGTAGGCAGATCCGTATTCGCTGGCACCTGCCTAGCGGGGACCTACGAAGGGCATTTACAACTTCAATTATCTTTTATGATCCTCCACAGAATATGTCAACCGGTTGAAACACAATAAGAACGCGAAGACGAGATACTTGTGGTAACCAAAACGAATTCAAATCGTTACAAGCTCTTATTCAACTTCACTTGTAATCGTCTACGTCTGTGGTAGAGGTTAGACCATTACAGTCCTATTACCTACTAAGTTAGAATTGTGGTAGTTTCAGGCGGACTTAAACTCCTAACAACAATCAAACCAAATACAGACAGTTGTAACAAAGTTTCAACTTTTACAGGCTGCAGGGAATTCCTTATTTAAAGTGTATATTGTTGTGATGATTTCATAATAAAAAAAATATCTTTAATGATATGTATCACTGCTGGAAATTAAACCCGAGTCCCCTGGGTCTAAGGCCGGCAACTATACTGCAGAGAGGTCATTGGATATCAAATTTGATATCATAATAGTGCCCGTTTGTATTGTAATCATATTTACAGGTTGATTAAATAAAAAATAACTACACACACTTTACAGGTTGAATAAACTAAAAAATAAATATTAAAAAAGTAAAGTCAAGCTAAGTTATGTTTCTTTTTCTTTATACTGTGCCTATATGTAAATACAAAATAAATATTAAAAAGTAATAAAGTCACAAATATGTGCATTAATTAACATTACCTTCACAGATGACCGAACACAATTTGACCAGATAGCGGCCATCGGATCATTTTGCAACTAAATCTCAATGACATTCAGTTATCTCCCTTTCAGCCATATGTTTAATTAATTTAGTCGTAATATCGATAATTTGGAACAATATTTAGGTATAAACGTGGTACATAATGTGCGGGATATACCTGTATTAACTTATAATGTTTTAAAGTTATTAATATCATAATGAATTCTCAATTTCTCTAGATATAAAAAAAATATTTAGTTAAGATTTTTTTGAGGCAACAGGGATTTTTTTACTTAAGGCGACGCACTGCTATACAATTAATCTAATACGGAGTGTTTGCTCCCCGTACTATAAGAAAAACTGTTTTTTTTCCTTCAAATTAAAACTACAAATTATTTTAAAAAAATGAACTAGCATATTGAAGTGTGTGTTAAGACTAATTTACAAAGAAAATTTAGATGCTTAAATCGGTCTGGTTTGCCAGTAAAATGCAAATCTGTGTTTTAAAAGAGGTTACTTTGTTATTTTTTTCTCTATTATAAAAGTTGACAAATCGTGTTTCTGCAACTAGCAAAATGAAAAATCATAACATCAAATATCACTTTCATATGTTTTGTAATTGTTGGGAAAAATCAAGATCCCGCCACGTAAATTTCCAATGCGTCGCCTTATGGCATAATGTTTATCGTTATTATATAGATATCTTAAAATTTTATTGCTTACACTATTATACAGAAAACAAATAACAGGCAATTTAAATATAAAAGTAAGCATAGGCGGTCTTATCGCTTAAAGCGATCTCTTGCAGGAAACCATTGTGGCATAGGACAAATAAGGAGATAATGAGAGGTACCGGCAACTTTAAAATCTTTTTACTTAATAAAATAATGTTAATGCTATATACATAAAACCAATTTTACCTAAACATTAAAAAATCTAAAATGATGATGCTCTAACTTTTCTGTTATTACTTATATTTAAATGAAAAAGAAAATGAAAAAATATTTATTAACTGCAAAGTGACAGAATTACTTAAATCTAGATTTAAAACTATGGAATAACATATTTGCTTATAACGCTTATTAATAATAGTCCATATCTATCGGTTCCTCACTAGGCAAGCCTGCATCGAGGTAACCTAGGCACAATGTTACTTAATCCTTAGTTACTTATGGGTATTACCCATACATGTATCCGACTAAGTTTCTTTTGGGCTGCTTAGGCTATAATTCATTGGAAGTTAGAAGATCAAATGACCAATTAATTACCATCTGCAAGGTTCTCCGAGGGAAAATAGACGCACCAGAACTCCACAATGAGCTGTCGCGGTTATTTGCTCCTAATAATTACCACCGTAGCAGGAGGCACAAATTGTTCTCAGTGCCCTCGTGTCGTACTGTCGCGCGCGCTCGGTCTCCTATCCCGCGAACTCTGACTGCTCTCAACGCCCTCCTTGACACA
Organism: Eudonia lacustrata; assembly: GCA_947562085.1. Taxonomy (NCBI): domain Eukaryota; kingdom Metazoa; phylum Arthropoda; class Insecta; order Lepidoptera; family Crambidae; genus Eudonia; species Eudonia lacustrata. Next base: position 27,440,006 of record OX387340.1, on the reverse strand, counting down.
AAACCTGATTGTGATATATTTGCGGATGAATGGAATATAATTCTGTCTGAGAGCCTAGAGTTCTGTGAGAAGAATGTATGAATGATAATTTATAATTTTTAATTAAGTTGTGTAAATTCAAACCCATTTTATTATTTTAACTAATTTTATTATTTTTATTGTTTTGATTAATTTTGTTATCTGTATTAATTTTTATTTTCTTATTTTATTTATTTTTTTACTATTTCAATCTATTTAAGGAAAATCTATTTTTAATAATGTATAATTTTGAATCTGATTTATTAATTATTGTATAATTTTTTATATTATTTTTAAATATTAATTATAGTAATTGGCTGAGGCCGTGTAATTAATTAAACAAATAAATAAATTAGTTAAACCTCAATTCAAACAACCATCTTATCAGTTAGGTACATA